>JBBBVU010000017.1:23547236-23585739 GCA_037177055.1 Atherinosoma microstoma
AGGTTTAATAATGGGACTTATTGCAGGAAGGATTTAAGGACAATTTAGAAAGTGTGTGATCACATGTTTGATAAGAGCTGCTGGGTGACCAGAAACTGGAGCAGAACCATACTGTGTCTTCATTGTAAGCTATGAACTAGCCTGTGTAATCCAAGATTGTTAAGTCTAACATCTGTTAAAAACTTTATGTCTATTATAGAAGATTCAAAGCACTATGGCAAGAATACCAAACACTTTTCCTTAGTGAGTTTACTTCTTGAAAAGAGATCTATCCATCTTGTAAAGACAAAGAATAACGTTTAAACTATCATTTGATGCTCCAGATTTCTGTATTTTGCCAAATTCGCACTACATTACCATTTGGACTGACTCATTATCAACCATTTTCATGTCTGAACATGCACCAGACCATCAAATTCCTGTCTGATGGCTAAAATTGACTTTGCACCTCTGCACATTGTGAACCTCGACAAACCCAGAACAAAAATGTGACTGTGTAAACATCTCTGCATGATTCGGACCAAAGAAAACAAATTGGTATGATCGCACACCGCCCGGGGCAGACCGATTTCCATGAAGCAAGTAGCAGAAATGAGCCGCCCTGCTCTGAAACCGCAGCACATCATGCGTCTGTCCACATGCTTCCAAATTCATGAGGAAGTTTGTTTTCACACAATCTCCATAGCAACCTCAATCTCCAGATGTCAGACATTCATTGTGCAGAGAGGTTTTGTCACATCCGGTCCACAAACAGTGACACTTTATCAGAGAGCTGACAGTCAATAACCACACGCAGAGGTCGCTTTTAAAAATAACTCGCAAGCAGAAGGGCGGAATTTTATTTTGGTGGAAATTTTCCTGCATCTGTTTGAGAGACATTTATGATTGTTGAATTTTATGCTGCATAGTTTGGTTTGGTTTAAAACGTTATCCTATTTTTAGCTGGACATGCTCGGTTCGTGGCCACATTCAGAGTTATTAGAGCAGAATTACATTAGAGCCGACTAGTCCTCAGGTCTTTACGATTACTCATTATGCATAAGTGCAGCTGCTCTACTTCACCCCCCTGACCACCTCATCATCACATGAACCGCTGATGCATGCTGTACACACACTATCAGTCTACAGAATTCTGTGCCGTCTATATTAAACAGGGATGAAGTTGCACAGAAACGTTTCCCGTTTTTCTCTACAATCTAAGCAGCAAAGATAGTCGACACATTATTGCTCTGTGGTTGCCACCGTTGTTTGACTCATATAGCGAGAAAGGAAAATTCCACCTGAAAAATGGTTTGTTTACAATCGTTTACCATTATCTGAGTCTCTCCATTCAATGAACTGCAACCGTCGCACTTTTCTAGCTGTATTGATCACACAATAGTGTTTTCCAATGGAATCTATATTCACTCATTCATGCATGCATACATTAGTACACACCTACTCTGATGCAGTATGTGTACATGACACCAGAAAATTAATTATTGTGTTAGAGCAAAACTGGACCTTTAAAAATGCATGTAATTACATTAATCTGACTAAAAATACACTAAATCAAAGCCGGGCTAATGCACCTGGAAAATGCGGTTGGGAGGGGCTGAATTAATCCTGCATGGATACATTCAGCTACATTCGGGGCTTAATTATGCTCAAAATTAAATACGCATAAGAGAACACATACTGACAGAGCCTTCTGTCCGTCCTCTGAAACACAGACTTAAAACACCATGGAGTTAACAAAGAGAGCTTACAGATGCTTACTGTTGAGGTTGATCTTGTTCTATGTTCATACAATGTGTTTTAGATAGATAGGATGTGAAAAGTAATACTCTCTACTCTGTACATATGACATGTACAGAGATATGATCGTTGTTGTCATTGCAAAGATGTCTCACTCTTACTAAGGATAATAGAAGAACCAGGCCGGTATGTACCAGATAGAGGAAAAAATGCACCGACAGCTGATGACATAATTACTGATAACGGTTTGTGGTTATGCTGAGACCTTCATGTATTTGTGCTATGTTGATATGACGGAGAGAAGATATTTTAAGCTTTCTGATTCATTTGCTCTCTGATTGATCAGCTTAATAAAACCCAGAAAAACAATTTGTTTGGCTGGAAATTCATTCACCAAGGCTTTACTTGGTAATAATGAATCATTTCCTCCACAGTACTCAGATGTAGCAAAAGGGAACAGTACCACCACAAACTGTAGAAGCAGTGTTGAGCTGTATAGATCACATGAGACCAACTAAAGGAGAGAAGAAGAAAAAGAAGAAGCCGAGAAGTATAGAAACCTGAGGACAACATACGATGAATTCAGAGAAATAACTTGAACAAAGTTCTCACACAGTCCTTTGGTGTCGAAACATGTTGCGATAAATATGTCAATAGCCCTCTTCTGGATGAATACCGAGACAATCTGGACCCTAATCATAGCGCCACTCAACTGTGCAGGTAAACATAAATGACACGTCACACAAGGACTCTTCTGCCTTTTGGACCTACAACTTTGTCTGCTTAGTTTTTTTTAGACTCTGCAGGGCCAAAAAAGGGATTCAATTGAGTAAAATATGAACAACTAATAGCAACAATGGCCACTTGAGAGACAAAGGAAATAATTAAAAACTCAGGTTGGTGATGAAAAGACTTTCCATCTGAGGTGTGACAATGACAAGGTGGAAGGAGAGGCAGCTCGGAACTAAAAAAAGAAAAAAAGATGGAGCATCAACCAGTGGATGTGAAAAGATGACTAGGAATTATTACCCTAAAAGGCTGATCAGGGATGAAGGGAAAGTAGGCGGTGGACGCCTCCTCCGCCACCCATTTCCCAGATATGCAGGCGCTGCGCAGAAACTGACGGTCGCTGAAGCGAGCGGTGAGTTTCAGCGCCACGTCGTGCGCAGGGTCGTCCTTCTCCGAATCACGGCCGCAGGTCAGGCTGACGTCGAAGCTGAGGAAAGAAGGTGAACAGGTGGAGTCAGTCGGGCTGCACGGGGGTGCTACAGGGCGCCTCAGATACAAGAGTGTGATAGCTAATCTGGGATGAGTCAAATAAATAATTCTGCAGTTGCTGCGTAAGAGCAAACCAATTCTTTGTTAATTATGTATAATCCCTGCTGCTGCTGCTTCCGCTTTATCCACCCTCCCCTGCAGCTGTGCACTTCATACACTCACAAGCATCTCTGAAAGAGTCAAGATTACAGTTAAAAGACTTCCTGACTGAATGAGATGCAACAAAAGAGAAACACTTGAGTCGGAGTTGGAGCAGCTCTGTCAGCTGGGACTTCCACATGAACTTTGGCTTGGACATTCTGCCAGCAGCAGCCACTGAACAAGATGAGGTCATGGGGAGGTTTTTTTTCCAAGTTTGACACAAGTCTCCATGTAGGGTAAGGACACACCCAAACAAGTCTGCTTCACTGGGTCTATTTTCCCCCCTCTTTTTCTCCCTGCTGTGGAGGAAACGCCCTGTCTCTGCATACTTAAAGACCCACCATTCTCTCTGGCTGCCCACGCATTACTCAATGTGTCCTGGAGTGGCTTTGCAAGTCTGACAAGCTAAGAACAAAGCACCTATCTATAAATCTATCTATGCACGCACATAGACAGACGTAAATAAGTTTGTTTTATGATTCAGATAAGGTGTGTGCATGCTTTGTGAGGAGTTATTCTTACCTGTCCGGCTCCAGGTCCACAATGCCCATCACTATGATCTTCTTCCCTGGCCGCATGCCTCCACGGATGCGCCCGCTGAATGGCACCGTCTGCGCAAAGCACACCAAGATTATTAAAGGAGACTCAAACTAGAGTACTTATAAAAAGGAGACAGCTAGGGCATTTCTTACCAGGAGACGTGATAAATCCTCCTTGTCAGGTGAGATGAGGCCGGGGTTACCCAGCGAGTCGTTGAGATGGTCATCATCCACATTCTTCAACACCAGTGAGAAGACACAGAAAGCAAAATATAATTTATGGCTCTGTCAAGTGGGGGGTTACAAAGAAGGTCTTTCTGGGGTTAAACACCCACCCACCACGAGGCTGCAGGCCTGTTATCAATAAATACACAGCGTGGCCTGGCGTGCGGCTCGCAACAATGACGGTGCGGCAGCAGACCTGTCATGTTATCAGGGATCCTGTCGCGAGCCATGTGATAATACAAATTAGCCTCATGGGCTTCAAACCGGCTCCATCTTTCACTGTAATGCAAATGCGTTCATATAAATAGGGCCATCTGAGCGGCCTAGGGAAGCAAAGACACACTTAGCTAGACACTACCGATACCTTTCACCACAAGCCCGTATCGGATTTCCCCATCTCCTCCCCGGGTCCAAGATGAAAGAGGAGTCGCCTTGCGCTCTGCGTGCGCAGTGCATTCACAATAAGAAGCGGATAACCCAGATAACGGTGCGCAAAAATAAATCAAACTCTCCAAGCCGTCGTGCACGGAAAACCAACATCAAACACGCCTCAACCCCCCCGCTCCAGTTCCCGGTGTGGCTTTTAAATACTCACTATTCCGTCCTTTTCCGCTGCCTGCACCGCCATCTTGAGCAGAATAGCATAGGATGCTTATTATCGGAGCAGAGGCAGCCCTGCCGCGGTGCGTGGTGTGTCAGCGTCGTGGCACTGACTCAGGAGGAGATTCCTTTTCCTGCTCCACTCCTGCCCCTGTTTTCTGGGTCCCTGCGTCTGCTCGGGCCTGGAGGGGAGCGCAGTCACCTATCGCGACATTCCTCCGCTTCACTCTCTGTCTAAAATGGGAGGATATCTGCTGACGTATGCTATATAATAATTAGAGACTAAAAGCTTAATCCCCGTCTGTTGGAGAAGGCTAATCAGACAGATTTTCCTCAACCCTTCACCGAATTAAGCAATGCACTCTTTGGCCTTTTTTGGGGGGGTTTTGTTTACGGAAACAACAGTCTGTCTTGGAGATGGTTAGTTTATGAGCTTCAGGCAGCTGGACTTGTTTATTTGGTTTGAATTTGACACAGAAGCTCTGGACTAATTATCCACAGATCACACTCAATATTTCTGAATGATTAAAGCTACTGTGGGGTGGTGGGATGCTGAAAAGAAAAGCAAAAAATAGGCCAATCCATTCACATGTGGGAGGAAAATTAATTGCTTTTCAATGAATGAAGTAAAATGTTAATTTTGGGAACCTTGCACCACCCCTCTGTTTAAAGGGGGTAGATTCTTATTATATTTTGTTACATTGTCACTGGCCTACTTTAACTGGCCCACTCCGCCCCTCTGTGGACATTTACAAGCATTACAACGTGTCAACCCTTTTCAGAGGAGAGCATCTACTGTAGATTGATGAAATGAAAGCCACTAAGGCCATATATGGTATAGCCCAGGGTTTTTTCTTTGACAAGGTTTCTTTTGGCTGTTTTTTTAAATGTAAAAATGAGGTGTTTAGACTTATCGAAACCCTTTCTCAGTAATTCTTAGAATTTATGTGCCATCACTGCAGTCAAACAGAAAGCTCTTGAAACCCTCAGACCCCTCCTCTGTTGTGCTGACATATACACCACCAGCCATTTTATTAGGTAAACTTGTTCAATAGCTATTCAGCCAAAGGCATGGCGGCAACTCATTTCATTTAGCCATCCAGACATGGTCAAGACGACTTGCTAAAGTTCAAACTGAGTATCAGAATGGTGAAGAAAGAGGATTTAAGTGACTTTAAACGTGACATGGTTATTGGTGCCAGACGGGTTGGTCGGAATATTTCAGAAACTGCTGATACACTCACAACTATCTCTATTGCTTGCAGAAAATGGTCTGAACATGAGTGTCAGTTGTCTGGACAAAAATGCCTTGTTGATGTCAGAGGTCACAGCAGAATGGGCAGACTGGTTTGAGATGATAGAAAGGCAACAGTAACCCAAATGACCACTGGTTCCAAGGTATGCAGAATTCCATCTCTGAATGCACAACACTTCCAACCTTGAAGCAAATCGGCTACAGCAGCAGAAGACCACTCCTATGTGTGACTCCTGTCAGCTAAGAACAGGAAATTGAGGCTACAATTCACACAGACGCTCCAAAACTGGTAAATAGAAGATTAGAAAAACATTGCCTGGTCTGATGAGTCTCCATTTCAGCTGCCATTCAGATGGTATAGGCTCAGAATTTGGTGTAAACATAATGAAAGCATGGATCTATCGTGCCTTGTTTCACCACTTCAGGATGATGCTGGTGGTGTAATAGTGTAGGAGATATTTTCTTGGCACACTTTGGGCCCCTTACTACCACCTGAGCATGATTTAAACACCACAACTTACCAGAGTATTGTAGCTGACCGTGTCCATCCATTTATTATCACAGTTTACTCATCTTCATGGATGCACAGATGACAAATCTGCAGCAACTTTTTGATGGTTATCATGTTAATATGGACCAAAATCTCTGAGGAATATTTCCAACACCTTGTTGAATCTATGCCATGAAGAATTACGGCAGTTCTGGTGGCAAACAGTCTCTCAATTTATCAATTTATTTATTTGGATGGGACAATGAGAGAACATTTGATAAAATATGTATATCAAAAAGCTGGGTGATAGCCCAAGGCTAACTTCCATCTGTTGCCTGGTGTAAAATGGCCAATGTGTCTTAGGTTAGAGGGTTTCTTTTCATCACTTTGACCTTTAGTTCCCTCGATGGGATTCTGGTTTTTGATCCTCATTTTGTTTTGCTTCTGCTTATTTATTCATTATTTTATTTCTTTATATTATTTTTGTCAGATGGTTCTTCCATGGGAATTGGAATCTAACACTATTTGGTTGTGTCTTTATTCTTTTTTTCCCCTTTTCCTTTGTTTTGGGTTGTTCCAGCAAATGAGATAAAGAATCTTATCAAAGTTCATGGCATCATGTGAAATGAAGACTATGTAAAGTGTCTAGGACATATTAATCATTGTGCTGAAAACTTCTGGCCTTGGAACAAACAGCTTTGGAAGCATTCAACAGCAACTCAAGAAACAAGAAGTCTTTATTGTCCTTACTCACACAGATAGCAACATTTTCATTTGGTATTTCTCGACATCAGAAAAGACCCAAAAAAGTGACCTAGCCAGAGTTGAGACTTGAATAATGTTGCAGTAATACAAATATCTGACAATATGCACTGTCATCTGTCTGCCTGCATGAAAAAAAAGAAGTAAATTTTTGGACTCAAATCCGCACATTTTTATTAGGAATTTGTATGTTTTTAATCTCTAATTTACCATTTCATATTTCACCAATATTTTTTAATATTGTCATACAGGCCACTATTTAGTTTTTGGTGTAAGTAGAGAGAAATTTATTATGTTTACTCATATCTTCTTTATCTTATTTAACAAAATAAGTGTTTTTGTATTGCAATAAAATTTGGTTTAATATTTCCATCCATCCATCCATCCATCCATCCATCCATCCATCCATCCATCCATCCATCCATCCATCCATCCATCCATCTACCTGATTCTGTCATTAGTCCATCGTAGGACAGAGACAAATGAGAAAAACAGATACTCACTCCAACAATCACTTTAGAATCACTACGGAAGGAGCCCACGCATGCACAGGAAAAGCATGCAAGCTCCATACAGAAAGGCCCCGGCCAAGACTCAAACTAGGAATGATTTTTTTTTTTTTAAATGGTGCAATTTTTCATGTAGTTAAACACAGGAGTGCATCATTCATCCTTCAAGCTTGAGTTTTATTAATTGACACAGGGAATATTTCATCGGCAGGATGAAAGAATTAAATACAGCCCATTTTATGAATATCATGCTGTCTGTCAAAAAATAATAAAATAAGGGGGATTAATTATAAATACAGTTCATGATCCACAAAGGACTATTTAGTTTTGTAACATCCCTGTCAGAACAAAAAAAAACAGAAAATTTGCATTTTACCTGAATCTCTAATTTGGTGTTTCCATCTTGTGGTGTATTTTGGAAGTGCAGCCTCATTTTAAAAAATATATGAAGGAAAATGATACTTTGAAAAAAAGTGTCATTCATTTGTCATATAAGAAGGTTCTTGATCACGTTTCCCTTTTTGAATAA
Source organism: Atherinosoma microstoma (assembly GCA_037177055.1). Classification (NCBI taxonomy): domain Eukaryota; kingdom Metazoa; phylum Chordata; class Actinopteri; order Atheriniformes; family Atherinidae; genus Atherinosoma; species Atherinosoma microstoma. The sequence continues at coordinate 23,555,302 of JBBBVU010000017.1, forward strand.
AGTAAAGAATGCAATTACCATGACGACCTTTGTAAAATATTTCCAGTTTAAAATTTTATTACATATTGATATGATTATTTGTCCAAATTTTCAATAATTTTCAAAAAGTGAAATTATAACTTTCCTCCTTCTACTGGTTATACTAGTTTTACCCAGAGTCTCGTGGATTTAGACCCATAAAGGCAACAACAAAAACGAAACCAATTAAATAAATAAATAACGGAATTGTTTTAAAGCAACACATTCCTTTCAGAGATGATGTTTGGCGATTCATCAGCACCAGCAGCTACAGGTTAGTTCAACCGAAGCTTCACTCTCCAGCTGGAGGCGCACATTCTGGCCAAGCGATGGCAATCATTTACAGGTTATTAAATCATAAAAAGAAAAAAAATCCTCTAGAATGTATTTATAGGCTAAGTCAGAGCTCTGAGCATTAAAATCACACAGATCGACTTGAATCTAAAAAAGTCCCACAGCGCATTCGTCCAGATCTCCCTCTCCCACTCCCCCCTCCGTAGCGCGCTCTCTTGCAGAGACCCAAGCCGGCTGTCCCGTCCGCCCTCCTCTCTGCTGCCATGGCTGCGGAGGCTGTTGGCCTGAGTGATGCAACAACCGGACCTGCAGACTGCACCGAGATGCAGGAGCAGCGGGTAAGATGCTTTTGGATATTGTGTAACGCTCTATTTCTCTCTGCGGGAAACGTCAAAAGTCGACGCGGTCCTTGTACAGCAGGCCTTGACACGGTGCTGCTGCTGCAGCAGCTGCAGCGATGTGAAGTGAAACTCCGCCGGATGCAGGCAGCAAAACCTGCGTTTTGGTTCCTTCTTTCGTGAAAATGTAAAGGGTACAGTTAGATTTTGAAGGCATATAGGAGGCGGGATGATGAGCGTTAGGGTTCGCATGGGGGAGCGAGGGTGCGTCATCCGCCGCTGTCGCCTCATCGTTCACATCCTGAGTGACGCGCTGATGCGATAGAACTGAAAGTAGAGGGTCGGCCCGTTCACTCTGGCTCGGCTTATAAATAGTCTGCCGTTGCTTACTCTTGAACAGTTGGTCTCACTCGCCGCGTTTTGCTGCTGAATCCAGAGATTTGAGTCCGCCTGTCAAGCCCGTTTTTTTCCCCCTCCACTTGGCGGTGACGCAAGTTTGCAACAACTTGGCAAGCAAGGTAGGAATTCTTCCTGATCACCGGAGCAGAGTGAGCCGTGAATGAAAAGAGAGGCTTTGTTGTTCTGATTTAGGTCAATATCCGAAGGAAGTGCTCACCCAGAAGAGCATGCGGAGTTACAGTGCGCTGTGCTCTCTTTTGGTCGCAACAGAGAAATAAAACATCTAAGCATCACTCACTCTTTGCAACGTGCCAGAGGCAAAGCGAGTCATCGGCCAGGTTGTTTTACCCTAAAACATTCATTTGGCGACATAAAAAAAAAACCCACAAACAAATAATGTGCCCACAGAATGTCTCGTTTTAATAATAAGACAACTGCTGTAGGTTGTGAGAAAATCTGGATGAAGCATGCGCTCTCCACCTGCCTGGATGCTGAACTGAACCTGTTCTTCAACTTTGCATTTACGCGGCTGAGATGTTTGTGTCAGCTGATGTTCACATGCTCTTTAGTGGCAGTCTGCAGTGCGTGGACTCACTCATCTTTCGCTCTTCCACTCTCTCTTTGTCCACATCTTCTCTGGGTGAGTTTTCGGATTCTTCTTGACCCCCTAGTACTTTCTCCTGCTGGTGAGGTATCTTCATCTTCTCACGTCCCTGATGGGAATTGTGCTTGAAATATATCATTTATATGTCTGAAATAGTCGCAACCCAGGCTGGTTTAGACAGAATTAGGGGTGAAATGTTTGTCTGCAGATGTAGGCTACAGTGCCAAAGGTGAGGGCAACCAAATGCACTAGATTATGGAATGCAATCGTCCTAATCTCATTCTTGGAGAAATGAGACATTCTGGATTAAAAGGTGGGAGTTAGTTGGAAAGCCATGAAAGAAGGCTGTTATTAAAGATTAGAAGAGCTGAGGGTTTAGGACTCGCATACTTTTTGTCTGTTGAAGATTCCCAGCAGTGTAAAGATAAAAGCGGCTATTTCTGCTTTCTATTTGGTATTTCTTTGCCACCTTTGGATTAAAATGCAAAATAGTTTATCGCCCTGCTTACATTATTAAAATAAACACACAGTTGGTTTTCTGAGTGGTTTGGCGACTGGATTACTGAAAGAATGACTTTCCTTTCTCCACCTATATGTGGGAAAGCCTTTTCACCACTCCTGCTGACAGAGATTCAAATTTTACAGAGGATTTAAACTCACTCAAGTCAAAAGTTCAAGGCTTTAAATTCTATATAGTCATTATTACAAAAACCATTTCCTGACTGGTTTTAGAATGCTAAAATGATATTTTCTGCACTGATTAGACACATTTCACATCTGTATTGGAGTATAAGAATAACAAGGATGTATAAAAAGTCATCCAGTCTTCTTTATTTTGGGTTACTTTGCTGTTTTCAGAAGCAATCAATCCTTGGGTATACTGCCTGGAATTACCCTTTTTTTCATGGAAAAAAACAAACAAAAGCAGTTAAGCACATACCATCCAGATTTCACAACAGTAAGAGGAAACAAAATCTGAAATCCGAACTCAGCATCCCCAGCAATAATCATTGAAAATTAGGCGATCAGGAACTAGTTAATACATAGCTGAGCTCGGAATATTGTTAAGATATTCTGGCGCGTGTGACCGAGAAGGACTTTTTCTCTGCAGTTGGCTGAAATAAACACAAAGACAAAAGGGGAAAACCATGCCGGTGAACGTCAAGGAACAGATTGTATTTTTTCAGACTGTTTCACAAACTGCTGCGAGACCTGGGTTTGTGTTTACTGACAGAAACTCGATCGACTTGACTCGGGAATGGAAAGTTACCAATGAACAACATCTATGTCATCCACATTTCATCCAAGCCAACGTGGAAAATATCAGCACAGAGTTCACATGCGAGCAAGGTTACTGTTCAGACACAACAAAGGAACAGAGTTTCACCGAATCTCAATGGCCCTGGCTGGAAAAGACAAGGAATCATTGTGACCTTTGTGCAGCATTCATAAAAATGCACCAACACCTACCAGAAGGGAAATATGGTAGAGAGTTAAACTTTAATAATCTAGGTGCAACCTTTACCAACTATTGAAGATTTGGACTTATTTTAAAAAAACAGAAGCAATCATTATATTATCATAGCAAAAAGGAGCGTCTATAATTTACACTAACTGTGATGTTAAAATGACTGGAAATTGTCTTCTAAAAACTCCAAATCATCACACTTTGAATCCAAGCAATGTGTCTCGGAACAGAAGTACCTAGTGAATGAACCTGGCGTCCTCTCTCACCCAAACAGCTTCTCAATCACTCCCACAGATTCCTTCAGTCAAGCCCGTCAGGTTGCCAAACATACCTCTGTTGGAGGCCTAATATTTGCTGGTTAGCACAATTGGTTTCAGCTTATGACTTCATCATAACTAGTGGAAAAACATGTTTGCTTCAGTATTCCATGAGAGAAGATACAGCTTTCCTTCTGTGGGAGACTTTTTGGAGCCAGTACTTATTGACCTTCAGAGGTATTTCAATCAGAAGGATATTTAGCATTGCCAAGACGTTACATCCTCTAAATAGCTGAAATACCCATGACCCACTTTCCAGCCGAAGCAGCATTTATAGATGATTAAAGCAACATTTAAGAGCCATAAAAATTTATGCTCTTTACATTGCAGCCATTAAAGAAACGGAAATGGATAAAGAAGGTGTAATTGCAGAACTAAGTACAATATTTTATGTTCTGTAGCAGAAAACTTCATGTTTTTGGCTCTGAACTGATTTCAAGACATCACTTTAGATTGTAGTAAAGGACAAGTGCCGCATTATGTTATAACTGTTGTCTGGAACTGACTAAGATCTTACAGTAGAAAGAGCTGGGTCTGTTTTGTGGCTCGTGTTTAACAAAGTCTCTTCTCTCTTCCAGCTAAAGGACGGGAATATGAAAGCTGATTTGGAAGCGCGTCTGCCTGCTGCGCCGGGTGCAATCCGGTGCCGAGATGTGTGCCGGTCATACGGCAAACTGAAGGTCCTCAGTAACCTGAACCTGACTGTACCACAGGGACACATGTGAGTGGAAACACACTGAGTCAAGTCTGGCTGTAATGGACTTTAAAAAAAAATTTTTTTTTTTTTTTTCAATCAACCAAGTCAACTTTGGCTTATTTCGAAGCAGACGTACTATTTTCAATCAAGAAAAATCTCAATGCTTTGTTAAATAGAGCACAAGCATTGGAGTTGCCCTATGTTCCACTAAGCATGCAAATTATGTTTGCATTTTTGGGTGAGGTAGTGAGACACTGGAGCCACTTGCTTCATCTTTTGTAATGTATCTGCTGACTGATCAGTGGCCAAACATGCCAATTTCCTGTCAGGCAGTCACGTTTACCCTCAATATATCTAGTTTGTTTTGCTCCTTGAAGCGAAAACAAGAAAATTCCATCTCTTCAATGGGCAGAGAGAATTTGAGGTGACATTTCAAAGAAACTATACAGTGTTCTATGTGAGTGACAGACAGACAGACAGAAAGTGAGTCTCATTATAGATTGTTTACGTGACATTTTTTACATAGTCTTGCATTCCTTAAGTGACAAGATGAGAAAGACTGGGGGAAAAAACAAAAGCCAGGATTCAGAAATATGTGTATACTCAGGTTACAGTTCATTCTTGTGTACAGAATGTATGGGGTAATTATAGGTATGAACACAACGTCTTATTTCTTTCTTATTTAAGCATCCTTGCAGGGACGTTTGAAACAGACACACTGTACAGTACAGGAGAGGATAAGAAGCATGGTGCATGTGATATGGTTATATGGTGATTCAAAGAACTGTTAGTTGTTTGAGATATTTCATGAGAAACTGTTAGTTTCTCAGAGTTAGGTCAAAGAACTAGCAGCTCTTTGAATCAGCACAAGCACCACCTTTTGGTCTTTGTGACATTATTGACATTGTGTTTATGGCATGCTGTGCTTTGTTAGACAGCTGCCCATTTTAGACTATCATTGAATCATATTGTGTTGGGAACAGGATGTTATGATAACTACAATGATAAAATGAAAAGAAGAGCAAGAAACTTCCGACAGGCTACATTGTAGGTCTGTTTTTCCCCAATTTGTTGTCTTTGCAATATGCATAATAGTAGGCCTACATCAATTTCAACAAAATGACATGATTTAGCAGAATTATTTATCTAACTTTCAAAATGGTAAAAAATAATCCTGTTTTTTCTTACGTGGAAAGGTCTTTGTGTTACCTATTATGACAAAAATATATATATTTATAACATATATCTAGATGTTTATGATCATTAAGGCATGTCTATCCTCAGATCAGTGCTCAGATGTAATCTCTGAGGACTGTTGAATGTAATAAAATAAAAAACAGTTTGGATTTTGATAAAAGGCCTATTTGGCTTAGCAGGTGAGTTGATCTTAAAGACTGGATGCAGGGTTAACAGCCAGTTTGGCTCTTTACATAAAATACTCTTAACTGCCTTTTGAGGCAACTTATGTGTCATTTTTTTATCTTTTTTTTTAAAACCTATGCAAACAACAGATAGTGGTTTTACAGTGAGTTGTGTACTGTAACAGTTTCTTATTAAACATATCACCAAAACATGCTGAGAAATCAAGAAACTTGTACAACTTGTATGTTTTAGCTTTCTGTGTAATAGTCCTAGATATTAACCAAGTTGTAGCTTTAAAAGAAGATGATGGACAGTTTTTTGGACCTGGAAAAGAGATAGGCTAACTGTTTTCTCCTTCCAGTGTTTATGCTAAGCTAGAGCTCTGTGTCTAATAAACCTTATCTTAGGTTCAAGTGAAGCTTTATGCTCATTCCAACAAAACTCCATGAACAATATGTATATAATTAATATTGTCAATGCATAGACTCTTCATGTCACAACCTAAAAAAACTTTTTCCTTTTACCTTTTATGCTAACTTAGCTAAACTCAGCTAAGCTAACTGACTTCCTGCATTTGCTGTATAGTTAACCTGTTCTATTATGTTCTTTGGTCTCTAAGAGTCAATGCAAGACGACGTAAACTATAATTTACATGTTCATATTAGACTAGTCACAAACTTGCATTTTTACTTATTTAGCACGCACATGGCAACTTCAGGATTTGGTTTTTAGCTTAATTTGCCATTGCAGCTGCTAATTGATTTTGCTTGACTGTTGTGGTGGTGGTGGTGTTTTTTGTTTGTGTATTTATTTTATTTGTTTGTTTGTTTTTTAATCCTAAAGATGGATCAAAAAGCAGAAAATCCCCTACAGATTTTTCTGTATGTAGAAAAATGTAATGAATTGCCGACCTCTAGCTTTTAGCTGCAATGTGCACCATCGAATGGTAGGTCATTTAAGAAACGTTCTTTCTTTGTCACACTACCTGCTACCATTGTTGGGTTTCATCTTATCTGGTAACTTAGATACAGATAAAGAGCCCTCTCAGCTCCGGACTGTATCTGTCCAGGTTCAGATATTTCACTTTCTCTTGCCCTCAGATAACAGCTTATGATGAAATCAGCAGTTTTCTTTGTGCTTAATGTGAAAATCTTCCTGATTTTATTTTACAGCTATGGCCTTTTGGGGCCCAGTGGATGTGGAAAGACTACACTTCTCAAATGCATTGTCGGAACCCTGAAAATCTCGCGGGGCCACATCACTGTTCTGGGGAAGCCACCTGCATCACCTGGTCACGACATCCCAGGGAGGAAGGTTGGATACATGCCCCAGGTAGTTTACAGGCTTGGCCTTTTTTTTTCTCCTTTTTTAAAAGAGTTTATAAATCCTTAATACACTTATATGCCCAAAGATCTTTTCTGCCTGCCTTTCATGTTCTTTCTCCTTTTTGTTCACTCATCATTCATCATCATTAAATCTTCCTGTCTTACATTTAGCTCGGGAACATTTTTTTACAATTTCCAGTTAAATTCTTGACCGGTTGTTTGTCAGTGAAAGCTTTTAAGTGTCTGTATTTCTACAGAAAACTCTAAAACACAATGTTCTTGGAACTACAAACAGCTCCTTGCTCCAGGGCTTCTGCAATTTAGTCTTTGCTGCAGGGCAGCTTGAACCTGCAGTGATCCTCATTACTGTCAGTCTGGATATCTGATGAGGCCGATAACATAAAGGGGATGTATTCCTCCGTGTGTAAACCTGAGCATTGCATCGTCTACACAGCAACTTCTCCATGACCCAGAGAGGGAGAAATGCGACACCTTGAATAAATGCCCCTGTCTGATGTTAATTACGACTAATTCCCTTTCTTACAGCACAAAGGAAGGTGCCTTCTCTTTATAATATATTATAAGATATATGTTTATATTATATCTTTTAATAGATATTATCAGAAATCAGATTTTCATTTTATTTTTATTAAATAGATTATTTAGAAAAATATCATGAAGAGTAATTACAGAATTTATGTGTGTCTTATTTGCTCAAGTTTGGATAATATTCAACCTAAACACAACCACTCACAAAACAATGATGTCTGCTATTTGTAGCTGTCTGACAAGTGGAATACACAGATGAATCTGGCCTTCATTTATAACATTTCAATCCAGACCAGTATTAATGTTTTTTGGCTGATATCCCATGATAATTTGATGCCTCTTCGCTGAAACATCCTCTAAACGTGAGACATTCGCACGCAACAATTTGAAACACAGTTGTGTTTGTGTTTCACAGGAATTGGCGCTGTACAACGAGTTCACCATCAGCGACACGCTGACTTTCTTCGGCCGAATCCACGGCCTGACATCAAAGGAAACCCAAACCCGCATGAACTTCCTCGTTGACTTCCTGGATCTACCTCAGAAGCACAGCCTGGTCCGAAATCTCAGGTAAATCCACCTGCAGCACCTGCGGTCACCCTTTAAACAAGACCCTTCACACAAAGGTTAGTTTTGTGAAGCTAAATGTAAGCAGGACTGAATTTGTGGCTACAACCCAAATTCTTAACACTTTTGCATCATTATTGCCTTTTAAATCTTTAGTACTCCTCTTCTCTAAAGTTTAGGGTTTTTATTGGTTTTGAAACACTGACAGTGATGTTCTACGGAGATGGTGTGGTGACATTACTGTGGCCAAATGCACTATATTCATAGATACAGCCAGTTTATGATATACTGTAGACTTTGTACCTTGAATTATCTAAATTAATGTGCACAGACAAAGATAAACATTATCTTTCTTCCCTTTGGAGGTTGTAAAACCCATTCTCCACAAAACAATCTGTTCGATAAGAGAGCAGGTTAAAGTTATATATTGACAGATTGACCATTATATTGCCAGCTGCCATTTAAAAGATGTTTGCATCAGTGGTAACTCATATGACTGATGCCAGGAGGGTCAGTCAGGGTTTCAAATCTGCCACATTATTAAAAAACAAAATCATGAAAAAGTGATGACATACATACTTAAATTACACAAATACAGCGCTTAAAATGAACCACTCATAACTATTTAAAAATGTATTTTCAACAAAACGGCAGTGAACAGACTCATAAAAAGAGTTAGGACTTAGTATATTTGACCCCCCAAAATCAAATAAAAAGGGGACTACATAGGAACACTGGTTTTGTCTCCGGTTTATGTTGTCATGAAGGCATATGTCTGCAAAATCCTTAGAATTTGAAGTTAAATACATATAATCTAACCCTGCAATGATGATCTGCAGAGTTAAGAATGTTGAGCAGTTTTTTTTTATTTCCTTTAATGAACATTAAAATGTGCTCCAAAGTAATGCTCCATAGATAAGCAAGCAAAAATTTCTATTGCGTCAAAGGCTGTCACTCCACCCCCACCCCCCCCCATAGGCCATATCCAGAGTGCCACTTTTTCATTGAAGCTCTGAAACTTAATTCCAGAGTCATTATAAAAACCCTTCTGGTATCACAGGGACCCCTTAAACCTTCTTCTATTACCTGTTCATGTTTATATCATTTATGGAATAACAAGCCGTGAGTGGCAATATCAGGGTAAAACTCTTTTTATATGTTTCAGACTTCTAATGCTTGTCTTTGTGTCTGACAGTCTGTTGTGTTAATGATGTTGAAACAGGCTTGTCTCCTCTCAGCCTTGCTACAGGGCAGCTTAGACTTAGGCTTAGACTGTCTACTTCTAATATGAACAAAAACATAATCATGTTTTCTGCATTTTTCTTTTCAACAATGTGGCATCAATCTGTTTATTTATGATAAGCTTTAAAAAATCTATGATTTTCTTTTAGATTATGTCACTTCCCAATGTATGGCATCAAGTGTTGTTTACTTCTGCCTTGTCAGGCAGGTTTGTCTGGAAGGTTTTGTCTTTTCTACTTTCGGCTCCCAACTTTCCACCTTCCTCTGGATTGAGCAGAATGCATAGAGGCAAGGTGGATTACTATGGAGAGAAAATCGACTCAATATCATTGTGTGTGTGTGTAACACATTCTTTGTAAACTGTGTAAACTAATTTGCGCATAACTTGCGGTACTAAGAAGTATGTTCAAATGCACACAGAAATATTGAGAAATTATGTACACAATATATATCAAAACATGCACAAATTATAAGGTGAAAGTTCTCAAAAAGGTGAAATATGTGTGCACAAATCACCTGGTGCCCACAAACAAAACTGTATTCACCCACAAATCAGTTTGAAATACCATTAAGGGCTCGTACATACATGGTGCGTTTAAGTGCAGGTGGAATGCTGGGTCACCTAGATTTGCATCAGCTTTTCTTCTTCAGTTCTTTCAAAGTGGGAAAGATGCTTTCTATAACAGAGAGATTTGTTCCATGGACCCAAGTTATGCACAAATTAGTTTACACAGTTTAGAAACCATATATTTTCTTTTTACCGGTTAAGAAACAATCCGGAAAATTCGAAATGATTCACCCTATTGCCCTTTGACTGGTTTTATTTTTCTTTGTGTGTTGCAGCGGAGGTCAGAAGCGAAGGGTTTCCCTCGGAGCTGCTCTGCTGCAGAATCCAGAGCTGCTCATCCTGGATGAACCGACAGTCGGGGTGGACCCTGTGCTCAGGGCTAAGTACGTAGCGTTCAGAAGTTTTCTGTGAATCAGCAGAAGTAACAGATTTTAAGAATTGTGACTGTCACCTAACACATCCCCTAATCAAAACATAGTGAACTCATATTTAAATGCAATTTAGCTCATACCATGCCAAATTCTGTTTTATGGTTCTTATTTGATCAATCAATTTAGCAAAGTTCTTCATGGAAAATACAAAAACTTAAAGAATTATTCTAGCTTCCTGTCAGTTTTCAGTGGTCAACCCTTTATTTTCCCACTGATGATCTACAACTTTTTGATATTTGAGGGTTATGATGCTCATTTCTGACTCAGTATTTTAGATTTGAGTTTGTTTTAGACTCTGACTGGGCCTCTTTGAAATGTTTTTATTGTTTTACATTATCCATATATTGATCACCTTGAATGTATTGTTTAGATTATGATGTTTTTGAGAAGGTCCACTGCAGCCCAAGGCCAAAGTTTACTGTCAGGGTGCATGGAGGATGAAGGACCCAAATGCAGGGCAAATGTTATTTAATCAAATAAAATCGCTGCACTGGTAAGAAATAACAACAGGAAGAGGAAAGATGAAGAAGAAGAAAGATGAAGACAAAATGCAAGGGCAGGTTTCAAGGATCTGGCAGTGAATTAAAGAAACCACGTGTATATACACTGGAGGAGGACTGACCACGAGCAGGTGTAGCAACCATGACAAGCAAGAAGTAAACCAGAAACCCCTGAGCCATGTCATTTTCTACAAATTGCATGACGTTTTCCTCCAGAATATCAATGTTTTCCCTAAAAATCGAACAATCACATTTACTGCTGGAATTAATGTAATGGTCAAATGAAATTTCATAATGAGTTATGGTTTGGCATCAGTATGAATGCAGTAGATTTTAGCATAACTGTACATGTATGTAAATTCAGAAAGTTAACAGTTAACCTTGTCTGAAACATCTTTTTTATAGCCATATAATTGATAATATGATAACTTAACAGTAGCTCAGACAACCCTTCGCATGAACTGTGAGATGCTCTTTAAATGGAGAATATTAAAACCATTAATTCTATCATGATAAATTAATAATCAAAGGCTCTCATACAACATTTGGTATTATGATATATTGATCTGGGTTTTTCCCGTGTCTTCAACTGCTTCCACTTGGACTTTTAAAGAATATTGTTAACCTGTCACTAAATATGTGGTATAACTATTACTTTTTTCTGTAAATGCATTAATTACAGCTGTGTCTGCACACTATAATGTAGTTGCAAGCAGCTGTAAACACTATAAGTGTTTATTAATGCATGATATTTATAAACAACTATAACTTCTGCTTTTAAGACAGTTTTGTCTAGTGTGTTTCTGCCATAGACACTACTTATGAGTGCTTTGAGGAACTCTTGAAGGTTTAATGACTTGTCTGCAGTTGTCTTGTCATTGTGAGTTAAATATTACAACTTGACAAGTCATAAATGTTTGGTCTTCCCATTTATGGCAATATTTTAAAAAGGCAGACATTTATGAAAGCATAACGCTCCGACTCAGGGTGTTTCTCCATGGACGTTGTGTAATTGTAAAGCCTGGCCAGATCAGACGGCTGGCAGTGAGATTGTTGTTGGCGAAGCTATGAGCTGCCAGTTTAAGAAAACTCCAGGTGAGCAGGTCAAGTGTTATGTAATGTGTTTGTTTTGTTTGGTTTTCATTCTAGAATCTGGCAACATCTGGTGGAGATTGTGAAGACAGGGAAAACATCTGTCATCATCACCACACACTACATAGAAGAGGCCAGGCAAGCCAATGTGGTGAGATAATTTATTCATTAAAGCCCAACATACGTTCATAAACACGATCATGAAACATACACAAAAACATGTACAAGATTCAGGAATACAGATAGAAAATCCACGGAACAAAGTCCTTAGTTCTTTCCTCCTCATTGAGGAATAATGAGTCTTTGCATTAATCATAGTGTTTATTAGTCTTGACAGGAAGAAGAAAAGATCAAATCCACTGAGGGCAGGAGGGATAAAGGTCTCACAGAGCTTTGTGTTTATTTAAGCCTGGTATGCATTGAAGTCAGTGGTGTGTTTATCTATTAGAGGACCACATCAAGCTGCATCAAACTTCCACAAAGGTCTCCAACAAAAGTACTTGTGTTTTAGTAACACTTGAAAAAACTGCAGTAGTTTGATAGTAAGGTATTAAAGCTTTCTTAAAGAAACAAATCCATAGATTTGTGACTTATTTTAAATAGTTTGAGTAGATTTACAAACACAGGCTGCTTAAAACGTGTAAATTATGCATGCGTAAATGCCAGCCTTTTCTTTTTAATTGTAATCTACTTAACATAATATGTTTAGAGAACATTGAAATAATTGAAAGGATGAAAAGAAAAAAAAACATGTCAGCTGATCCTTTGCAGCCAATGAATGAAATTTGTGCTCAACGTCTGAACTTCGCCATGGCAACAAACAAATCCAGAGGAAAAGTGAAATGTAGGATGAAGTCGCTAAAAGCTATTGCAGCTGTTATGTCAACCATTTCTGTCAAAATTACTTGATCATGAGGAGTCACGTGCAGAGCAACATGGCCTATGGCGCCGCAGATATGGTTGAGATTTGTGTCAATTTCTCAAAAGTAGAAATCCTTTAATTCCACGAGTTCATTCTCTGTTTCACCAGTAATCCTCTTTGTAAAGTCCAGGAAGCCAAATATTTTACACTGTTTGCACTGCAGATTAGGTTCCTGGAAGCCATCATTCTGTAGCAAAAATTAGGATGTGTATTATGTTTAAATCACATTGATTGCACTATCACCAGCTATAACTGCTAAACTGTGACAACTTTGATTTTCTCCCCGTGTACAAATCCGGGGCTTTTATGCAATTGTTATTTCTTTATGATATTTCTTAATGAAAACTATTGTGCTTCTTACTCAATGATTATTGTGCATCTGCTAAAAATAAAGTTGAAGTTACAACATTTGCCCTACAAGAAGACCAACTGCACAGGGAGGTCTGAAAATTTCTAACATGTGTTTTGAGAGCTAGAAACCAAAAAAGACCCCCCCCCCCCAAAAAAAAAAGAAAGAATCTTTCAAAACTTTAGAGTCTCCATAAATGATTCTAACAGGTATTCTTATACAAATTAGTACCTGGCTTTAAGTATCCTGAACTTTAATTTTTGTGGAATTTAAATGCAAGATGTGTCCAGATTTTTTTTGATAAATATGTTATGTTACTTCTTTTATTGATAGAAAGTAAGTATTTGTGTTTTAGGTCACTCAAATGTCTCATCTATGAAAAAAAATTAAAAATGGTTAAAACCACATAGAAAGCACATCCCTCACCAAGGTCAGAGTCAGTTAAATAGCTGATTTCAAGAAAATGTTTTGGATCTGCATTAAAATTGGGAGAAATTTTAACTTTGCAAATGCACTACTACACATTTTTCATGAATATATCTTGGGGGTGTTTGCATATTATTGAAAATAAAACAAATAAACAGTTCTAAATAAAAAAGAAAGCCCTGGCCAGTTACAACTTTGGTCTACATCTGTTTGGAATTCACAACCAATTTTCCCAGTTATAATAAATATAACCGGAGGCCAAAATCTGCTATTATTATTACCACATTTGTGTTGCATGACAATGAAATACTAATAAGGGACTATGGCATAGTTTCATATTAGTTAGTTAGCTTGTTCTGTTTGCATAGTCACTATGCAAAACAGAACAAGCTTTTTAACATTTAATGTCAGGAAAGAAACTACATGTATCACTTGTATTTCTCCAAATCGTTAGCTTCATAGCTTATTTTCAATCTTATTTTGGCTAAATTGTGATATCTGTCTAACTGTACTCTCCTCAAATTACTGAATGATTGTGCATCAATGCCTATAAAACCTTAAAATATGACTTCGGCAATTCTGCTATGAGGCTAACGAAATCTTAAACTACTCCTTTAAAATGGGCTTTTTGGCCTTTTATTCTAGCTTTGCAATGCATTAAAGGACTCACTCAGAAAAACTGTGCTATTGTGATAGAAAATTAATGTAGAATCAAATAAAAAACTGATATTGTTATCAGTACAGGATTAAAAGTGTCATTCAGCTTCAGGGAGCTTCTAACTGAAAGGATTTCACCATTTGTTTAGGTTTAACTAGCTAATTTGTCGTCACATGATGGTTTAGTTGCTATTTAAGAAGCTTTTCCAGCCTGCTGAGAGTCCAGAAACACTTACTACCAAATATCACAAGCTACCTGCAATGCTCTTTACTTGCTCTGCAAGGCTTGAACCTGCAATCTAACCCACATGTCAACAAGCTGCGCTGCATCAGTCTCTCAGTAGTGCAACTATTCACAGTATGTGAAAGTATTATCATATTCAGACTAAAGTTTTAACCAGAGTAACGGCATAACTTCATCTCTTTCTCAAGCTGCACGATTCAAAACAAGACCTGAGGTCATTTTGGCTTCTCACTGATCAGACGAGAAGCCTCCAATAAACCAGTTGGCCCACTCAGTCAGTTCTACGTTTAGACTTAAATGATAGCTGGATAAGAGACTGTTGCATCAAACGAGGGAGATTGACGCAGTTGGCTCATTAATTAGCTTTTATGACTCCAATACCTTGTCAAATGTGTGCCAAGTAATACAGCAAAGAGTTCATCTATGAGTCACTTCACTGCTAAGGAATGAGTTCCTTGAGGTGGTGTCAATGTGACATGTCAAGTTGACATGAACTAGACAGCTGTTTATCAGTTTTATACACCTCTGGTATAAAAGGTACATTTTGGTCAGATTACCGCTGCACCTATTTTTCATAGCACATGGGTCTCGCAGATGGGGTTGCTGGATTTGGATTGACATTCACAACATATTTGACATCAAAGAAGAAGAAGAAAAAGTCAGTTTTGAAAACATATTTGCTCTTTTGTAGATTTTTCCCCTGATTTGATGAACTGAGGTAGAAACAAACACTGAGAAAAATTCATATCAATAAATCCAACGTTGCTGTTTTCCCCTTCAGTAATACAGTGAAGAATATTAACTGGATTATTATGAAGACTTGAAATTACATTTTTCACATTGTCTGACATTTACTTTCTTTCTTCTAGATTTCTAGTATGTAGGCTGCCTGTTGTTTAACTTGAAAGCTGTGGTTGGCTTGTGCATGTGAGTGCGTGTGTGTAGTTTTCTTATTACATATGAACTTGGGCGTATGTGACATATGAATGATGATTAATGTCTTTAGATAAATTCATAGGAAGAAAAAAGAGGAAACTACTCCTGTAAAAACACACAAATCATCATCTTATAAATGACACTTCCCTTTCTTGTGTGTCAAGGTTGGTCTCATGCGAAACGGACATTTGCTGGCTGAAGGTCCTCCACTAGCAGTCATGAAACAACACAGTGCAACAGTGAGTATTGCACAGCCTCCGGTGGACTCTGTAGGCACCCAGGGGTGCTGGTAGTCATGACTGGGATCATTTATGAAACCACAAACCAAAACAAACTGAGTGCACTTTAGCACAACTCATTGTATCCTTTTTAATTATCACTGAAATATTAATTAACAGGGAATTAACGGGGTGTTATTGAGATATTGTGGTTTATACAATGCAAATATACCCATTAACAGAAAAAAAAACAGAACTGAGAAAAATTTAAAACGTGCTACTGGTAGGCAAACTTGTCTTAACCCACTTTATTTTCTACTGCAGACCCTGGAGCATGCCTTCCTGCAGCTGTGTGAGACGTCAGACCAGAATGGCCTAAAACGGGGGTCCAGCCCACAGGGGGTACAGCTGGATAACAGCCAATCATTTGAAAGCGGGCGGGACGAGAGTCAGCCAATTCTTGGAATCGGACCACCAGTTGCAGAAGAACTCCCCAAATGTTCAGGTAGTGACATGTTCAGGATTTTCTTCCAGCTTCATATTAAACTCCAAACAACACAGTTACTTTGATTGTTGTCAGTTGAATCTGGTCTCGCACTTTTGCTGTCATCAACAATTTCTTTGCAAAAGACCCTAAAAAGCTTTAGCTGCTTACAGTGTGGCATTAAAAGTCTTTAAACTCTAAGTGCAGTACACATTGCACCAAACAGTATCTGAAACTTCCTTCTTGTCAGTGTGGCAGCTTGAGCTTCATTTTCTGTTGTGCCATTCAAGTCCCTTTAATTTGCAGCTTTACCTGTATAGCCACATTTTCTATGATCATACTCAGGAATTGCACTCTTGCTCTAAAATACAGCTTTTATGAACAGCTTTATAAATTATATAACCTGTCAGCCAGACCTTATCTGCACATTGGTGCATTGTAGATAATTGACATGATACAGATAGTGTACGGGCAACATCAGCTTTCTTTTGTGGTTTAATGTCTGGCCACCTGTTTAATGTAAATCTAATATTCAACCTCTTTAAACTCTGTCTTCTATGCAGGGAAAATCTCTGGCACTCCTAACAGTCAAATATACACTCGCTAATCACCAACTCTTTGTTGTTTTTTTGCACTGCAGGTAGTATACAGCAGTTAGATGCAACTAGCATTTCCTAAAAGGTTTCTTCAAGAGTCTTTACTTTAGTTTCTGAAAGTAATGTAAAAGACCTGGAAAATTACAAAGAATCCTGAATAGCCACCCTTAAACAGTTCATTAGTTGTCCAGCTTTTTAATCCCTGCATGTAATGATATCACTATTAAACATGATTCCCTAATAAAGGATTTGTGGTTAGTTTGGCCTCAAATGAAACATGATCAACTCTTCATTTTTGATCAGTCATGGCAGACTGGGGTCACAATCCACTCCTTTTACATAGTTAACTTTTTATTTTGTGTGTCCTTCCAGTAAAATATGGACGATGCCTACTTAATTATGAACATTTTTCCATTTTGTGTTTGCACATTCAGCGGACTGGAAGGTAAGAGCCAGACACGTGCTGCCAAAGGGGAGGAACATCGCAGCCCTGATCATAAAAACAATGGTGCGGATGAAGAGAATGCCAGGGTACGTTAGCTGTATTTACCAACATTGTCTAGCCAGCCACTGATAGCAGAAGTTCCCATTAAGCAACATGTTTGTGACTCTGTCACGCGCTCCTGTGTTTGCAGGTCCTTGTGTTTTCAGTTCTTACTTCCTGTCATCCAGATCTCCCTGATCTGTTTGTGTGTTGGAGGAGATCCAAAGGGGATTCAGATTGCCGTGGTGAATAACGAAACCGCCCCCAATTCTTTCAGCCATTCAATGCTCTCCTTTCTGGACAACTCCAGTGTGCATCAGGTACTTATTTAGTCCCAAGAGATATATGTAAACCCCTAGGTGTCATCACAAGTTCTCTGGTTAGATCCTGTCATTTGCACTGATAATCTACAGGTAGATTCAGATTTATGAACTATTGTTGATTGCATTCAACACAGCAGTTACTGCAATGTGTTTGCATTGGGATTTACTGAGAGAGGTTGTTTTTTTTTTGTTCTCAGCTCAGATTGTTTTTCTGGAAAGGAACAGACATTTCTCTCGGTTCAGTTTAATTTAGCTCTAAACAAATGAGTTTCAATTCTGTTCACAGCTGAGCAAACACAATAACTTCCCTTTTCTTGGAAAGTCTGTGAAAGGTTTTATCTCATCTGCAGACCTACACCCTTTCAATGTGCTGTAATACACATATACAGTGCTCCTAGACACAAAAAGTAAAGAAATGGAACTGAGTTTTCATTTATGAGGTAAAACTCATCCAAAGGACCTATGAGACTGCCAGTGTCAGGTGTTTTTTTTAATAATCCTGACAGTTTCTTTGATCACTTAGTCATATAGCAGAATGAATTTGACAGATAGCCATGTTTTTATAGATTTTAAAAATTCCAGTCTGCATGGTTTCAGTCAACTAAGCTGGTTTTAGCAAAGAATTAAGTCAGCATTCACTTAAGAATAGTAATGATGAATTAAATACAGCATATAAATTACTTGTTTTTTTTTTTTTGTATGTACAGGTGCCCTTGTCCCACAAAGATGCATTTGAAGGGGTCTATAACGGAGAGTACTGGGGTGTTATCGGCTTTGGAAAGAACTTCACAAGCTACTTGACTAAACGGTACAGTCAGTACATGTGTACTAATAATGTGGTCAGTTATAAATATCTGTTTTTGTCGTGGAGCAAAACAGGAAGACAGCAATCAAACCAAGCTCTTGTAAAGTACTTAAGTTTATTTAAACTGAGACATGATCAGATTTATTAACTCCTGTTGATTAATTGGACCCTACTTTTGATTTCTTTTAAAGTCAAAATGAATAATCGGCTTAAATCAGTCCAACACTGAATAAGAACATAAAAATGAGCATAATAAACAACAATAACACCTACTTCCTTTAATTTGCAGCCAATCTTTTCACTCTTAAACAGCACTTTCTTCAGTAAACGAAACTTTCAAGGAAATGTGGTCGTACATATTGTGTTCAACATTATTAACCTCAAACACAATGGTCTGTAAGGTGAACTTCACACTGTTGGCATCATTTTAGTTTAATTTAGACTAAACTACAGCTCTGATACTGTAGGAATCTTATTCATATTGTTAGCAAATACATATAATAACAATCTGAGTCTGTGGCTGAAACAAGCATGTCGGTTTGGGACAGGCCATTTCTCTGTTGGATTACATTGCAGCTCATTTGTAATTTCCACATCTAGCAGGTTTGTTATTGAGCCAAATTACATATTTGCCCCCTATTAATAATTTAGACCCTAGCAGATATATAAAAAAGTAATTCAGGGTAAAGTATATCAGTATTTTCCATTCATGGAAGTAACAATCAAAGACAGCGGGTGATTTTCTTTGCCTGCTTCAGATAGAATATCACATCTTTTTGTTAATTGGTGGTGTTAGGTTTTGTTTGTTAAAGCATGTTAAAGCTGTTGCTGTTAGCAGCAGTGTTTTAATGCGCTGTTCTCGACGGAAATGTAAATAAATATCCGGGTCTGTTCAGGCCACGGCAGATGAGGAATGGTAAGCACATGTAGTGAAGTTTCATAGAAAGACTCTCCAGGTAATTCCAGATGTACTGTGTAGTGTCAGGTATGGTATCATCAGATTTGTGTTTCACTTGACATGTCTTAGCGTGAGTGCATAATGTTCCTCACGTGTGTCCCACCTCCCAAAAATAGCAATTACGTTTTGTCCCTTTGCTTGCTTCTCCTTTCTCGTTCATGTCATCGTCGATAGCATCTTTTTAACACTTGACAGCACAGACTGATGTTCCAGTGATGATGCACGTGCAGCACAGTTCTGATCTCAGCAACCTGTATCCGCGTGCGTCAAAAGGAATTTCAGTTGACATACAAACCAACTGGAGAGCAGACTGGCTCGATAAAACACGGCATGACACACACAGAGCATTCCAGCTGCAGTCGAGACATACTTACTGTATCTCGCAAAGAACAGAGTTAAACACACACACACATGCTCTGCACACCCAACTGCACACATGCACGTACTGTTAATATAAACAACCATTCTCCTATTGATATGTGAAACTATTTGCCACCTTTTGAACTACATCCGCCTCAGCTGCGCTTTGTTTGTAGTGCTAAGTGAGAAGTGTTAACATGCTAACGCTAGATGAGAATAAGCCTTTAGTTTAAAGCAGCATTTTGTTCAATTTAAGCCTCACAAACCCACCATCGTGGCTTAAGACCCCTTCATGAGTCCAAATATGTAATTTGGTGCTTTGTTCAAGTTGAATTTCATGTATTTAAAAGAAAACCTGCACCAGCTTTCCTCTGAATTCCAAAAATCCTTTTGAGCAGTGCTACACCTGCAGCAGCGTAAAACCTGCAAAAGAGGAATTCGACTCTGAATTCCATCAAGGTGAAATCATTTTCTCAGGTGCAGAGACTCTGTTTTTTTCATACCAATGAAAACAGGTAAGGTAGATAAGATAAGCATTGGTAGATAAGCATTATCAGAGATATAAGCCTAGTTATTCCGGGATCTTCCACCTGTTGCGCAGCTTGGAGTTTGCTTTTCATATGATAAAAGTCTCCTGGGACCTCAATGAACCACATAGATTTATATCAGTTAGTATCAGGCTTTCACATAAACTACACTTATCAGCTATAATATGTGCAGGTCCTCCTTCTGCCACCAAAAGAGCTCTGATTGGTCACGTGGACAAAGAAAAACTGAGTGCATCCCGGTGTTTTTTGGGGTTGAATCTTTATAGATTAGATTTGTTCCCCCACAAATTTCATCAAATCCAATCAGACTGATATCTCCGGAGTTTTAAGACAAGATGTTCTTTGAGTTCATCCCAAGCCATTTTCATGAGAACCATGAAAATAAACAGGGCTCTTTTTTCCATGAGGAGGGGTGTGACTGGTTTTTGCAGTGTTGTTTTGGTATGTGGCGAGAGTCAAAGTAAGACTCCATGTGACTGCCAGGATGCAGGTTTTTCCAGCAGAGCAGTGCAATGTAACAAGAGGAGCTGAGTTACTTACCTCACTTTTCAGTGTTTTGGCTTTTTGGTGTATGCATTGCTGTTTAAATAGATTTTCTGTCTATCAACACTGAGAGAAGCATCTTTCTAATACTGGATTAAAATAAATTTTCAATTAGATATAGATTAAAAACAGAATTTAAATTTCATCAAAAATTCTTGTAAAAGTCTTTTTGCTGCCTGTTTATTTGTTTTAACAGCATGAGACAAATTGGCAAATTATGCAAATACTTAAAAATTGTTTTGCAAATGTCCCTTGAGGCTGAAATAGTTCAAAGTGAGAGGAAAACAAAATCATTTATAATGGCATCTGCCATCATTATCACATAAAATACGCAGTAATTACAAAGTTCCACAGAGCTGCCATCATGTGAGGATGAGTCAGTCCCGGGTTTTTTTGTTTCAGGTGTGAATCACAGAGTGTGATTTGTGGCTAGACAGTCTGGTCCTTCCTGTCTCCTCACCTGGACAGGTCTCATTTTAGGGCCGACCAATCAGACGCTCATTCCCACCAGTTCATGCGCTCCTCATGTGACAAACCTGCTTGTGGAAAACAAAAGGTGCCTGCTTCTATGTCATCTGGCTCTGTGAAAATAATCTGAACTGATCAGTCGACCTCTCTAACAGACTTCACAAGATGAAATGCTTGCCTCCTTTCATTCTGGGGTAAAGGTGTGACGGGAAAGACGTAAAACTACACATTACTCTCAATTTAAAATGCTCACAATCAGTCGGTAATTTATTGTTTGTCTGATCCTGTCATGAGTTCTTGGACTACTTTTGGTCCCGCCCACAGCCGACTTGGACCTACTCACAGGAGCTGCAGATGTGGAGAGGCTATGATGCAGCTATTTAACCATCAAAATGGACCTTTTGTCACAACCTTTCTAAAATCCTTGCAATTCCACTTTTTTTTCTGATTTAATACATCACCTTCAAAGACAGAATGTACATATGCGACCTGATAGATGCCACCCTCTGCCAGGTGTCCCTGTAACAACATAATCAGCGTTTTCCGTTTCACCTGAAACAATGCCAACACATGCCAGATAACAGATGCATTTAACAATAACTGTTTAATGTGAATATTCTCCACAGTTATACATAGAAACTGACGCAAAGAACCACAATCTTTCTGCCTTTACCTGGAAGACTTCTACAAACTTTCTATAGTTCATGCATGCTGTAATTAAAAGAGAAACCATTAAAACCATTGTACACTGAAACTCTTGCAACATGTGTTAATGAAATAGTTTTTCCCCCTAAACAACTTTGTTAATTTAATAACTTCTATGTGTTCTGTTACTAACAAGACTTCGGGCGCTGCTTAGCCCATGTATGAGGAATTATTAGCCTTCCAAGTTTTAATTAGTAAAACCAGCCTGCAGTCACATCACAGTAATGAGCTTGGTTGCTGAGTTTTCAAGGTTAAATAGGAGATTTTTTCATATGTTTTGACCAAAATTACTGTAAAAAAACCCACAACAGATTCAGAATAAACATTTATGTTTTATTTTCACCCAATTAGAAGGACGATTTGTCATCACAATGACTAAATCATTGATATAATACCTCTGCCTATCGATCTAATAAGCTGTCTTGTTCATTTATGTTGCCCAGTATGAATCAAATTTACATCTTAGGCACCTTGTCCCTCAAATTTCTGTTTCTAATACAACATTTCATTCCAAATTTTAATGATTGGCATCAAATGTAAATCACATTTATTTTTCTTATCATGACTCTTATTTAAAGGATGCTCCAGCGGCAGGTTTCGAAGGAGGTGATCGATGGAGGATCAGTACATGTCTGGCTGGATCATACAAGTAAAATCTAAATCTTTTTATCCCTGTTGCTAATTAAGGTTGAATCCAAATATGCCGCAGTGCAAACCAATACAAAAAACTTGTAGCTGATGTATGCAATTTCTTGCTAAAGATCATCTTGTATACCAAACATAGTGGATTATTATTTGTTTTATGTTCTGTATGAAGTGTGTATTTGTCATCAAAATGTATAGATTATGTAAGGGAATATTGAGGAGATATATCAGTGATATAGCACAATATGCACACGTGTCAAACTCCGAGGTTAAGTTTCACTTTTTATGTTTTCCAGACCGACAGGTTGCCCTCATGTTCCAGAAGAAACTACACGAGGCCTTTCAGGTACAAAATATTAACTATAAAAACATTTATGTGATTTATATATAATGGATGGGATAAAAAAACAAATTCTTATTAGTAAAACAGAAGTGAATAAGTTGACTATTGCTGCTTTTGGGTTTTGTCTGTTTCCAATCTCTGTGTACATCTCGAACACAACTTAAATTACTCTTTTATCCTTTTGTAGTAACATCAATGTAGATTCAACTTTTCCACCAAAATGATACAGCTTCCATACATTAAATCTGTTTTGTTCTCTGTCTTCAGGCTTTTGTGGATAATAAGTTGGGCAGTATGTCATACATGGCTGACCTGCCAATTAAGGTATAAGAGTTCATTTCAAAACTACAGAATTTAGTTAGGAAACATAGAAATGTTTCTGATGAAGAGTTTCTGATGACGTTATGCGCTGCATAAAGTAAAATAAAACCTTTCTTATTGTCATCTGCTAGTTTGAGGAGCCGATTTATGGAAATCAAGACACAGACTTCACCACGTTTGTGACTCCTGGAGCTGTGCTCAGGTCAGTAGAAAGTTAGCTGGTTAAAGTACATGTAGCTACATAGATAACACAACTTTTGATTTGTGCAATTGTGTTTGTCATGTGCAAAAAACATGTGATTATACAGGTTTCACTGGGGAATTTGCATGGGTTTTATGTTATTACCATAAAAATGTTCTCAAAACATGGTTCCCATTTGCAAAATATATGTTTCATTTGTATTCCAAACATTTCACATGTTAATGTAACCACATGTGCGAAACAACATGTGATAACATATTTCACATGACGACACATGAGGATTTGCATAATGGGTTTCACATGTGTTCCCATAGATTTCACACGTGCATTTCCTTGTGTTTCACATGGAATTGTACATGGATTTCACATGTTTCCCATTTGAAAAATATGTGTTCCACATATTTCAGATATTAATTTAACATGTCAAATAAAAACATGTGACCACATGTGCAAAAACATTTGATTATATACTGTAAATTTCACACGAGGAACTGCATGGGTTTCATATGTGATTCATAGGTTTCACATGGATATGACTTTATCCAATAAAATCTAAATTTTATGCAAAAGGCAACACAATGTGCTTTACATAATAAGAACAATTTATGCATATTAAAAAAAAAAAGTAAAAAGCCTTCACACACCAGAGTATATAACAGCAATTTAAAAATGCACAGCTCATTATAGTCTCTTTCCCACACAATCACACACACATTCAGATTGAACTGTATATGGTTTTTACATGTAAATACATTCGTTTTTTATGGGAATTTGCAAGGATTTTACATGTTAATACCATCAAAATGTTATTTCACATATAGGCCTAACATGTGACCACATGTACAAAGCCACATTTGTAAGGGTTTATTTTTAAGAAAATGTGACAGAAGATTTTAAATGATTGGGAATTACTTGAAAGAATTTAGTTGTTGGAATGAAAATATTTGATAATCATTTCTCTTTTAAAAAATCTTCAAACATAAATCACCTTCTTTACCATCCTGTTATCTCATTTTCTCCCTGTCCCGTTAGTATCACCTTCTACCTGGCTGTGGGCCTGACAGCGCTCTCATTTGTTCTGGAGAGGAAGGAAGGACTTTTGGACAGATGTTGGGTTGCAGGTGAGATACGGAAATTTATTGCTTCCATAGTACCACACAAGCCCCGATACAGTCTCCCAATTGTCCTCCAATACATATACATTTTATGCCATTTTTAAAACACTCACACACATCAAATGAAAAAAGACTTTAGGGAAGCTACAGTTGTCTCAGCTGCTCAATATCATTTTAAAACATTAACAAAAATATGTCTTTGCCAAGTGATATTATTTATATATTATTGCCTCCAAATGAGATGATCACTGCTTCTGTTCACCTTAACAAAATGTAAACAAATATTACCATCAAATTTCTTTTAACCATACATATTGACCTTTATAGTGATAAACGAATGTTACATACAAAAAGAATCTTAAAATTTGACACACAGTCTAAATGACCATTGTTCTCTGTGCATATTCTGATGGCTTAGAAGGTTTGTTTCTAGATAAAACAGAATCACAAGATATAGGTCCACAGGTATGTTCAAATCTTTGGACTATAAGCAGTAGAGTGTTGTTGTCAGACGTTCATTATTGACGAGAATACAGTCAATGCATCATTTAAATGTAATTTGAGACATGACCAGTAGAGGGAGGAACATGATCACTGCACATTGTAGAGAAGTGAGAGACTGAACTCTAACTTTTTCTACATGTTTTTGTAGCTTTTTAACAAATTAAGTTTGCTCAATTAGATAAAAAATAACAAATAAATATGAGCAGGTTAGCCAGATTCATTTGCAGAATGATTATGAGATTTATAGATTTAAAATAGAGCACTTTGTTTTTGTTTTTTATGTAGATAAAGTTTTTTAGTAATAATTGATAGGGTGTTTTTTAGTTTTGAATGGCATGGGGCCGTTTTGAATCAAACTGGACAAAATGTATTGGAAATGAATAGAAAGGTTCATGATTCAAAGTAGTAGTTTTAAGGTAATTATGACTACTAGCTTTTCACTTTGAATAAATAAGCAGAACAATCTTAGAGAATCTGCATATAATAAAACCATTCTTTACCACTGCTGAATGCGTGAAAGTAAATGGGCCGTATTCAATATAGAGATAGTCTAGTTAATTGACCACTGAATGTATTTTAAAGTAAACACTTTATTTATCAAGTTGCAAATTATTAGATACTTTTTTATACTCTACACTGAGTGCACATCATTTCCGTAAACACACTTTGACCCATATGACATTATTGGGGAAATGTGGGATTGCTCTGCCTTATCAAATTCCAAATTTATGTCCTTCCAAATGTCTAAAACTGGGCAGTCTTAATTAAAGTTGATGAGGAAACTGTTATCATTTCAGAGCCTCAAATTGATCAAAAATGTGGCATTTTACTTGGGAACTTAAAGTTTCTAATTAATTTTAGATAGTTAGCTAATAATTGCAAAATTTAAAGATGACTGCAGATCTAAAATTAAGGAGCCAGTGTGTAACATTTAAAATATTACCCACAATTATTGTTTTATTAAGGTAGAAATATGTTAGAACAACAATTACTGTGTTTTCATTCTGCGCTACTACGGTAACCAAGAAGGAACCAACCCTTACGTTGGCTTAACAATTCACTTTTTTGTGGAGGTTGGAGGTTGGAGGGAGTTCATCTGGTTCCAATTTTTGCAGCTACAGGAGATGTCATTTCTCCCACACAGAAGAGCTTTATATAACACAAACAGAAGTTTTTTTCCCTTTTACTTGGCTAAATAATACAGTTGGTGTATTCTGACGTTTGTTTTTTTGTTTTTT
This sequence comes from Atherinosoma microstoma, assembly GCA_037177055.1. NCBI lineage: Eukaryota > Metazoa > Chordata > Actinopteri > Atheriniformes > Atherinidae > Atherinosoma > Atherinosoma microstoma. The sequence goes on from JBBBVU010000017.1 coordinate 23,581,467, forward strand.
ACATTAGAAGAAAAGCATCATCCGTTCTGTTTTTGTCTACCAGGTGTGAGCTCCATGGAGACGATGTTGGCTCACCTCCTCTCACAGCTGCTTGTCATCAGCGTTCAGATCGTCTTCATGCTCCTCTTCATCCTGCTCGTCTTCAAGGTTGACGCAATGAAACAAACACACACTTCAGATAAAACTTTATTCACTAAAGAATAACTTGTCGCAGCTGTAGGAACGGCACTCAAAAAAACAAGTGACTGATAAAAACTGTGCTACTGTTCAGCAATCAAAGTCACTTCTAATGTAGTCTGGTCTGAGCCTGACATGCAGGAAGCAGTTCTAACATAAGCCTGCCAGGCCTTTAACTATGTTCATTGGTATAAATACCACATCATCAAAAATCTGACTTTACCTGTAGTTGATAGGAACCATTATTAAGTGAATACCAACCAAACTGCTTTTATTAACCTTTATTTTTCAAGCTCAGCAAGTATCTGTATTTATTTTCCATTAAAGTGATGCAAAAGGGAGGAATTAAACCTGGTGTGAGTCAAGCAGACTCTGAAGGCGATGGAGGTCAGGCTCAATGTAGGAGTGACACACCACTGGGAGCATAAATATTCTGTCCATCATTGATCCTCAATAGATATATGAATTAAATCAACGGGGAGTGGAGGGGGGGCTTTAGACCTGAGAATGTGTGTTTGTGTGTGTGTCGAGTCCATGTAAACGCATACTTTGAGAATGTGTGCCTGTGTTAATTAAGGTGCTGAAGTCCAAAAAGACCACCACTCCATAAATCATTTCCTGCCTGGCCGTATCCAGGGATCACTGCAGGATCGCCACGACAACAGCCTTTGATTGCTGTGGCAACCGAGTGGTCATGTGGCCTCTTGGTGCAGGTCTATTTTTGCAAGTTGTCAGGGGAGACGGATAGTGTCTTTACACACGAGGAGTGCAGCAACACACACACGCACACACACACACACACACACGTTCGAGTCAAGTTAGAGGAGAGTTATCACCTTGAATCCTCTGAGCCGAGAGTTGCAGACCTCTCAGTTGTGATATGATTTTGAATATTGTCTTGTGACTGATTGACAGCAGAAGTGAATGAGCTGAGAAATTTCTCTCCATTTCTTGTGGTATTTTTGGCTTAAAATCAGTGCAAATCACCAGGGAGGGTTTGAGTCTCTGCAGTTCTTTTTTTTTTTTTTTTTACTTGATCTCATATTCACATCTGTTTTTATGTTCTTTAACGGACGTCCAATCTGAGTTTATATGCAATTTCAGACAAAAGATGGACAGTTTAAACAGTTGATGGTGACTGATTTCACTCTCCACTATTCAATACTCATGAAAAATACATTACAAAAACATAAAATTTAATTCAAATGTAGCTTCTTTTGTTTTAAGGGGAAAAAAAAATCTTTTTTTTAAAAATATTTCATGTGCTTGTATAATGACTGTTTTTGTTGTTTTGATTATTTCCTATGGGAAAATACAATGTAAGGGCAGTTTAAAAGTCCCTGTGGCTATTTTTATGTTGGGTGTGCTCACAGTAAAATAATAAGAGATTTAGATGATATGTAACATGGCACCCACATCACCCACATAACAGTTACATCCGAGACTGGTTTATTATTCAAATAGTGATTTATTCTTTAGCTTCAGCATTAAACTGGCTGGTGGTTATTGAAATTCAGGAGACAGGCTATGCAAAATGTATACATGCACATACACGCACACGCGTGTGTATCCCACAGTGAGATAAAAGCTAATAAGTACTCAATCAGATAACAACATGACCTAAGTAGTGTTCAAAGCAACAGACTCAATACAGACATTATCTGGTCTCATCAACAAAGAGATCATTGTCAATAAAAACCAAAAGTAGCTGACAGGAAAATCCAAATACTTAGAATAGCACAAGCATTTGCAACTAAACAGTGATTTTAGTCTAAACACATGAAAGAGAAGTAACACATCAGACTGCAGCAAGGCAATGTAACGGAGAGGAAAAGATCTTGTGGAATCTCTCAGCAGCTACCTGTAGAAGTCCATCCTCCATAAACTATACATTTGCATTTAAGATATTTAGCATAAACATTTACCTAGAGAGGGTTACAAGTGAGAAACTCATCTTGCCCAAGGACACTTTAATCAAATCAAATCAAACTTTATTTATATAGCACCTTTCATACATGACGCATCACAAAGTGCTTCACATCATAAAAACAACAATTTAAAAAATAATAAGTATAAAACATCAAAATCAACAGCACACACCTGATCATACTCCTTTTCACTTTTCACACATTCATCATCACACACACACACCCACACACACGCACACACATACACACATAACCCAACGCAAACACATGATGCCCCCCCTCTTTGCATAAAATGAAATAAAAATGTAGACAGGGAAAGCTGCGGATCAGCTGAAAGATGTCTACTCTATCTCTTCAGTTTCAGGAATTTAACCATGTTGCCAAACTGCATCTTCTCTTAAAGTAAATGCAAGACCAACAAATAAATAAAAGGGCTGCAGACTCTGCAGATACACCCATGATTGTTAATTCATGTAGAGGGAGTACATTGGAGTGGCAGTGGCTCAGGTGGTAGAGCAAATCGTTCAATGACTGGAAGGTTGGAGGTTAGAATCCCACTTCCACGTCCTTCTGTTGTTTTGTCCTTGGACAATTCACCCTTGCCTCCAAGTGTCGTGTCGATATTGCTGGTATGATTGTTCAGTGGTGGACTGAGAGGCTGTTGGCGTGGATTGGCTGCCATGTTTCCATCAGTCTACCTCAGGGTTGCTACGGTTACACATGCTACTAACCATCACCGAGTATGAATGTGGTGTGAATGAATAATGGATTCAATGTGAAGCGTTATATAAATCTAATCCATTATTATTATGAATTATTCACCAGTAGTTTTCTGAATAATGTTTAAAGTTGATCAAAGTTTAATTCCCAAAAGTTTCTTATCAAGCAGAATGTCCTGATGGCATTCCCATGAACTAGCTTGAACAGACTGTGCTAATGAGGTCAGTACAGCGATGCTTGAAGAAGTTTGAGCTCATGAGGAGTTTTTTATGCACAGAGTTACTGGTTTTTTGATGACTGAAAATGATCTTAATTCTGATTGGTTTATTTCCTCAAAGATGGCACCACAGTTTTTGGTGTTGCATATATCCCTTTCCCTTAGCTCTCACAGAGTAATTATCAACTATACAACACCACCCATCAAAAACCTGTTCAAAATTGCAATATTTAGATTGAATAAATACAGACATAAAAACTAGATGATGTCTACTTTACCTCCTCCGGGGAGCTGCCACCAGGCTCCAACGAAGATGAAGAGTTATGATCTCTTCTTTCTAACTCAGCACCCCCACTTTTTTCATTTACAAACCACTCTGTGATCTTGAGGCATCCATCCATCTATCTGTTTTCTATCGCTGTTTTATCCTTCAGGGCAGGACCAATGTACGTTCTAGACAGGTTTCCAGTCCATCATGGGACAAACCACTGAGGCAGTTCATCAAATTTAGCTCCCTCTCAAGCCACAAAAGGCTCTATGCAACCTTTGCTTCCACATGCTGAAAATACAGAGTTTAAAATGTAAAATTAGCAAACAGTGAAATTTATTTATTTTTTTAAAAAGCACATAATATGAGAATACACATAAAGTTAAACATGTTCCACCCTATTTTTTAGTCTATATTTAAGGTGATATCTGATTTTTTTGGGGGCGGTGTAATTTTTTGGAATATGTTTTTTTAAATGGATTTTGAGCCTTTCCTGTTATTGGATGAAGATTCAATTTTCTGTTTACACATAATATGCTTGTAAAAAAATGTCTGCAATCATTACGTGCCCCATAAGATTAAGTCTTGCTTTGCAAAATGCTCACCTTCTTTCTGATCTTTACAGTTTGACAATTTGTCTCATTGTACCGTACCGTCTTATCCAGGGTCGTGTCGCGGGGGCAGCAGCCTGAGTAGGGCAGCCCAGACTTCCGTCTCCCCGGCCACATCAGGCAGCTCATCCAGGGGGATCCAGAGTCGCTCTCAGGCCAGCCAAGAGATATAATCCCTCCAGCGTGTCCTGGGCCTACCCCGAGGTCTCCCCTAGGGAGGCGTCCAGGAGGCATCCTGACCACATGCCCGAGCCACCTCATCTGGCTCCTCTCGATACTCTGAGTCCCTCCCGGATGACCGAGCTTCTCACCCTATCTCTAAGGGAGAGCCCGGCCACCCTGCGGAGGAAAC
>JBBBVU010000017.1:23588908-23602571 GCA_037177055.1 Atherinosoma microstoma
TGGAACACTTTCTTCCTCATCCTGGCCACAGTCATCTTAAAGCTGAGGACGTGACAGCCTCACCCAGGACAACATACTCCAGAGTGGGGACGGAGCCGGCAGGTGACGTCCAGGAGCCAACAACTCACCTGGACCTGCTGTTTGTGGATGGACTGGGGCAACAGAAATGAAGAGAAAAAGGGAGGAGTGGGCGACACAGACTGATGCATCAGTCTTCCTCCTCCAGATTATCTCTTACACACACAATCACAAACACACTTTCATGTTGTCCCCAGCCAGATGCCTGATCCTATAAAAGTTGTTTTGGTCTGTTTAAAGTGTAATTTCAGGATGCTTCAAGTGGAAGATATGCACAATATGACAATATTTTTCTAATATTGGGCGTTAAGTAATGACAATGTGTAGCCTTATAGTTAGTTTTACTTCTCCCTGCAGCTTCTTGAAAGTTTTCACCCCCCTGAAAGGCCATGAACCAACTCAGGATCACTTTTTAAATGTTTTTATTTGCCTGTAGACTTAATTCTCCCATTTCACTCTTTATCTGACTACAAGTGGAGCCTGAGCAGTCCATTTTGGGATAAAAAAAAGAGAAAAATGTGATGAATATGCAGACTGCAACTGTTAAGACATTTTGAGGTTTTGTCCGTACAGTATTTGCCATCTCCCTTACGTATGCATTACAGATGACAATGAAGGTAAACTTTTATTCAAAAAGAAGAATCTTAGCACAAAAAAAGTTTTTTTTGTCTACAGTAAAATGCTATATGTACCTATTCCAAGCAGACAACTAAGAAGAACATTGCTGCACAATGTGGGAAAATGCAAATGAGGTTTAGAAGTGGAGGTTGCTTCATGTTACTCAGAACACTCTCACCCATTCCAGCTTCCTGCAGCATTTCTCTCATAGCTTGCTTGTGATATTTGTGTTCAGTTTAAGGCCCTGTCTCGTCATGACAGGAAGTGGTAACTGTGTTTCTTCTCGCGGCGTTACCAGGTGCTCGAATGCGTTGTAATTGTTTTCAGTTCAGGTTTGTGTTCTTCATAACTTTGTGCCTGCATCTCAAGTGGGAGTAGATTGGTGATGGGAAAGTTTCTGTACTTCATCTTTATATATATATATATTTTGATTATTGCTCTCTACTTTGCTGGACAGAGTGGAGGTTGTCAGACAGAGTTTTGGTCACAGATCAGTGGTATCATGCTCCCAAAGCTGTCTGCATCCGTGCAATTATACTTTTATAAAGATCCATGTGTCTCCTTTTAGCAATCACACATTATAAAAGCACACAGGAGTAAAACTGTAATGTTAGATGGTGTCAGCGCTGCGAAGGGGAAAAAATTCAGATTTGTGGATGATGGACTACATCTGCAACGTGGATCAAAAAGATGTTTATGTTAGTAGCATTTTTTTAACCAACGCAGAAAAAGAAAGGACAGTAAGGCTAAAGCTGTCAGTTTAGACAAAAACAGAAGTACTCCATTTATAATACCTGCACAAATATACACTCCATGAAAACAGGATAAACATTATCTCTAAACTAGTGAGCTTTGTGCTGTGACCGCATCCATCCTGTCATCAAAGACAAGTTTGACATGAGAGCTGTAAAAATGATCTGATTAGCTAAAACCCATTATATTTAAACAAAAAGAAAGACAACTAATCTCCTGCATTAAAAATTGTGCCAGTCAAAAATGTTTACATTAATCAATGTAAAAACATTTTCCCCCTTTTATCCAGCTGCAGCTCTAAACACATACACCTGCATGTTTTGTGTTACATTTTTAAATGTCCCCCTCTTTCATAGTCATGAGAGTTCAGAGAGTTCCAGTTGTCACGTGTTCCTGTTGCACATTTTGAGGGACATTTTGTTTTTGTTTGGTAGAAGAAGTGAAGCGAACCTCTTGCTCTCATACAATCGTCAGCAAGCTCCTGAGTGAATATATATGCCGTAGCATTTCGGATTGTTTTTTCTTTTTAAAAAAAGACAAAGTTTAATGTGAATCCCATGTCCTGGTGGGATAACCTCCGTGCCTCACTCACCTCCCATCACATGACGTTTTATCCATATCAAATAGTTTTAAAGTGGTGGAGTATCCCCGGTTAAATTGGTACAGCTTATGTGAGAAGTTTGGGCATTATTAGCTTATTTTATGAGGACACTTTTTTTTAATGTTTTGGACAGTTGGGATACTGTTGCCAAAAAAAACCCAGTTTTTAATCTGTGTAAGATTGGTGATGTTTGTTTATATGGGCTTTTTTTTTTCTTCAATGAGTAACCTCATGTTCACTGTTGACATTCAAATACACACCCTCCTGTTTGAAATCTGTAGAAAAAAGCCAACCAAATAAAATGTAAGAAAATTTAAATGAACTCCTATAATCCTGCTGAGGACGCTGTTCCCAACCCGCTGTGGGGACAAGATGTGATCTTGTTCAGCTGGAGAGTTGCAGTTCATGTAAACCGAGTTTTGTGTTGCCAGAAACGAATCGCATCCAATGTGCTCCAAACTCCAGTTGACTACCTCTGCCGTCTCTCCCTAAAGGGCATGTGAAGCATTTACACTCCTGTGTTGTGACTTGTATGCACTGTGATTGCAGACATGCTTCGATGAAGTTCTGTTAATTTGTTCTCAAACAATAAACTTTTGTGAAAGATCCCCCATTTTTCCTCTGAGATTTGTGGTTGCAAAAACACCTGGCAGCCACGGATGATGAAGGTATTCAATTACATCAGCTTTGCTTGCATCACTGTGTAGGTTGTTGCCATGGTGATAACAATAACCCTCTTACCTTTCGTGCATTCTATCCCAGCCTGACTGGTTATGGATGGCTTTGTGGGTGATTTCATACACAGCTACATGGTAGGAACTTACTTTCCTCCTGGAGGCTAAAGCAAGTCGCCATAAAATGAATGATTAAAATCACAACGTACAGTGAAATAGGTGTGTCAGTTTTCCTGTATTCTGGTGACAATGAGTCAGTGCATGCCATTCAGGTTCATAAGCTGAGAGTTTCTTATTTATCAAACTTAATAACACATGAAGCACAAGTTGATTAATCACTTGGTCTATTTGTGAAACACTTGGGGCTGTGTAGTGTAGATAACTTCTGGCCCTGCCTGATTTTATTTTTTTTGGTTATTATAAGATTTATATATAATATAAAATAAATGAATATAGAGTATATAATTATAGAGTATTTATAGTTGGGTCCATTTAATTACATATTACAAATCAAATAAAAAACATAGTAAATTTTCATTTAAAAAAAAAGACAATTTACCATATTTTTGTGATTGCTTTTTAAAGATGCTACAGATATCTTTGCTCCATTTTTTTTTAGTTGATTCTGCAAAAACAGTTATTACATCACAACTAACAATGCATTATTCCACCTCCCAACTACTTTCTGTTTGATAAAACCACATTATTTGATGTGATGGGAATTTTACAGTTTTGCCACAATTATTGAGTATAATTTACAAAACAGCCTCTGAGACATATTTGTTGAAAATGACTACTAAGAGTGCTGTTTAAAAATCCTTTTTCAGAAAACATTAATGTTTTAAGTGAGGTAACGTGTTGCCCAGTGCAAGAGTGGCTGGCAGCAGCAGATCTCCATTCCCAAAGGAAGAGGGAAAGGTGTTACGTATATTAAATAAATGTGCTTCAATCATCCGTATGAGCAGCAAAATCACGGAGCTGGAGAAAGATTCATTAATCTGCATCAATAATAGATATAAGCAGATTTAGCCAACGTACCACAGATCTTCAGGGATAAAAAACATGTATACCCAGAGCAGCATGGACCATGGCCAAGTCTATGGGACAGGGTTCATCTGTACTATACCCTCTGTGTTAATCTTCAGTGGTCTAAAGCTGCAGTTGTTGTCGACATGCAGTGGTAGAGTGTGGGTGTGTTTCCTGAGGTCATCTGACCCCTTGACATATGCATGTCAAGGGAAAGTTTGCAATAAATATATTCCCCGTGAGAAATGTCTTGTGTCAGCTGTAAAAAATGAAATCCACAAAGCACTTTGGTGTTTTTTAAACTGATCATCATCTATGCATTGTCATGCAGTTCCGTATCTAACGCTTCAAAAACCGCCCTTCCTGACAGGCTACTATTAAAATCATCCTCCACTTAAGTGTGAAATAGGAGTCTGGTTGTCTGTCCACAACCAATTATGGAGGTTGGTGAGCTTAGTGACAACGCCATAGCTAATTACAGTCAATAATGTGTAATTATATGCAATGACACCCAGAGTCTCGGAGGAGTATAGACTCCTGGATATTCATGTTACACACAGCTCCATTGCAACTTATATAATGATGTAACATGAACAGAATGTACAATTAATTAGTAAAACTGGGAGTCAAACATGTAACTGCAAAGCTGATGAAACTCATTCACGTTTGCCAAACTCAATTCTGCAGTTAAACCTAATTTACAACTGTCCACATCTGGTTTATGTTACCTCCAATCATTTTAAAACACGTCATGTGATTATATTTACGAAATTTTTCATTCTTTTTTTTTTTTCCTTCTTGAAAACACTGAGTTGGTTTATGTGAAATAACCTTGGCGTGCGGTTGATTGCTGTCCCAGCCTACAAAGGGCAGCGATGACATGTGATACATGTGGTGACAAACGTTATGATGTGCTGTGTTTAAAGGATGATTTCATCCCTTAAACTGAGACACAATCAACAAACTCTGACCTGGTTCAGCTAAATAAAAGCTTTATTTATATGTCTCCTTGGAGACAGCAAACATTTATGCCACTATATGACAGTATTCAATGCTTGTGTTTACACTGACTCTAAAAAGCCATCAACATTCAGGTATTTACACACTTACCTGATAAAGTTGTAAGCAAAATCCCACCAATTTACTGAAATTAGATCACGGCTGCTCCGGGTATTTACCTTAGAAGATCTCTGGATTTTAATAGGTGCCTTTTTGAACAGTATTTCCTTTGTTGTGATCCTCAGCCACAGCAATAAGTCAACCACGATCCTCACCTTGCCACTTCTTTGCTGTCATGATTCCAGAGACGCTTCCTTTAGGGACATCTGATGGAGTTTGACCCATCAGCAGGAAGCCAGATCTGAAATGTTTTCATCTGAAGGGGTTTATCAGTAGCTCTGGATGAGGTGCACAGGGTTTCATCTGTTTGAATTAACCAGGAAAGCAGAGCAAATCAACCTGCATAACAAGGAAGTGAAGCACTTAACAAAAGAAACTCATGACATAGACAGCATCAACAAACAGAGCATCAAACTGTACAGAAAAGACAGAGGGGAATGATGGTAACTACAGACTCATTTAACTAAATCTAACTGAGAAAGTTGTTGTTATTGTAATATATGATGCTTCATTTTTCAATGATTTTTTTTTTAGCTCAAAAGGATCATAAAATAGACCAAATAGCATCATGGATTCAACCAAAATACATCAAATTGCTTTTGAGACATTTCACCCGAAGCAAATGAACACCAAGATGGTGCTGGAAGAAAAGTCGCCTGGATTCATGACCAGGGGTCAATGAAAGTCAATGTTGCCAGGAATGTAATTGCTTTTCGACCTTCTGCTTCTGTAGTGTATAATAGGCAGATTCTTGTCTGTGCACCAAGCTTGTTACACCCTGGGCCCACTGTAGAAATAGCATTTAGATTTGGAGGATGTGAATAATGAATATGGCAACAATAAAGTATGCTAGTTTTAGGTTAATGTATTAGGTAGTATTAAAAAACAGAAAAACTGATTTGGGATCTTAGATTGGTCTTGAATTGATCATATTTGACTCTATATTGCTGGTCATCTGTATACTGAAATGTGTGTTTTGATTTCTGAGGAACATTCATAGCTAACAAGGTAGTTATAATAAGCTCACAAACATGTGGTCATGGCTGCTTAGGTGCATGGAGGAGAATTAAGGAGATCTCCAAAGCTTACAATGAGTATATGCATAAAATTTCATGCAAATCTGTCCAGATGTTGACTAATTTTGCACCGGAAATAAAAGTCAAATTAAAAAAATTCTATATATTATTGTAACTATGCTGCTGCCCTCTTGGCCAGGTCTACTTTGGGGGTAAAAAAAAAAAAAAAAGGGAAAAGAGATCTCAATGGGACTAGCCTGGTTAAATAAAAGCAGAAAAAAAAGTGATATTTAAATGTTTGATTACCTCATTGAAGTTTAATGCAGTGGTTACCAGACGTTTTCTGCAGGGCCCCCTTTTCATTGACAACAATAATGTCAAGACCCCCACATCCCACCACCACTACCATGTGCACCCCCACGTTTACAATGAAGCGTATGAAGAAATGCACCGTGAAATCGTATTGTTTGAAAGAGAAATAGGCTGGTATCTTTAGTTTATTAGCTGCTCTTCAGTTAAAAGCATGTCAGTGGAGGAGGGGAGACCAGGATACTCCGCAAACTACTTTATATGAGGTTAGCTGAGCATTTGACGAGACGGATGCAGCTTTAGAAAAACTACTCTGATATTTACGACGGACAGATGAGTAGTTTCTTGCTGAAGTAATCAACAGGATTTTTCTTTGTGTTCAGGATGAAAAGTAACCATGCAGCTTTGAGGTTTTCATTCAAGTTCCCATTTATTAGCAAAGCAAAGCTAAAAAAAAACTGCAAAAACATTTTTGCTTCCATTACAATCCTGCTAGCAGTTGCTATTTAGTGAAAGAAGTTGTCTAGACATGAACAGTGAATGAGGGGTTAAACACCTGTGGTGGACATCCACAAGAGGAAAATGGAGAGTTCTTCCTCAGGAATTATTCTAATCTCAAGGAATATCTGGCATATAAAATGTTGAAAAATTGCCAGTCAGTCACATGAATCTGGTTCAGTCCTGAAACAGCTGAGTCACATCCTTTTATTTTTTGCCAGGTCAGAAGAGATCTTCAAAGTTGCTTACCTTTTCTTATTCAAATCTTTAATATGCAAATCAAAAATGTCATGAAAACTCAGCATCTGTGTTGGGAAAACCAGTTTCTGGCTGTATCCCTCTTTTTTTTAATGATATCCTTTGTAGCCTGTGAATGTAGTTTATGAGGAGGAAAATCCACTCCAGGACTCGCATGCAAAAGCGTGCACCTGCTGCTAGAGCAAAGGACAGAAACGTTTTCGAAGTCAACACAAAGAGGAAGTCCGGTGAACAAATACTTGATCACATTACACGTATAAGTTCTCAAATATTTCAGATTAAACCTTAGATAACCTAATGTAATGCACATGCTTCTTGTAAAAGGCCATTGTTTGATGCTATGGCACAGTTTAAATTTCATTAAGTTGTTTCAGATGCTACAAACTCATCTTGGCAGCGCAGTCAGACAGCCGAGATGGAAAAAGCTTCTTACCAGTCGTCTCCCTCTTGTCTTAGCCAACTTATCTTTTATAACTACTCATAACCGGTTTACAATCTGGATCTTTAAAAGGGTTGCAAGATATAGCTTGTGGCCTGTATTTGTGCAAAGCTCTGATGTCTGCAGGGGAGTTGAAATGGTGTCAGGATAAAGGCTCTCTGCATTCAAACATTTGCAGAGTGATTAAGCAATTCAGTGCAAAGCTATGCAACAATACGTAACTCTGAGCAACCGTCCTGCTTCATTCATTGCAAAACAACATCTGGAGCGAGTTAGAATCCATACTCCCAACATATGTACGCAATAAAAGCAAACTTTACACTTTCTTGATCACATCACAGATATTTTATACTCTTTATTTAGTGAATTATTCAAACAAGCAGCATGGGTTCACTTTGCATCCTTTAGACTATGAGTAATTTGCTTTAGTTTGTTATTCACATATGTATTGCAGAACACACACACGCGCAAACATCAATCAATACTAAAGGTTGTCATTTAAAAACCTACTTGGTCTTGTAAATGGCAGCACACACACACACAAACACACAAACTTTTGATTTATTTGGTCCAGTCAGCCTGAACGTCTGCTTTGTGATACGCTAAACATTCTGTAAACATTACCCTGCGCATGGTTACTGTCACCATGGCAGCATGACAACAGCACTCAGCTCGGCCCCTCAAACACGGGACAGTAGTGTTATTTAATATTTGGCTACACATGAGCACAGCATGTTTCTATCACATAATCCCGTCACACCAGTGAAGACTCCTCTGTGCAGCCATCCTGGCTCCCTCGTGCAGCTGAACGCAGCCCAGCTGTTGCTATGTTTTGGTCTTATCGCACAACAACAACAAAGGATAAAATGCTGGCTGAAAACAGCCTGCCCGTCATGCAATCCCACACACCATGTCCACTGTCAGCATCAAATGGGATGAGAGCAAATGCCGCTGTGGAGATTTAGGGTACTTAAATCATTTTAAGGAAGTTTTTTATCAAGTCAAGTGAGTCAGATCTGTTTGTGTGGCAGTTACTGAGGAAACTGAAGGCAAAGTAAAACTTCAGTTCGTGAAAATTTTGATCTGCGCTTCCTCAAAAACCCTAAAAGTGTGTTTTTAAATCAGCTCGGGCTTTTCTAGTTGCTGAACAGATTGTCTCATGAGGCTGAGGTTATGGTTCAATCCCTGTCAAAACAATCAGTAGCAGACAATGAGTGAAACTTGTATTGGATGCAAAAATCTTTAATACTAAGATGCTCTTAGATAAAACATTTTTCCCCTCTTGCTATCAAAAGCAGCCTCTTCCGTAGTTCAAAAAGGTCAGAGGATAACATCTTTGTTCCTCTAGTTGCAATGAAAACCTCTTGCAACACATGAGTTTTACATGCAGAGGTGTGCCTTATTTCGCATCTTTGCAAAGCTTGAGTGTTCACGCAATGATGTTGCGTCCCTAGAAACTAGACACGTACAAGTTCACATGAGATACAAATCAGTCAATCAGGAAACGTTCACTTTTGATCCCCTGGAACAACGTTCTCTTTCTTACCACCTGTGGAGGGAAATGTCACGACCTTTCTGAGAGGTTACCACACGCAAACGAGATACAACAAATGTTTCACTCACTGTGACAATTTTTTTTTTTAGAAGATGTTTCTCAAGAACCAACGGCAAAGCTAGTGTCCACATCATTTAGCAAGATGATAAATGCACATGTGTGAATAAGTGTGTAGTAACTCTGGTGCAGGAGATTTGGGTCTGATTCTTGGTTCTGCATGTTTGCAAGAGGTTACACACTGTTGTTGCATGTATCACAAAAAATGTCCACATTGTTAAAAGGAAACCCTGGCCTGCACATATCTACGTTAGTCAATGGAAAAATATTCAGCAGGGTCACAAAAGGCTCAGGAATTGTCCAGTAAGTTTGCTTTTGCAGTTCTCTACTGTGATACTGCTCCTGTTATGCTACTGATGATTTTTCCAGACATCTGTATTCGCAGCATGAGGACGTCGACAACTGCAACTATTACCAAGAACTTCCTAGTGGCGAAGAACCAATCTTTTTCAAATACAAACTTTTCTGTGTTTTTGTGCTAAAAAAGAGAAAAACATGTAAGGTATTGCATTGATAGTACAACAGCACTTATAAACTGTACATCAGCTGGGATGGTGTCCAGCTCAATTGGTAGAAAAGTTGCCCGATAAGCTTAAGCTCCAGGTTTTAAGCCTGGTCTGGGGCCTTTTGCGTCACATCACCCCATTTCCTGTCCAGCTACAGCTCAATAAAGGGCACTAGAGTCATAAAATCTTAATAAAAAAAACCAACAAAAAAAACCAACCTATATGCCAAATTTATTTAAAAAAATTTGACTTTATTTTCTGAAAAAACAACTAAAACAAAAAAACCCAGAAAAATATTCTCAATATTTCCTCCATGTGGCCCTAAAACCCCATTTACAAAACTCTAAAAATCTGTTTGATCGCTGAAAAACCTTTATCCAGTACTTAGTGAACCAAAAATGCACAAAAGCGCAGCAAATCTTTAACCCTTCAATGTTCACTCAGAGAAAAAAGCAATGGAAAAAATGGTCTTCGCATTATTTTCATTAAAACAGAGGGTAACAATATAGTTAAATGATAAAAATTGGAAACAGTAATGGGATAACATAGATTTACTTTTGTCATGACACACCCAAACCAGTTGGGGAGAGATGGCTCAGACAGGTTTACTTCCACATATGTTTCATAAGATTTATTTTTCATTTAGAATGTATTTCAGTGTTTCTCCCTGAAAAGTCGATTCATAAATTTAATTGAAAAACTTTAACTCTTACCCTCCCCTCTTGTCATACATAATCCATTTTATTATTCTTTATTTCATTCTAATAAATGGTTTTAGGCAAATACAGGCCATACAAAATGCAATAATTTTGGAGTTTTATTTTTGTTTAAGAAAAGCACCTAACAGATAATTCTCTCTAAAGTTCTGCCATCTAGATGCTGTGTGAAAACACAAACTGACCGGATCCACTATGTTCATGAGGGTTTTAATCAAACCACACGCAATATATGTGCATGTACAGTGTGTCTCTGCGTTTTTCTAAATTTTCTAAATCTCTCGGTGCTTCCTGCAGAAGTGCAGTGCATTGGAAAGAGAAGCACTTGTCAAAACATCCCTCAGCGGGGAAGTGAACTGTGCTGCAGCGACTTCACCCGTGGAATCAAAGGAAGGTGTGTCCGCTGCTTCCAGCCCTGGAAACGGGCAGGAAAGGTGTTGGTGTTGTTACCGTAGCAACGTAAACAGCAGAGTTCAAACACTGATTAAAATGAGAACAACGATTATGCAACAGGTGTGTGTGCAAGTGTGTTTGTGTGTGTGTGTATATGTACAGGAACACATGGTTTCCTGAGTCACAGCCTGAAATGCAAAGTCTTCTTTCAGTCTCTGCAGCTTGTTGAAAACCATTCCAACCTGCAACGCCCACTTCTCATGCCTGGCATCCAGAGTAACAGCAGGCGTGTATTTTATTAGCAAATGTTAAGTGTGTGCTTTATGGCGTCTCAAAGGTATAAAAATAAGTCTGTCTCCATGTGCATGTGTGAGTCTGACTTGTGATTGCTGTGAGGGAAGCCGAGATGTGTTTAATCTGCTCTTGGCCTCACCTGATTTTTCCACTCATTCTCACTGAAGAAGTTGTCTCCCTCTCAGGCCAATGATATATTTATATAAGCTGACACACATGCATTGTGAAAATCTGGTGGTCTTCTGGTAAAATTGATCTTCCAGGAGTCATGTAAACAAAGCTGAAGCGGTACTGCAGGACTATTGTTTGCTCCACATCTGGGAGAGATTCACTCAAAGCTATTTTGAATGACTGTTTGTTTCATTTTGTATTATTTTGGTTTTAATTTAAGTTTATTTCCTCTGTTATTTGTTTTTAGGGTAAATACTTGATCAATTTATGTATTTGATAATAGCCACACGTGCTCCCGCTCTACACCAAAGTCTGCATCTACTGAACTATTTATGACAGCATGGGTATTTTGTTATAACTTGTCTGGGTGACCAAACAAGTTCCCCTCCTGTGGACTAATAATGTTCTAACTATGTTTAGCAATGGACAAAGCCGAACAATGAACAAAGTATTCAAAGCCGTTAAGCGGCCATGTTACATAAGAAATTAACAGGTTTTCTGCACGTCCTTTGCCTTTAATCAAGCTTATCTTCCAGGCTAGCATATGTTTAGAAACAGAGCTTTGAATGACTCATTTTTCCTTTTTTTTTTATTTTTCACCTTGGCATTGTTTTAAGATTATGTTGAGAATAAATTAACAAAGTCAGGTCCAGTCTAGACCCCATGGTCAAGGACATGTCAGTATGTTTTAGTGTGGACTAACAATCAAAGATTTTACAGAGAGAATATCTTGAATTAAAAATGAAATAATAAACTTGCTCTTGAGCATAAATCCTACAAAGTATTTATACCTTGTGGACGAATAACTTTGATTAACTAAGATTCTTTGATAACTTTATTTTTCCATTTTATAAATCTGCATCAAATAATAAAAACACTTTATCATCTAATAATATTAATAGTAATATTAACAAGATTTTGACATGAACATGTGATATCACTGCAGCCCTGATTGGCTGGCAGCAGGCTCATAAAGAGCCACATGATGTTTTAGGGAAAATATGAAAAATAAAAATTTTTCTGTGTTTGACAGCATAGATTTTAGGGTCTAAAATGGCTTAAAAGTTGGAATAAAACCCAATTCTGACACTGTTGTGGGGGCCACATCTGAAACTGACCTTCATTGAGCAGCTCAGTTTTCAAAGTTCAAATTCCTGATTCAGAGTAAGATTTCCCAACTTATTTCCATCCACAAACTTTAATCTGCTGCATTTGCCTTGCCTTCCATTTGTTAATGAATACGTCACCAATACTGAAAACAACATTACAAAAACAAATTTAAAAACTTTGCCCACATAAGCACCACTTCCAAATATAAGCCTTTAAGAATCAAAAACACTGAGGGACGGAACAACAATGCAGCTGATATGTGACAAAGGTATTATAACATGGCCTTTTGTTGGTTTATGATTATGGCTAAACAAGGAATTAGTATTTACTTTCCTTGTAGAAATATCAGATGTAGGAAATGTAAGTACTTGTGAATAAAACTGCCAGTCAAGTAACCAGTTTGGTATGTGCTGATGTGAGTTCTCAGGTTCTCTCAGAACTGATTTATGTCTTATACAGCAATAATGTGCTTCAAGGCTTATTGAGTGTTTGTGGTATCCCCAAAAAATTTGCATATAGTAGTGTGAAGCTTTACAAGTGGAGGGAAGTTGAGAGGCTCCTTCCATCACCTGAAACCAACAGCTATAAACAAATATCTAGACATGGCCTTTGTAACCAAATTGTGACCAAAGCAAGTGACAAAGATTTCATTAAGACGTCAGGAAATGGCATCAAACGAGGAAAAGAGGACTTCATTAACTAGTTATTTTGTATCTTCATATACATGTAGTAAAGACTGCTTACATTAATGGTGGGATCTGTTCATAAATGCAAAAGAAAGAGTAAATGAGGTCAGAAATAGGTCAGAAGTAGGGCAGTAGTGGATGATGATAGATGAACATAAAATCTCTTTCAATATAAAAGTGGCATTTATTGCACTGTTAAAGTTGGAGATGTTACATTTTGAACCCAGTAAAACAACGAAAGGAACGTTGGTTTCTAAAACAAAAGATTTTATTTCGTGAAAACATTCCGCACACTTGCAGCCATGTATGCTTGCACGTACAGGAGGAACGAGGACAAAGTGGGGACGCAGCATTCTTGAGATAAAGATAAAGATGGAGGCAATGCAGACAGTTATACAAGCCCAGTGTCATTCCAGTAAGGTCCAGCCAGGTGGAACCTTTAAACACTTGTGGTATGCAAGTTGTTTGTATGAGCGGAGGAGAGTCATACATGTTTGTCGTGCATGAATCTCACAGATTCACATCAAAGTGGAGCAGCGAACTGTTGAAGGTCTTACTGGTGTCTACATCATGCCTTATGGTATATGTCAAATCAAAACACTATCACACAACAGAGGATTATATTAACTGGTAAGTTTACACATTCTCATAAGAAGTGTGTATTTTCACTTAATCTTTATTTGTTTGTGGTTTAAGAATTAGAGTTTTAAATGAGAATTTGAAGGACACCTTGCTCAGGATATCAGAGGTGTGGTCCGTATCCAGTAGTCTGATCATATTATGCAG
>JBBBVU010000017.1:23617078-23644431 GCA_037177055.1 Atherinosoma microstoma
TGTATCGCCAAACATCGCCATTTTCCCACTTTTTTGCTTCAAACGGGACATGCAGCAATGAATTGTGGGTAATATGCCGAAGTGTGGACTGAGGGCGCAAAGGGGGCGGGGCCAACGTCTACTCGGGAGAATTTGGACACCCTACACACTCGAACCCTCAACGCGACAGATCCACATAAGACGTTCACACTACTCCCTGGAAGCGGACCAGAGTTTGTTTAAAGCCAACTTGGCAGCACCAGTGTGAATGTACCCTTTAAGAATGCTGGCAGGGTGCTCGGAAGAGCTGCTGCTCTTCTGAATAGTGCTATCACACACTAGTAATGATGACACAGCTCACAGCAAGCTTGTAACTTGTGATAAAAAGATTCACCAGTAATATTAAGTGTCTGGATGATCTGCTCCTACAAATGAGCTCTTTGTTGTAATCAATCTCTGTCAGACACGTAATATCACCACAACCGATGTATGATGAACACAGCCACCATCATTTCTCCTGTGTTTTCTTGGTTGCCAGGGTATCATATTCTATCCATGTGATTGGTTGCCTGGAAAAAGTGATGGCGAAGACATTGTTGCCTTTCTGAAAAAAATTGAACACAATTCTTGAAGGACATTCCTTCCTCCTTCCATGTCCCAGGTGACTGGGATATCATTGATTAGACAAATTAAACCAGGAGACAGAATGAAAAGAGAGAGAAAAAAAAGAGTATCTGGCATCAGGTTTACCAGTTCCCTCTCCTCTTCCTCCTCCTTATCCTCCTCGTCTCCCCACAGATCAGTTTCCGAGTCATCGAGCGTCTAATCTTCATGGTGTGCAAACCAATCCCTCTCCCCTGACCCAACCATGCAACTCTACACACAGAGGCCAGAGCCAGAGCGTCTGAAATCAAGCTTGCACCCACATGCATTGTTTCATAAATATTCTCTTTGTATGCACACACACATACACACACACACACACACAGCTTCCCACTCGCAAACGGAAATCTTCAAAATACTTAACCATAAATCATAGGTTAGCACATGATTTGACTTGTTATTGAGTGTTGTTAGGATGAAGCTGCTTTTAAAACCAACACCGAGGATGAGGTTTATGGTCAGACCCTGCAGCCGTTCAGCACGATGTGCTGCATGACGCTCCATTTTAGTCACCATTTGGAAAAACAATGAAAGCTATTCGAAGAAAGTGTAGGAAGCCATTCAACTTATTCCCTCCATTAAGCAGTTTTTTTTTTTTTTTTTCAAAATATAATTTTTTACTCTGGCGTTTACACCAAACCCTACATTATGTTTAACATTTGGCTTCAGTCTGCTGTGGGTTTCAGTCTCTTAATGGTTAATGGCACTTTGACCTGATTTTTGAAGATACTAATCCTTTGAACACCAACTAGTTTTGGAAAAGACCGTCTGGCATGGCTCAGTCTGTAAATCTGTAAAGATGAAGCTAACAATTTATTTAAAGCTCTAAACTAAACAAACATGTCAGCTCTGCCCAGAGGTAGCAATTACATTCATCTACAAACAGAAACTGGACACATTCGCGTCTTGCTGACGAACCGGAATCTTGTTTTCTGAATGAGAAATCATAATGTGGCAAAGAGCTGGAATTTCGAGTTTTGTTTCTGACTGCCTGAGAACTTGCTGACTAGTTGGCTTTCCCACCGAGCAGCTGTTGCTGCAGGAAGTTGAGGTTTCTGATCTGGGGCATTGACGTGGGACTGGCTCACCTCACATGGAGGTCCTCTCAGTTAAAAAACATTTGATTGGAGAAGTTTTAGGTTAATTCCAGATGGTTAGATCCACCTTTTATGGAAATGGTCAAGCCTCTAGCTTAGGTATTAAAAAGCATGTAGGTCACATAGGATTTATAATCACATTTCACTGATTAAAAGTTGGTGTTTATTGCTGTAAAATTCTAGCAAAAATCGTTTTTTTACTCTAATTATATTCTAACTGTATGAGTATGCAGACACAGGGTCAAAAAGAAAATTTTAACCTTTCATTACCTCGGAAAAACAGATTCAATGTGTTATGTTTTCATTATAAAAGTGCATTATAGTGCATCGTAGCTGTTGCAATAGTTATTGCTAATAAGATTTCATATAAATGCGTGCCATACTTTGGATTCAGCCCTTAAGTTCACAGCTGTGCTTCCCAAGTGAACTTTTCACCACAGGCTTTGACAGCAGCAGCAGTCACCTGTTTTTCCTGAATGCTTGTTTCCTCAAGGCTGTGAGTTTAAGCACATGGATATGACTTTTTTTCTTTCGCTGAGCAGCCCGACTTATCCCGCTTTACAAACAGGACATGGGTCAAGTGGGTTGAAGCTCCTTGGTTGGAGTGGGAATTTGACAAAGAAAGCTTTTGTGAAAACAGGCGAGGTCATTCTTGGCAGCGGGAGGTAGATTAGCTGAATGAGCTATACTCCTACCTTTTTTTTTTGTTGAACCTGCATTTGTTTTTTATTTAAGGTGCTAAATTCAGTAGGGATACAGGTTCTTGTCTTTAAGTTTAATTTACAGAAAAAACATGACTAATGTGTTTAAATTCTCATGTGACCTGATAAATTCTTGTTTGAATGCTTTTCTTTCCTCTTCTGTGGGCCATCTGCTATGAAATGTTATTTATTTTCTGTTTACAAAATACCAAAAATCAGGTGGCTGTGAAGGACAAGGCAAAATCCTCCTCTTACAGCGCTTGAGGTCATCTGGGATCATTACCCTTTTGTAGAAGTTATCCTTTTTTTTAATCTAAGCTTCTTTTTTTATTTTTTGTTTTGCCAACAGATGGTGTGAAGTGTTCCTCCAGAATGTGCTGGTACTTAATGAACAGATTTCCTTCCGATTACTCTTGCATAAAGGTCAAATTTGTGTAGGTGGCGCTGCAAAGAAGAACAGCGCACCACCATTCATTGATCTGATGATTTTGCTGTTTGCAAAAAGATCAACCAAATGCTGCTGTTTGTATCATATCATATGCACTGCTTGCACATTTTAACAACGCTTGACCTGAATTTGAAAGCTAGATAATCAGAGGCAAACTCTAAATCAAGACCAATGTAAAAATGAATGCCTACCAGAAAAGGAATGCATTGACTTTAAATGTTTCCTGAGAGCAAAGAATAACTTTTTGTTGCTATAATGATAACAAAATCAATGTTACTGTTATAACTAGAAAGGCCAGTGTCGTCACACCCATCACCGGTACTTTCCGAGTCATGATGCTGAGTTCCACAGAGGTCTGTTGTGTTGTGACCATTCAGTTCACTCCAGAGAGAATACAGTAGATATCCGGAGATTGACTGTCTTCTCAAAAACTACTATTACCCTTGTCTGCAGTCATGTTGAATTGGCCCAAGCTGTTAAAACACTGGCTGATTGCAAACACCATAAACCTCTCATGTTGGAATTCGTCCACATTGGCTTCGTAAATTCTTTATTTCCTTGTTTGTCCAAAGTTTTTAGCAGCTAATATTAAGAACTGTTGCTTATATGGCTAAAATTTCACTGATGTTTGTTTTCTGATATTGATGCTTAACTGATGATACATTCAATGGCAATTTGTAAATTCTAACTTCCAGCTGGTAAAGAAAAAAAAAAGTTTGAAGTCAGGTTTCTTTTGAGGGATATAAAACATGAAAAAAGTGGTATTGGTAGAGCCTTTGTATTTCTTTAAGTGAACAATATCACTAATAAGATTGATAACAACAAAGCAAAAAACAAGAGTAAAGGAGTTTCAACTTCCTACTTCTGAGGTACAGTGAATGCAGCATCATTTGAAGATGAAGTTAGGTGGAGATACAGACGGAGGAGGGTGTACAACCTTTTAATAGTCACTTAAGTTTAGCCAAAAATCTGAACAGCTCACTTAAAGTCACAATTTCATATTTACATAAAAAAATGTTGAACTGGCTTCTATTATTTTCTACATTTTTGAGCTGATTGTCACTTCCTACGCCCAAATATATGCTCTGAGGCACAGGAAAATGGAATATCTTTGAATAAGGCAAGGCAGCTTATTTGAGGCCATCGCTGCTAAATGCTGAATCACAGTACTTTTAAAGCCTTAAAACTCACATTTCTGACCTTTCCTGATGATAGTCGTGTTCAAGATACAAGACTAACAGACTAATACAAGTCTGAGACAGTGATGATAAGACAGGGATTTTTTTTCTTGTCAATAAAAAATCACAAGAAATTCTTCTTGACTTTTAACCCACTTGACAATTAGAAAAAAAATCTGCACAGACATTTCTAATCTGGATCTGCTGCTCTGCATCACTCTTGTCTTTTCTTTTTTTTCCATTACAGTTTATGAAGTGATTGCTTTAGTCTTGCCCAAGCAAAGAGCAGATGTTTGCTTTCAAGGACACATGAACCTCCAGGTGAACTCCCTGCAGCATGTGCTGGTTTCCACATCCAACATGATCTCACGAGCACTGTCCTGTAACAAAGACGAGTCAGTGATACATTTTAAAAATTCCTTTCTGCCCATGTTCCTTAAAAAGCAGACTTTACTTTGCGTTCTTTGATTCCAGAGTCGGCTTCGGCAACGCTTCCTAGAGCTGAGCATCACGCTGTGAAGGGGGGCGGGGCTGTGGGCAGCTAACATAAGAATTATGTTCACACATCAGTTTTGTGTGAAGATAAGAAAAAGAAAATATAGTTCACCTTGTTTCATCAACCTCATGTGATAAAGGGAACAAGCTGATAGTCAAGGGATGCACAGATGAAAAGACTGAAGAGGAGGCAAAGGTAGTGACGGACTGTTTTTGGGGGAAATTGTTGCTGCGAGCTTTTGAAGAGCATGTGATTCTGCTGCTCAGCATGAAACAGCCGGGGAGCTCAGCGCCTTGTGCTTGCATGACGCTCATCGGGAACATGAAAGGTGCGAGATGCCTAAAAGCCGCAGTGTTTGAGGATGTGGCGAGAGGCAGTAATACCGGGATGATTAGATGTCTGATAATCTTCTTCATGAAAGGCTTTGACAGAGATCACAGCAGCCACAAGTTATGAGATGAGCCTATTTTTTCCTCCTTTAGATTTCTCACTTTTACGCACACGCGCTCGCTTTAACAAAACTGTCATCCACTTTCAGCTCGCACCGATACCAAATTTTAGCCCAGCAGGCAGAATATGAGTCGCTTTTTGAGTGTCATAAAGTGAATACATAACCAGCAAGTTTCTAAACACGTTTCTCGAGGCAGATGGTCAATTTGCTGACATGTAATAAGAAATATCAGATGACTTCAGTTTGACAAATTTGTTTTCAGACAATGATTTGGAAAACTCTGGGTGTTCGAATACAAACGAAGGAACAGATCTGATTATATGTACCATTTCACATGGAAAAACATGTCCAGTTTTTTGTCTTTTCAACTAGCCTCTGTTGTGTTTCATATTGAATTGCTCTGCATGTCCAGAAAGCCAGAATCATGTCATCCCTTCTTGAGTTTTTTCCAAGCATCTTTAATTATTTATTGATCTGACGACCCACTTTGCCAGCAGGATATTATTACCACTTTCCAGTAATGAAGATGTCACACTACGTAGGAGGTAGCGGATCTCTACTCTTTGTGTGCATCTGTTTCTCACAAATATGTTGATGTGTGCGAACTTTCCAACAAACATATCAAAGTGAAAGTTTAGTTTTTAACCTGTGCTGACCAATAAATGTTTGAAGGCACTGGAGTAATGCATAATGCCAATGGCCTTTCATTTATTAGGCTTTCACTTTGCCTATATTTATTTTTATGTGTACTTTTAAAGATGTTTTAGTGATATTGTCCTTTAATTAAACAGTAAAGACTAGTGGGCCAGTCCACTCAACCAGATAAACTACTCAGTGTCCCTATATGTACATTTTAACCCCTTGATGCCTGTTGGTTGCAAATTTGCAACAAACCCCTTCTTTGTTTTTTTATTTCTTTTTATAGAATTGATTTATTTTATCTATCTGTTAGATTTTAGTCACTCTTATTTATGTATTTATTTTTATATCAATTGTTTATTATATATCTCCATATAGTAATTGTTCTTAATTTGTTTAATTGTATTGTAATTTATTCTAGTCTTTTGTTTTGTAATTATTTTCCAGATTCTTTTTCTGTTTTTACTTAATTTTTATATAATTGTGAATAAATTCAAACATTACGGGGTTAAATACATGTATAGATGTTGTCTAGTTCAGCCATATCATTGAGTATTATCAGGTCAAGCTAAATTCTCACATGGACCAATATTTTAAGCATTATGCAGACTAGTTTCCTCTTTGTCTGTGACCCTGTGCGAGTATCTACTGACCCATTTTTGGCCCCCAGCAGAGAAACACACAGCTTCTGGTTACTTTGTTTGTGATCCTGAAAGTGTGTCACCATTTAACATATACTAGCCCTTTCAAACCCTACTCATCGTTTAAGTCAACATGAAAGCCCGTGCTGGAGCCAAACCCTGCAGAAAATCTCCATTTCATCGCGTGAGGTGCTCTATGTGTTGCTCTTTGACATTATGCTAACTAGGACACTGACATGTTTTGCTGTTGTTGACGATGCATTCAAAAGAAGAAGTGCAGCTGTGAACTTGTTTCTGTTTTGACATGAAGAGGTGTGTGTGTTTCTGTTGCCTCCTGCCTGTGTATATCAGTATTTTTGTCATGTGATGAGCTCTGCCGGTGGCCGGTGAGAATGGCAGGTGTCACCCATGTCATCGTTGCTATAAAGTTTGACGAAGGTCTATGTGAAGTTGCTGTTCGTGCTGTCAGCAGCACGCCGCTACAATCCGTGACCCCGGCCAGCACAGTCAGCCTTCCCTGAGCTCAGGGCCTTTTGTTGTAGTGCTGTGTGTCTCGGTAGCTAAGCAGCAGTTGGCATGCCGCCACATAGGGCTGTGTGTCATGCTGAGCTTTAAAGGCCGACAGCTTAGTCAGGCACACACTTAAGAAACTGTATACACACCCATACATGTAAGACATTTGTGCTGTGGATGTCATATACAAAAAAATCCCCACTTTCCAGTTTTCAGTTCTCTTAATGAACGATAATTCTGTTTAATGATTCAGTAAGATCAATTAATGACATGGGCTGTTTCAGTTCAAACAAAACAAAGATGGAAGAAAATCTTTTTGCATCGATTTATTTGTATTTTTTTTGCCTTTTTATTGTGAGAAACTACTTAGTTGCTTTTAGTACAAACAGTCCCAGAGTTTTGATTCATTTTTCAAGTCACACATGAAAAACTTTTTTACGTTTATGTGTTGTTTAACTCAGCTTTTTAAGCCATTACATCCCAAATAGGTCCCCTCAACCTGGGAGAGTTCCTACAGTGAGGCAGGAGCTTAACATTCCTGCAATATGACATTTTTAAACACTTTTCTGAGGTTTATACCATTGTACATTATCTACTACTTTTGATCCAGTCATACACTGCAGTAATGAGATGATACATGTGAGAATGCTCATTATATTCACTATCACCCAGATAGCTGTTGAGTAAAAGAGGTCCAGAAGATCAGAGAGTGCACCAAAGTGTGAATACAGCAAATAGTCTGGACTGGAGCATTTACTGCTAGCAACTGTGCATGCTGATGAGTTTTGGCTTCATTCTCTTTTCTGCTGATACTGTATGTGTGTGATGCTTTGTTGATACTGTGGAGACATCCCGATACATCAAATCAAATCAAATTTGATTTATAAAGCACCTTTCAACTCAAAGTGCTTTACATATTAAAAACAATTTATGCATAAAACAGAATTAAAAAAGCCTTCACACATCAAATAAAACAACAGTTAAGAAAAAAAATGCATGCAGTATTGTTATCAGTGCAAAAGTAGTCATAAAGAAACCTAATCTGCCACTTTCTTTTCCATAACACACTTTTAGCATCATGTTCTACAAAACCTATGTTTTTCCCAAGATGCAGCTCTGTGGTTTTTCCAGCTGCAGGCAAGGATCTCCAGCAGATATATACTGCTGTAAAGTGCACATGTAAACAGCAGCTAAGGGATAATTCTTTCCAGAAAATGTGAACTGAGATAAAATCAGAATAGTCAGTGGTTCAGTATTTCCTCTCATGTTTTAAAAAAGAAGGATCAGTTTCTAGGTCGGCGATATTACTGCCAGTTCAAGTGTTAATTCAATTGTTTGTGAGTCGTTGACCTCTCAGCAGCAGGTCTGAGACAGAAAGATAATTTAGCATTCTCGACTTGTGTTCAATAACACAACCCACAGCACCCAGACCTATTATTCTCTTTCCTCGAGTGTCTGAATCCATACAGAAAAATCAATTCCTGGCAAGGTAGCCAACAGTTCTCTCAATACTACTGACTATGCACACATGTGAGTATGCGTATGCAGCAAAGACTTTATATGCACACAGTTTTACACGTTGTGTTGCACATGCACTAATAATGCTACATGCATGTGTAAGTCGAGGTCAGTTGGATTAGCCCATCTTGTGTGGGGAGCAGGTGGGCCTCAGGGCTTACATGTAGTTTCCTGTAGTATTTGCTGTCAGGGGGATTTGCAGTTATTCCCACCACCTGCTGAATTCAGCGTGTCGGTAACATGTTGGACAATCTACATGCATTGAGATCTGGCGTTACTTCTGTGTTCATCGCCACCTTTTTGTGTGAGTATCCTGATTTAAGTTCATTATAATCATTGTTATCAGTGCGTGGTAACACTAGATCACACTCTGGAAAGGAGATGCGAGTTAAAACTCAGCGTTCCCTCTTCACACAACCTGCTGTGAGGCTGTGAAGCAGTTTACATGATTGGGAGTATGCAGGCTGTCAGTTAGCAGGCATGTTTTATCTGAAGTCATTAGACAAGTTAACATCTTTTTTATTGTTTGTATTATGTCTATTGGAGCATACTGCAGTTTGACTTGCTTGTTTTGGTGTGGTCATAGGAGATAACTGTCTTACCTGCATCTTGTCATGCTCATATAGATAAAGACAGTTCTGAAACTACCTCTGGTACATGTTATGTCTACTCTCTGGTATTTTAAGATTGTTGAATAGATGAGCAACAATTCCCAAGTCCCTCTCCACCACCCACGTTGTTACAAATAAACATTTGAAGCTGAATTTCCAAATGCATTTTTCATCAACTAACCTATGTTAATACCTTGTAGACACAAGAAGTGTTAACATTAACATAATCTATTACTTTCTCCGACTACATGCTGGGATACTTTTTTGACCTTATTGTAATCTTCCTTGTTGATGTGAGCGTTATCTTCATCAGATTATGTGCAAGTCAGGACTTTTCAGCATGAAACCAAGTGAAATTCTGTATTTCAGTCAGACTGTATCACAACTGGCATCTAAAAGCAAAGATGTGGGTAGTGTAAACACCCTGTTACTTCCTGTGACAGTAAGTGAACTGTTTGTGTGTTTGTTTGCACCTACAGTGTATTCCAAAGAATTGTAGGCGTGATCATGGGACCACCAAATGTAATTTCAATAGAAATGCATCATGTTTGGCCATATAAAGCACGTCCAGAGGTATGAAATCCTCAGAGTCCTGGTGATAAGGTAAAGAGCATTATATGATGAGTCCAGTGGCAAAATTGACTACATATTGAACGCGGCTGCATAATGTCGACCTTTAGTAAGTTTATACAGCCTTATTTATTCAATTCACTTTACATATTGCCCAGCTGGTTTAAATTTACATATGGGTGCTTTATATATCATCACAGAGCCATCTTTGCTAAGCACATTTGCCAAGGTCTTAGTTTCTGGTATTTTGTTGTACTGGATGCTTGTCTCAACATATAGAGTAAAGCTGTTTAATAAGCTTTAGTTTCTAAAAATCTGTGGTATAGATGCTAGTTTGGAAGCTGGATGCTTCCTCTGATAATCTTTAGGGGCGTCCCTCTCTGTGTTCATTAATCTCCCGAAGACTTCTATTCCAAGAACACTTCATCTAACACCTCTAACGCGCCTAACTCACACTTACTTTGCACTTCTTAACGTGTTCTGCTTGTACACTGTCCTTTAAATAGATTTAGTGCTTGATGCTGAGGATTCTTACTGTACTGAAGCTTGAATGTTGCTGAGTTGCTACGGATAAAAGCATTTACTAAATGGCTGCATGTAAACGTAAGCTGAATCTATTCAGACAGGTCAGTCTTTAAACTAGGGAAGTTTTCAAGTGTTTGATAGATATCTGCAAGAGAGCTGGTATTGATGGTACTTTAATGCGCTACATAAATCACTTATAGACATAACTGAAATACAGGTTTTATTTTGGATTTTACTCAAATACTCACATAACTAATGCCTTGAGACTGTTCTCAATAATGCTTTTGTCTGATATATGTTTGAAATTATACTTGGAAGGCCCCTACATGAACTTTTCCCACTCAGTCTGGTGGGACTGTATCAGCCTTCCTGCCCCCACCCACCCTCACTCATCATCAAAACACTTTACATCCCACACTTTATTCATGTGTGGTTTGTATTCTCTTAGAAAATAGGCACTCTGGGAATGGCAGGAGATATATATTTAGCTTCAAATGGGGCATATTGCCTGGAAGTGAAGTGATGATGTTATTGTTCGGAAAGACAGCTTGTGCTGCGTACAATATATTCTCTTTTTTTTTTTCCCCTTTTTTTTTTTTGGGACTAGTGAGTGGGAGAGTGGTGAAGTTATACCAGAAAGGTCACGATTTAAGCCTACGATGATCTGTTTCAACATGCTGTAACAGGAAGTCCATCCTCTCCTTTTTCTCATGCCCTCTTTTTTTTCACACGTTCCCGTTTATGTGACTTTCTGCGTATGTATGAAGCTGCGTTTACATGCTTACTTCAGAGGATCACTCAAAACAGCAGCCACCCACCTCACTCAGAAGGAAAAACTATGAGAGGGTGAAATGTATATGTCCAAACATTTTTGATATTCAAATATAAAAATCTTGCTTTGTTGGGTTTATAATGATGGATTTGTTTCTGCATTGAAATTCTCAATGTTCAAAGTATTTATCCTTCCTAGAATTCATTATACCCAGAGGTCCCATACCTCCCAGTAAAAGGTCTTGGACCAACCTGTAAGAGTTACATACATGAACTAGATTCCACCCATTGCTGGTTTACAAACCACGTTTGGGTGGTTCCATTTTAATAAGTAGTATATTTCCTTAGGGGGCTTACAGACCAAAATCCACCCTCCATTAAAAAAAGAAGGGTTTTTAGGGGGATTTTGCTTAAGGTTGTGGTGAAATGATCAGGCTTATTCCATGACAATTAGAGAAATATTCAAATAGATATTTTAATGTTTCTCATTCACCAAAACTTTGAATTAGGGTCAAACAGTGATAGAAATTAACTCCTTGATGCCTGTGGTCGCAAATTTGTGACAAGCTACTTATGACCTTTTTTTAATTTTATTTCTTTAGATTTAATTAATTTATTTGATCAATTTATTTGACTTTATTTACTCTTATCGGTTTATTTATTTTTCACATAATTTATTTAATATTCATCTTTCTTTATTCATTGTTAGGATTTTTATTTTATTTTATTTTATTCTAGTCTTTTTCTTTTTGTTATTTTTTCCTGTATTTATACATTTTTTATATGATTATGAATAAAATTGGGAATTTAGAGGTAAAGACTAATGATAAAATAACTATCAGCATTAAGGTAAATGTAGTCAATAAGATTAAAGCAGAATATTAGATTTGTTTTTGTCTTATTTGCTAAATTACTGACTAAGCTTAATTTAGTTTAGTTTGATTTATTAAGTGAATTTTTTTGAAAATGATAAAAGAAAACAAAGCAAAAAGAGAAGAAAATAAAAACAAAAAAATAGAAGTGCAACAAAAAAATCTAAACAAAACGGAACTCATATTTAAATTTTTCAGACATTTCCTTTAAGTGACTGTGGTCCGAAAAAAGTAGTAGACAGAACTAAGAACTTTTCGAGGCCCTTTTACTCTTTTTTTGTTTCTATATTAAAAGGGTGTACTTGCACAAGAGTATATGAATATAGAACTAAATAAATAATACTTGCATCCATACAGTAAGGAGCAGTTCATGTTCGTCCAACAACAAAAGACAGAACAAATGGGACATCATGTTTCAGTCCTGGGTCTGTTCAGTGTATTATTTCTAAATAGCGTTTTTAATTTGTTTATCGTTGTGCATGATTTCATTTCATTACTCAAGTTATTCCATGAATCGACTCCATGGACTATAACCACAGCCACTGCAGTAAAACACAATACACACAATCTTGGAAGGAATTGGGCTGCTCTGGTTCTTCCTCATGTTCCTGCTGTGATTTCCAAGAAATCCACCATGTCCGAAAGAAGTCGACCGGGAGGATTTTCTAACCAGTCCCTCCCATTTCTACTGTGGCTACGTGCATGTGCATGCATGATAGCAACTTCTGCAGTAGTGATGGGAAGTCCAGTTGTTGTCATAGACTCAGCTCTTTCAGCTCCCAAGTTCATTTTCATTTAGCAATTATGAATGTTTTATCTGCTGGTAATTTTTTATTCAATTTTTTCATAAAAGCCTCATTTTATACATTTTTTTTTGTTAAAATTTTTTTCATCAAACCTTTGAATGAAATGTTGTGACTCTGTTGTGACCACTTTTTCCTAATGCGCCTGGCTCCCCATCTCTTTCTGTTACTCTGAACTAGAACTGTACCACTACTTCTAAGAGTCTATCCCCCTTTCTTCTTTCACAAAATGGCATAATCCTAGGCTTTCCTCTCATGGTGTTCCAATCAAAATAAAGTCCCGCCACTTTGAAAGATTTGCCTCTCCCCATAGGGAGTCAGCTCTGCAAACGCTTCACGAAATTACTAACTGGCTTGTTTGTGAACACATCGCTACTGTGCAGGGAGGTGTTTATCAGGCAGAGCTGAAGCACAGCAGAGAGGGATGGGAGGGATCTGCAGTTTATACTCATTCACTATTTAAAGCAACAACCTTAGTGAGTCACAGCACCGGTCATGTAGAATGTTTCTATCATCCATGTTTTGTCAGTCATTGTTAATGGTACTAGCACCCTGCAGCCTTCAATCCATCCATGTTTCCATTTCCTGCCCATCCAAGATGCCTACATTGACTCCGGTGACCCATTAGTGTATTTGAGCGGTTTATACAAAGTGAACCTACAGTACATGCAGGCTTAATCTACACCAGAATACTACCAGACTGCTTAAGTTAGCTTTTCTCATCATTAAACAAAAAAATTTATCACTTTACTCTGTTGAACTTTGAGGGAATTTAATGCTTTTAAGGTGAAAGGAGGGGTACTTGTGAGTATTATCTAAATGCCTAAAACTGAATATCTAAAATATCTCATTTAAGGATGTTTGAAGCATGTATATTCTTATTAGGTCAGCTCGAGTAAACACACTAATCTTTGCTTTAATCCTTTCTTTGCCACCTTGCAGAGCAGGACAAGCAGCACTGGGAGAGACGGGCACATGAGCCATGAAAGGGTGGAGCTGAGGCTCAGCTGACCCCTCCCCATCCATCTCCTCCTTTCCCCTGTGCTCCAGTTGATCTCCACCTTCCCCCTTTCCTTTCCCCTCCTGTCCCCTTCCTGCCCTCCCGTCACCCTGTCGGGCCTCACCCTTCGTTCCTCACCTCCTCCTCCAAGCTTCAGTCAGCAGTGCCCAATGTATTCCCCGGAGCAGGAAAACATCTCCACCACCGCCTCCACCAAAGTGCCAGTGAAGTACGGAGAGCTCATTGTGCTGGGGTAGGCAACAACAAACCAACTCCTCACTACACACACAGAATACAGCATGACTACTTTAGTCAGTGGTTTGCATCAGTAAATATGTGAATATTTACTTTTTAAAAAGCTCAAGATAAAGTTAAAGAGTCAGAATCACCATCCGCTTGTTGTGTTCTTAGTATTGATCATGTAAGAGGAGCTGGAGGCTGACATGCTCTAATTACTAATCTAGAGATGTTAAATTAGCATCTAGCATCTCCCATAATTTGCCATAATTCTATAAACATCTAGATTATTTCAAATATCCAACAAAGAGGAAGTCTGTTACAGGACATCAGAGTTTATATCTTTGGCATTAAACTCGTGATGGAACAAAAGTGTCATCTAATGCAATTATCATAGGCTCTAAAATAGTATGATGGGGGATTTTTTACAATTTTTGTGACATTTTGTTGAGCGGTAGATTAGTCTGGGAGATAATCCACACATTACCTCAAAATTAAAATGACCTGTACTTGCAGCCATAGGTTATTTAATCCTGTAATACGTTTCATCATGGTTTTAATATTTATATATATATATATTGCAAGATCTGGACCATTTTTCTCGTTCACTTTATGTTTGGTACTTTCATGTGAGTTTTATGTTTTGATCACGATTTACTGTGTTTGTGGTTTGTTGGTCATGGCTGATAATGGTTGAATGGACACAGTTGTTGGTTGTGTCAGCGTTCTCACGCTGCCTTTTCAAGGTGCGACTGTGCGGCCATCGTTGCGCATCACTCCCTTCTTTTAAAGAATCAGGCAGAGCACGGTTGTGGTCAGAGGTGATGGAACTCTGAGTCAAAGCGTTGTGTTGGTGCAAGGAATAGTGGTCACTCCGATTCTGCAACATTATGCATCACCTGATAAGAGTTGTAGATATGTGCCGTTGCAAATGAACCCTCCACCTATCCCTTACCCTGCTCATTAAGAAGAGTGGGAACGATACATGTTGTTACATCAGTCTCCATACGTCTCCAAGAACCGAAGAAGTCACTAGATTTGTCGCTAGTCGCCAAAAGTAGCAGCAAAGTTGCTAATTTGGCAACGTGTCTGCAACAATGGCAGGGGGTCTATTTCCTGTATTTGCCTGGATGCACTTTTGGAAGCAGCAGATGCGTTTATTTCAGTTAGAAGATTATTCTAATAATAATAGTTTTTGTCAATATCAATGTATTTGTGATCGTTTGGAGCTGAAATCAACTCAAAATTCTATATATTGCACAGCCCTACCACTATGTATTTTAACCTTTATTGATTTTACATTAGGTAGTGGCTCACATTGAGTACTGGCAGCATGCAGGAGCGAGGATGTATATGACTAATTTTCTGTGTATTTGCATAAATCAAATCTTGCATACCTAAAACGTGTTATGTACTGTAGAGTTAGTGTTCTGCAGTTGACTGTGGTAGTGATGCACAGTAAACAGCAGTAAATCTTGGTATAATTTTTTTTATTTACTCCGGTAAATTGCCCGAAATTCCCCCAATACACACAGATTTGGAACATTTGTTTAAATTTGACATTATTTTGCCTTGTTCTGTCTGCCAAATATGGCTCATTTTGATTTAAGGGAAAATTATTTCTGTCGAACAATAGAAGGAATGATGATAACAGTCTAAAAAGCCATTACTGTGAGCAATGGCCAATTGCCCCAAAGGAATAAATACAATTTGATTTAGAGGCCATTTGATGGGTCTGTTGTCTTGCAGATATCTTCTAAAAAAAAACATATGAGACCAAGTTGAAAGCTTGAGAACAAGAAACTAAACCGGAATGTGTTTCCAGAAAGCAACATAAACACTGGTGATATTTTTGTCCAGTTGCACAGGGTCATGCACGCAGATAGAACAGAGTGTTTTTGCATGAGGACATTAACCATAATGCAAGATGAGATCAGTTTGGGCTGGCGGCAGAAGCTGATATCGTCTCGAACACCTTGCCTTTCTCTTACATTTGAGTCACCTTCTGGAAAAAATGTTTCCCCTCAACCCTGCATCTTCACCATAGAAGACATATTTATCAACATACACACACTCACATGCACACAGTTTCTCGAATAACAACGGACAGTGACAGACTTCCTCTATCTGTCTGGCTCCTGTTTATTCCCAAAGGGGCTCTTCCACTCTGCTCCCCATACCAGCCTTTTCCACAGAGGAATGCAGAGAGAAAGACTCCTTACAAGCACACACACTTTTCATGTCTCACGCAGTTGGAGTCACAGCTGACTCACAGTTTGTTGTTCTTGGTTGCACTGGAGCGATATTGTCAGGGAGATGACCGTGGAAATTTTCCCTAGTGGAAAAAACACTCGACGCAGTAAACGCAAGTCCATGCATTTACGAGGGAGAACCCCAGTTTTCCGTTTGCTGAGCTTTTTCCGCTCGTAGTTTCTGATTCCAGGCCACCCTTATTAACAAGTCGATAGGGGCACTTTTTGCTCCGTGACTTAAGGAATTGCTCACTGGGCTACATGTAAGGCTGATCTTTAAAGGGTTTAATGGGTTCACTGAAGCTGTGAGAGTTGAACACCTAACCCTGACCTGTGTCCTTTGACCTACAACATGGCTGTGGTCACTGTGCAAGACAACCTGTTTGCTTCTATTAACCTGCTCTGTCTGTAATATAAAGCCTTCTAAGGAGATGGAAACAACTATATTAACTTCACTGACACTGAAACCAGATGCAGTGATTTATTTTGTTTATGAAACCCTGCTCTGAATACGTTTACACATATAACACTTCTTATAGCTGAAATGTAAGAAGGTACCATTGCTAAATAAACTTATGTTTGCTATAAGAGTCTTGCAGCAAACACATTACACAGTATGATCTTTTTTATAATCAGATGCCAAATTGATTTAAAAAAAATTCAAATGATGCATATTTGCATACATGTTTGCTGGCCTGCAATCTTCTTCCAGGTCTTTGCAAGTACTTTGGTGATCAGCAGAAACGTCCCACATTCAGCGTTGCATGTGTATGCATCCTTGCCCACACTAGCACAGTACAAAGAAAACATGCACCCACTCATAAAAGCATTACTCCATCGCCAGAAACAGACCCTCATCCAAATTACTGAAAGCAACTGTAATAAGCACAAACCTGAACTTGAGTAAGCTGACAGCAGAATCCTGATCATGATGTGGTGGTGAACATGCGAGGACACCACCGTGGTCATAATATCCTGTACTGAACGTGGATCATTTATTTTAGTTACGATTTGTTGTGGTCGGGTTACAGAAGCTTAGCTGTCGTAAACTCAAACCATTTGTTTATCTGTTTTTGATCAAGAACAACCTCATAAACACTCGTGGAGAAACCCATTAATCCATTTCACAGATGATCTCTCCACTAACTCCAATCCACATTACTGTAGTTAAAGCCAACCTCAATCGGAACTTAAACTACAGTAATGTGGATTGGAGTTAATTGAGAGGTGAACTGCAGCATCTATCAGGTCTTTTTACAAGTACACCAGACAACCATGTAGCGTTTTTTTTTTCTTTTTCATTTAGACAGACGTGACATATCTGGATACATGACAGTCAAATCCACCTCTTATCTGTCTCCATGCAATTTGTCTAAATTTGCTTAGTAATTGTATGCCCATAGACATGTTCATGCAAATGTTTTTTTTCTTTTTATCTGAGTGAGATTAACCCTCTATTATGCCTGGTTTAAAGGGCAAAGAACATCAGTGCAAAATATTGTTTATTTTTGTGACACGTAGATTCACATGTGGACATGGAGTTCACTGATGGAGCCATTGTATGACCGATAAAGTTCTGTTTGGCACTGAGACGAATTGTAACATCAGTTTTGTCACTTTAACGTGTGTTTTTCATGCACTGTATCTATGAAAATAAACACCCATAAATCAGCCGCTGCCTTCAGTTTTATAACCTTGTAATCCACATTTAAACAAACTCAACAGGTGACTCGGTCATCATAATTACACAGACAACCTACCTTTATGTTTTTGTTGGTTTACTATATAAATGGTTGCTTGTTGCTGCATACTGGACTTCAGTTTCTTAGTGTTTAAAGGGGAAATACACATACTTATTTTTAAGTGTGGGAATTCAACATTTCAGTTTGTTTCTGCACATTTAAACTAACTTTTTCCTTACTCTTGTTTCAACGGCCTCACTGCACAAACAGCCCTTATATGCACACACTCATGAACACACAAACTTGTTGCTAACTTTTGGTTCGTGTTGGGAATATTTGGATGCATGTATGTGCACGCACACTGCTCTGCTCCCCATGGGAACCTAGTTTTGAACTGCTTGTAACTCTTTGAGCTGTTTCCAGCAGACTGCCCTGCCCTCTGTCTGGATACGGGCTAAACTTCACCATGGTTACGCTCTTGCCATGGTTACTCTGCCCAAACGTTGCTGTGGCTGTGTTCTCTCACCATGGTTACGTACAAACCCTCCCAGCGTTGTTTGATCCCAGCAGCTCTTCTCTCACAGAGAAACATTTAGCTGTCGGGTGGGCGTCCTTACAGCACGCCTGCGTCCTCTTTACTGGACTTGCTAAAGAGGGTGGGTTTGTTTCAAGAGTCTGATTGGTCAAAGAAGTGTTTTAGCTGGACTGAGGTCTTACACAGCATGAGTTGTACTCCTGTGCTGGTATATTTTTACTACTTGCAGACATTGCATGACTGTTTCTTTTACGTTATTGCTGTGCAGTATAGTATCCATCAGTCCAAAATCTGGGTATGTGGAAGCTTTTAAAAAGTTCCAAATCATTACACAATCATGCATGATTGGACTTTATTTAGTTTATCTCTTTATTCATTTATCTTTTATTAATGTTAATTTGATTTAAATGAATGTATTTAGGATTTAAGCTTGTATGTGAAATATAATGACCGGAGAAAACCCACAATATTTCTGGTGAAAACAATGTTGAAAAAGAATCCTGCCACCTGTTCAAAACAGTTGTGAAAAGCCCAGTATTACCATGACAGTGACGAGGGTCTGTAAACACCGACTTTAGTCTTGGGCTGGCTTAGTTTAGCTTCTCTCTGAATGATCACAGTGCAGTCATTTAGGTTGACAGTGACAATACAGCAGAGAAGTTAAAGGAGTCCATAACCTCTGTGCCTTCTGGATGTCATAACAGTGTTAAAGTAGCAAGCAGTATTTATGCGTGCTGTGTGTTTATAAAGCTGCGGCGGTGCTTGCAGGACTATCACTTCACACCGGTGACAGCGGATCTGAGACATGGGTCATGCAACAAAGAATAAAACATTTGTAAATTCAGAAAAAGATTCAGCGTGCTTCGCTAGATGGAACGTGTCAGATAGATGGTGATGATGAATGTTTTCGTACTTTGGGATATTAAGCAAGATACACTCTTTCAGACATGCACACACTCACAAAGACACAACAGCACAGTCACAGAGCAGAGCCACAGAGACTCCATTCTGTCGGAGGGAACGCCTCTGTTTATTCTCCCTTCCTCAGCTGGGTATCAGACTAAATGAGTCTCTGTGTCTGTTTATTTTCTCAGCCTTTCTGGGGTTATGTTTAGAGGCCTTTGTTGTTTGTGCGGACACGATGTGCTTTTGTTAAACGGCATGTATGAAAAGTATAGGCTGCAGTGTGTTAATGTGTCTGTGTGTGTGTGCCGGTAGACTTAAAGAGAGCACCAAAATGCCTCAAGCATTTTCCACAATGACTGTTTTTCCAGTGTATTATACAGCTAAGTCGACAATAACGCCCTATTGTTCTGTGTTTGCATGCGTGTTTGTGTTTTTGTGCGCACGCACTTGTGTGAATGCAGGTACAATGGCTCTCTGCCCAACGGGGACCGAGGCCGTCGTAAAAGCCGGTTTGCACTTTGTAAGAGACCGAAGGCAAATGGGGTGAAACCCAGCACAGTTCACGTTGCCTGCTCTCCACAAGCAGCCAAGGTAAATCACACACAAAACACACACAAACACACAATACTGTATTGTTAAATACCTTCAGCGTTCATCAAATCCTCATTTAAAGCTGATTCCAGCCTTCTGTTCTTAGAAATTTTGTGGTAATTTGTGCTGCGATGTAATTTTCTGGATCTATTGTAGCTTTTATTAATATAGTTCTAAAACGTCTAATAATGAACAATAACACTTGACAGTATGAAAAAGGAAATGGCATTCTTCACTGGTTCCCTTCAAGACCCGTTTGAGTTTGTTTCTCTGACAACATAAAATAAAACGGACCCAGTTTAGAAGATTTGGCTGCTCTGCCGAAGGCTCTCGCGAAAGTCTGCTTTCTGTTCTGTGATATTAAAATCCAGCACACAATGAATCACGCACACACCCCATCAACAAGACAGGAAAAGGGAAAAAGCTCAGCTAAGCTTCCCTGAGTTTGCAGAAAAACAAAAACAAGCAAGTACAAGGCTTTGTGGAGGTTTTAAAAGGTATTTGAAGAAAGGTTTTTACACAGCATTTAACTGGAACACGCTGACAGTTTTATGGTAGAAACAAATGTGAGCGGTCCACTGGAAGGTAACGGAGCGTTTTCTTGCAAAACCCTGGGAAGCACATGTTCATGTGTTTCCATCATCAGTAACAAGAGTCCTCAGAAATCCTGTGAAATCTGTTGAACGGTCAGGGAAATGTACGGTTTAACATCTGTACCTAATGTGCTGTCTGTGGACACTCTTTTACAACCTAACTCGCACACAAACTCAAGCTTTAACCTGTAGTCCATTTAAAGAACCTGGAAGAGTAATTGTCCTTTTCTGTCCTGTGGGTGGTCCCTACTGGCCGAAAAGGTTTTAGGTTCACTTAGTGACTACATAGTTGAATATCTCACCCACCCCACCCTTGTATGAATCTATTATCCTCTTTAAGGATCACTGAGCAGATGTCAGAGATGTGTTTCTCGTTTAAACGTGAATAACCTCAGTCTGGTTTGATTTCAGAGCATTTCTACCTCTGTTTACCTCCCTAGTCGTCATTTATTCTCCTTTTTTTTCTGTCTCACAAGGCCATAAGCAACAAAGACCAGCACAGCATCTCTTACACTCTGTCCCGAGCCCAGACGGTGGTGGTGGAGTACACCCATGACAGCAATACAGACATGTTCCAGGTAACGCGCCCCACCTTTTATCACCAAGCCTGGAGTTTTACAGTCGTTTAACAACCCTCATTTTTCCACTTCACAGTTCCACTCGCACATTCTGACTAAACAGGGGTGAGACTCTCACTGTGTTTGTGCTGAGGGTTTTAAATGTGAGATCAAAACATCAAGATGTAAGTCAGACTGCGAGGTGACATGAAGAGATGCACAATGCTCCATAAAAGAGGACGTTTTCTGTTGTGGTTTGACCTGCCGAACATCAGTCAGCTTATGGAAAGTTAAGATACTTTAGATTCACTTCAACCTGATTGTAGCAGTACACACAGAAATGATATATCTGGAGATTGTCCAAAAATCGGTTTTCTCACCATCGAAGTGAAAGAATAAAAGCTGTTTTTTAACAAATGTTTTAAAAAAATGCATGGAATCCAAACTAGTGTAAATCAAGTTGGCCTGCGTGTAACTTGACCACATTAACGCTGTGCCTGTGTCTATTTTTTAGGCCTCTGCTGAAATATTGCATACCCATGATGAAATATCTCCAACCATGAAGTCAATTAAATACTTTTGGACTCATAATAAAGGGAACCTGAGAGATTGATAAGATAAATATGAGTATATGTGTTACTGGAAATGTTATGAATATGGCACATAGCACAAATGAAAAAGTTTCAGGCCTGCTTAAAAAAAACAAAAACAAAAAAGCACTTTTAGGATGGATATGAATATATCTCTTTTTGAATGATGCAGCTCTAAATCTTTATCAAATCATAGTGCAATATCTCTGATAAAGTAAAGCAAAACAAAACTAGAGAGGTTTTAGTACAGATAGTTAAGGTGAGGTTCCCCGACTGAGGGGAACCCCAGGTTTTAAAAGGTACATCCCAGAGCCCCCAAATTATAGAAACAACAGCACCAACATCTATAATCTTACATGAGCTTCCTCATCAGATGGGCTTGTGGTAAAATTGCAAATATTCCAATAACAATTTCTTTCCAAGCACTTAAAACTGCTTCCTCACAGTTATTCTTCAACTTCAGAAACAGTCGATGAACCACAGTCCTGGAGCTGTCAGCCATAAAGCTTGTGTAGGGAATTTTTTTAACAATAATTACTAAAAAAAACACTAACAAACATGCCTCTGTAAGTCTGCCAACATGTCTGCTTCAACATGTGTGGCATGGATGTGCTTGCAGATGACGCAGATGGAGGGAGGATCAATATTTACTTGTTTATTTAAAAAGGGATGATATCGTACATTAAGGCAGGTTTATTTGTAAAGCACATTTCACGCCCAAGACAATTCAAAGTGCTTTACATAAAACATTAAAAGTATTGATTAATTAATCAATTAATTAACATGAGTATAAATGCACAATTGTAAATGTGCAACAGAGTTAGCCTAGCAGCTAATTAGCATCTGATCGTCCCTTGGCAGGTCAAAACAATACCCAACAACAAGGTACAGACAATAAAAACCAGTAATCATTCAAATAAGTCTATCAGTTCTCTTTTTTAGTATAGGAATATTCTGGCTTTAAACATGTGCACGTGTTGTTCCTTCGCCAGGCATGGACCAGATTTTCTTGCTGCATTGTTAAGTTTTATTCAGACACCATCTTTCCAAAGTCATCGTGTTCTTTGCTTGACCAACATTAACGCTGTGGGAGGATGTGCTGTGCAGTGATTATGATGCTGTGGTGATACAGGTCTCTGTTGGGGGCAGAAAAATTACCTGTTATCATAGCAGAGAACGTCCTCAAGGTTATCGTACATGTGAACAAACTTCATGTCACTTGTTCTTTTATTCCCAGCAGCTTCTCCAGAGGGAGCAGATTGATATATCATCTCATAACGGGCATCATTTCTGACTAATCTTTCCACGTCTCATCTCCAGATCGGTCGATCCACAGAGAGTCCCATAGACTTTGTAGTGACGGACACGGTGGCCGGCAGCCAGAGTAACGCAGACACTCAGTCGGTCCAGAGCACCATCTCTCGCTTCGCCTGCCGCATCATGTGCCAGCGCACACCGCCTTACACAGCTCGCATCTATGCTGCAGGCTTCGACTCCTCCAAGAACATCTTCCTGGGGGTGAGCAGTGTGGCATCTCTTGCCTCAGACATGTGTCGGCGAGGGTGAGATTAGGAGAGCCGGGGAACAAAAGAAGGAATGAAAAAAAGTTCATAGATGACAATATCAGCGAGGCATTTCATTTGTTGTCAGAACCAAACATCCTTCTTCCTGATTCGTCTAGACAGCGGAGGCCTACAGCCGATGTGCTGTTAAAGGGCCTTTGGTGAAAACACAAAACTCACGTGTTCAACGAAAAAAAAAAAAAAAGTGATACTTAATAATTTATGCCGTAGTTTTGTTTTTTTATCTGGGGTATATTTCGGGACACGTGACAAATAAACCAGCAATAAACATACATGTTCTTGATGTATGTGCAGATGTGGAGCTCAGTGCTACATGATGAACATCTGAAGTGAATTTTTCACCATCCACATCACACATTCCCATGTCTCCGTTCACACCAGGAGAAAGCTGCAAAATGGAAAACGCCTGATAGTCAAATGGACGGGCTGACCACCAACGGCGTGTTGGTGATGCATCCTCGCAACGGCTTCATGCAGGACTCCAAACCGGGCGTCTGGAGGGAGATCTCCGTCTGCGGCAACGTCTTCACCCTCAGAGAGACACGCTCGGCTCAGCAGCGAGGAAAGATGGTGAGAAAATATGTACCGAGCACCAAAATATTTTGTTATTTAGGTGCTACATGTCACTTCCTTTGTCTTTTTGGATCTGAGCAGGGAGTTTACCCTTGGTTTCCAATGCTT
This sequence comes from Atherinosoma microstoma, assembly GCA_037177055.1. NCBI lineage: Eukaryota > Metazoa > Chordata > Actinopteri > Atheriniformes > Atherinidae > Atherinosoma > Atherinosoma microstoma. The sequence goes on from JBBBVU010000017.1 coordinate 23,640,762, forward strand.
TTACACTCATATCAATGCTATGAGAGTGCTGAGAGGCAAACATTACACAGAGAGCAGCTGCAGACACGGTTGATGCGTTTCTGTACAATCATGATGTACAGCTCTATGTTGCAGATGTGGTTGTGTGAAAGTGTTTTATAAATAAATTTGGTGTATTATGGTAATAAGAACAGTTATTGTAGAAAAACATATTTAACAGAGAAAAGGTCAGAGCTTGAAATCAGTACATCGTTTTCTTCCTTTTCTGTTCCCTCACACCGTCTCACTTTTTCACACTCCTGTACCAGACTGAAGCTAGTTAAACCTCAACACCACCAGGAGGTTACCAGGATGCCATCTCCATGGCAACAGTTTGTCTGTCAAAGCTTGCGTGTAACAGAACCTTGTAAGGGATCCTCCAGCTGATGTCACAGGCTCTCAGCCAATCACAACACGGCCTCCGCAGCGTGGCCACATAAGGTGTTTATCCGACTGGATTTAGGATGCTGACAGTTTGTTTAATTACGTCTTTTGTTTTTTTTCTCTCCCCTGCAACATTTACATCATCGGCAACAAGCGCACCGTCAGCGTGTCAGCAGTTGTAATATTAATCCGTCTCTTTATCTGGTCTCCCACCTGTTCTCTAGTCTCTGCTGCGCAGCACAAATGAACAGCTTTCCCATCTCTGCCTGCCCTTTAGCGTCCACAGAGGGCATAATCCCCCGTACACTGTAGAGACCACTCATCATTTCACATTTGATTGACAGTATGAATTGTCAGCTGTGGGGTGATCACGTATTCTCATTACGAGCCGTGACAGAACATAATTAGGTTTAATTGTCAGGCTGAATGGACACAGGAGAGGTTACCTCTCGGTGCTGTCTATTAATGATGATGCATTCACATGATATCTGAGAGAAAGTTATATCTCATTGTTTTGTAATGAAACACTAAAAGGAAACATGTAAAAAAAAGACAGAAAAGACAAAAAATACTTTTTTTCCTTTTTTTTTGTGGACTTTACCTACAATAATCCCATGTTGTTAAACTCCTTGAATAAAACGCATGAAATTAACCCACTTAGTCTAAAAATAATAACTCGAGTTCTATGGGCACCTCAACTTGACTCCTAGTCAAATGAATCCACTTCTGTATCCCATCAGTCAGGGAGATGCATTTATGTGACGAACGATAGCATCGTTAGCTCCTGAGATGTCAGATGCCTCATGTTGTGCTCACTCATAATTTGATATAAACACACAAACACCAGAGTAAAAATCAGTGCCAGGATTTGACAGCTACTAATTGTCTCATTTACTGACTTTAAGCACTCACCTGATTTAAAAAAAAAAAAAACTTTACATACACAAAAACATAATCATATACACCAAAACATGTCAGGAATTTTTGCTCTGGTTGTTGTATGGTCTCCATGTTGTCTTCAATGCAAGTTTTTTAAGCTACAGGTTCCTAAACATTCTCTGTAATGTGGAAACATTTGTATGTGTTAAAGTTCTGCTTACCTTTGCACTGCAATCTACCTTTGGAAAACCTTATGACAGCAAAAAATAAGATGAAATTCAGAAAAAATGCTCTACAAAGTCTGTATGTTAAACACCTTCTTATCCTCAGGTATCCTGCATAAGTTTAATTCATGTTTCACCATAGACGAATCACAGGTTAACTCAGTATTCTCTACTTGCTCAGTGCCACTTGGGTGAGATTAGTTTGAACTAATTATAGTTTAGTTTTGATGTAAACAACTGCTCCACTCTAAATATGATCTAAATCAGCTGTAATTTAGCGTTTAGTGTGAGCTATCAACTTCATGACTAACAAGCATATCAATACAGACATGCAGTACCAGAGGTATTTCTCAACCTCTGAAGCTGTATTTACATGTCAACATTCAAGCTATGACAAATAAAACACAGAGAACGCATATTTTAGTATTTAAGATATTATAACTCACATATGCTACTGAATTAGCAGGAAGATTGAACTTTTTTTCCGTGCAAGTACATGCTCCAGTTGGAGTGATGATGGGAGGCAATATGATAAAAGTGATGGCGATTGTTTGATTCAGTAAAGCAGGAGGCATTAGCTTGGATAAGAACAAAACCCCAGCTAAAGGTTTAGAACATGTCAAGTTTGCTTTTTTCTCTCCACACAGTTCCAGTAAGGAAATATGCACCTATGCTGCGTTCAACACCTTTATCAAACAATTAGCATTTGATATAAAATGCTTTGGTGTGTGGTAGTTCAGTGCACCTGATCTAAATGATTAAACGGTGGTTTGTATTTATGACACACTGATGCTGGGACTGCGTTTAGCTGCTCGGAGGGCAGAATCCGTTGAAATCAACCTTGAAAACCCAGCTGACTACTTCCAGTTATTCAGCAGACGAGCCCTTCTCTCTTTGCTAGATGGCATAGTTAGCACTTTAGTATTTATAACATGATAGTTTGGATATTTCTGTTCTGTCCTGCTCTGCATTTAGTTTACACTGTCCTGTTTCAGCTCCGTTATGTCACGTATTTTTCTTCAGTGCCCTTAAAAGCATTCGTCTCGGTGTGTGCTTACCTGAATTTGATGGGTCTCGTTTGTGTTTTTTTTTACCTTTAGAGTTATAGGACAGGATGCTAAAAATATCACACGAGAGTCATTTTGTTTGCTTATGTGAGGTAAAGATGATATTTTTGGTTTGAGACACTCAGCCTGGAGAGCAGGGCAGCTGGTAGACGACGTTCAGCCGTTTGACACGGTGTTTATACCAACATAATTAAATGTGTCTTACACACACGTAGACGCTAGAGAGCCTGCTGTGGGGATAATAAATGAACAGAGTACAGCGCCTGACCTCCTGCTATGTTTAAAATAAGCCCTTGTGGTGATAAACGATCTGTTTCAGTTTAATTTAATAAAATTGGGGAGTGAAAGTGTTGTGTTTGTATGGATTGGATCGACCCCGAGGCACTCAGATCACTGAAGACATGTTTTTGTGATGTGGAGAACGTTGCTGGTTTGAAATCAGCTGAGGAAAGACGACAACCAGTGCAACACTGAGCTCTTGTTGGCCAGCAGCAGAAGGCTGTTTTACACTGAGCAGATGCAGAAACGTTTGTTTTCTGCGTCGGTGTGAAAAAGGACATTGCTGACACATGTGTTCAGCAAACATTCCCAGCATACATGAAGGTTATAAAGTGTCGCCAGCAGGGACACGTCAGCCATCAGCAGCTACACAACTGTGTTCACCCTGAGACACACGGTGACCTCAACAAAAACGCCGGGGAGCTGCTCCATGTCTCATCTCTTGTCACTTCATAAAAATACTCTTCTGATGTGGTTTAGCTTTTTTTCCTTCTCTCTCCATCTATTTTTCCTGCCTCTGGTTATCTAAACATGGAATTTCCCACTGTGTCTGATCTGACTAAGACAAACCGAGCGCTTCCTCAGCCTCTGTAGTTTTCAAAAAATTTCCAGCAGCTCTCTGACTCGCCTCGCCTCTCCGCCAGCGACATTTCAGCTTCCTCGTGTCATCTTGCCTCCAGCTGTCAGTCTCCTGCCTCCTCTCTAAAGACCACATCTGTCTGAGGGAGAGATGGGGATGTCTGTGTTACACCGCCACCTGCTGGCGGTGTAACACAATCACGTGCCCATCTGACCTTCTCTGATCTGCTGGAATGCTCC
>JBBBVU010000017.1:23674683-23697311 GCA_037177055.1 Atherinosoma microstoma
GGCTATTTGTTATGAATTGGCTTGTATGATTCAATGTATGACAATCAGATTGGCTCAAACTGATTGTCTGTGAAGCGTCCTGAGATGACATTGTCGTGAATTGGCGCTATACAAATAAAGCTGAATTGAATGGATTGGTTTCCAGTCCGTAAACATCCGAAGTATTGCAGAGGATCACCAGGAGAAAATATGTGTAATGACTTAAAAACAACCACTGACTGCAGTGACCCAGCCTAAAATGTCATGACCTCCTCCAACAGCACTGTTGTGGAAAATGGCCAAGATCACGAGGATCACTGCTGCTACTGCAGCCCTGCTCCATAAATCTAATTCTGGAGGCTCGTTTAAAAATCCAAACATCAAGTAGCAACACAGACTTGGATTCATCTCAAGAAGATAAAGAATGACCTCATCTGAGTTAAAAACAGTTCCATATAAGAAGGACAACATTCAGGAGCTCCGTCTCCTCCCGTCTGCATCCGCGTCTCCTTTTTTAAAATGGTCTTAAATTCTTATAAATATTGAAATAAATTATTGCTGATTTACTTTAATGGAACAATGTTTATTAATTAACAAACAATATTGCTGTAAATATACCAGATTAACAAATTGCTAATTCTCGTTTGCAGTCACATAATTCAGGCTGTCATCTCCGATAGTCGGAGATCCGTGTCAAAACTGTTGTCGCAATATAAAAAGCTTCAATAATTCATTTGGTTTGGAGGAAGATTTTGAACATAGAGGCTTCGTCTGGCAGCAGGCGCTGAGAAAACTTTTTGTGCTCTCTCCTTCTCCCTCTCATTCATTCCTCCCATCCCCCAAAACTCACAAAAAAAACTTTCCATGCCTTCATGCAACTCCTAATTTCACAGTAAAGTCTCCTCTTTTTGCACATCAAACATATTTTACTGCTTTTCTCTTTAATCTTCTGCATCTCTGTTTTTCTCTCCCAAGCCTTTTAATTTGTTAGAATAAAAAAAAAAGACTAAAATTGGCAGCTCAGAGTTGGACAGCGATGGAGTTTGTGTTCAACTCTCAGGTCTGGGAAATGAAAATGGCAATGTTAAATAAGACAACAACAAAGAAAGTTAACAAGCGCCAGAAACGTGTCTGGCATGAATTTGTCCAAATTCTCAAAAGAAGAAAATTTGAAACAACTGAGGAAAGATTCATCAAGGGAGCGGATTGTGTTTGTTTTCACTTGCAGAGCAGTTTGATTGGTGAATATCAGAGCTGTAGGATGAATAACGGTTCACAGCTGTCACTGCTGACTGCAGCTGGACGGAAAATCAAAAATCCATCTCATCAGTCGATAGGATTTTTTATTTCTTGGCAACCTGTTCAAATCTCAAACAGAGTAATATTTTCTTATTATTTACAAAATTCCTGTAAAAGCTGTTGTTACAATTACAGTGCAGCCTTTTAATTAGGGCTGGGACGATATGCTTTCCTCCCGATTTGATTCTTTTACAATTTTTTGGGTGCCGATTCGATTTGAATTGCGATTCTTCGATATTGCAAATTTTTTGAGATTCTTAGTTTGCTTTTTTAGCCCCAAAACCATGTGAAAAATCTGAATCAAGAACCATATTTCCCTAAAAACTGCAAATCACATGTGAGTCAGTTTTTAAGATTTTATTCAGCAGCAATATATATTTAAACCAGCTGAAAATGAAGCATTTAAATTTGGAGAACACAACACAGCAGCCAGACCATCATTCTGCTGCTATAATGCCCGACAAGACAAGTTTTAAAAATGCAAAGAAAAGGAATAGAAAATTAAATTTAAACTTGGGGTTACATACAGCTTGGTATGGTGTGCATCAGTGATGCATTCAATGCAGCTCGGAAATCACAACTTTAACAGTCTACTTCATGCAATGACAACTACAATATTGCGAAATAAACATATCAGGATTAATTATGTGGGCTTCTTAATAGCTTAAATAAGTATTATAACAATATATAATTGCTTTACTATTATTTCAATGATAAACATCCTGTTAAAATGGTAATAAGATAAAATAGATAAAATAAAATAACAAAAAAAAGATTTAAAAAAATTTTGCGATTGAAATGCGACTAATCGCGAGTTAACTCAGGACACTCGTGCAATTAATCGCGATTAAAATTTTTATTCGACTGACAGCACTAATATTTATACTTTGTAAAGGTTACATTTTTATACTGTGTTATTTAGACTGTTTTATTCATACAGCTCTATTTTAGACTGTCATGTTGCATTTGTATCTTGTTATAATTTTTTTGTCATCTGTTTTTATGTCATTTTTATGTCTTCAGTTTGTATTTACTGTTGTATGTTTACCTGCCCAGGGATTGCAGATGCAAATAAGCTCTCAGCTAACTAAACCTGATCGGAGATGAAGAGCAATATTTATTTTTAAAAATAATACAAAGCAGTCTTGATCCAATCACAAATGTGATCAACACATACCACTACAATTACACCTTATTACTATAATGATGGATTCATTCAAGGGGGCAATGAAGGTGATTGGAGAAAGAAGGAAGATGGAAGGATGTATTTAGGAAATAGTTAGATTAGATATTAGGAGAGTCATCGTGATCATAAACATAACCCTGAAAACCTTAAGCCATTTCTTTTTATTTTTGGTCAGCCTGCTTCATCTAATGTAATGCATATAGCCCTTTAAAACACAGTCAATGTGAAAACCGTGAACACCAACGTATGTTGGGCGTTATGGCTCAAAGAGTTTGAGAACCACTGCTGTAGACCATCGTCTACCATTACAGTTAGCCTGCTACTTATAATGTCCACTCATTTTCCTCCAAGTACAGAATAAATTCAGCCACATTGTCTGCCTCTAGAAAGAAGAGGGTAGAAATATGTCTTCCAGTTAAGCATAGGGAAGATTCATTTACATTTTTGGAGCTTCACAAGAACTGAGCAGTAACGTGACAAATGATAGCAACGCATGTCAAGAAAGATCCAGAAAACTGAAAGAAACATTCATTAAAATGAATTATACTTTATTGATCCCCGAGGGGAAATTGCATAAGTAAAATGACTAAGTAAAATGAAGCAATGATGATCAAACTCTAGTTTCTTTCTCAGCAAAGTTTCTGCCATTTGTTTTAATATGTAGTTTCTGTACTTTAAAAAATAAAATTAAACTTAGCCTTTTCTACACATTAATTTTAATGGGTTGTTCCAAAATGGTCCAATTCTGCCTCCAAGCAACACTCACACATTAAACCCTTTAAAAGTTCATTTTAGACTACTTTTACATTTCACATATTCATTATTTCAACTGGCTTCATAATGGATGCAATAGAGGTTAAATGACCCGCATTAATTCCTATTATACCCCGGTGTTGTTTGATCAAATTTAGCGAATGTTAAATCAAGTCCAAATGGCTGCAATAAAAAAAAGAAGAAAATAAAAATACACTTGAATGAACTGAGAGTCCACGCTCCTGTCGGGGTGAAAAGATGCTTCAGCATCACTCCTGGATCAGCTTGAAGCTCCAACATTAACCTCCTGCAGCAGGCTGACACACATTAAGAGTGTCATGTCTCACTAACCACTGGAGAAAACTACAAACATGACATCATGCTGGAGTGTTTTAACGCTGAAACCGGACTGTCTGAAGCGGAAAATAGAACACAGGACGTCCCCGTGTGAGGAGGGGTCACGGTTAAAAACCATCTAATGATTCTTTGGTGTAGTGGTGCAGTGTGTGGATTGAGCACGTATAATAAACAGGTCTCATCTGTAATATCTAATGCTAAAGACGTTAAACTTCCACAGCCTGAGATGCAGCCTGTAAATGAACAAACTTGTGGACTTCTCCATTTACTTGGCTATTCTCTAGTGCTGCTCCTGACTGCTAAACAACAACCCTCGACTGACACAAAACCCCCCGTTCAGACTTCAAAACACCCCCTCCTTTGGGATCAGGCCCCAATTGAAAAAAGTTTGCACTTTTAACTCACTTAAACTTTTCAATCCTGTGCTTTGAAGCTCCCACAGAACATGGAAAGTGAAGGCGAGCACTCAGAGCCTCCCTTGTGACTTTAAAATAAGGAATTGATTGACTCGGTAAAGTGAGCGACATGCAGCTCTGTGAAAGAGGAACTTTGTTTGGGTTTCTGCCAAAAGGATTGCCTGTGTAGTCGGAGGTGTGCTAAGTGAGAAGAACTTCACAGTTCAGAGGCAATTCTTTAACTCTACTTTCTACCTGCACTCAGCCACACGTCTACATCTACAGGAGTAGTTCTGATAATATGTATCCAGAAAAGCTCGTTAGCTGTCGGCAGATGGATACAACTTCATCTCGACCTACAGATTCTTAAAATAAATTTATCTTCCAAGGCTGGCGAAGTGCAGACACACAAGAATGCATGTCGAGACCTTTCTGATACAGATATGAGGTGTTCCGACAGCGTCTGGTGCTGCGCCAGCCAGATTTAATTAGACCAATCAGATTCACCCACATCTACAAGACCTATCTAAATTCTTGCTGCTCTCTTTAATCTGATCATTTTGTTCGGGACAGACAGCTTTCTTCTCCTACTTTACTTTGCATGTGGTGGCTGAAGATGCTTGAATGCCTGATGCTGAAACTATTTTAGCTTTTTAATCCATAAAACTCAGCTAGATCTCCTTCAGAGTGCTATAACTTATATCATCATCAATTTCTCAGGAACGGATAGTGTGCAACTCTGTGGAGTAAACTGTGATGGATAGCTTACCCTTTAGGTGATCTACAGAAGTTTTACAGGCATTTATATCCCAACCAGGAGGTTTACAATCCAGTCACACAACAAAGTGTTTATTCTGAGATAGATCAATAGTAAATCAACATTGAGTGATCTGTGATAACATCCTTATTTATCACATTTTCATCATAAAAAATGATCGTTATAACTACTACGTTGCTAAGAGACCGCTATTTTGATCAGGAAATGGTTCAGGTCAACCTTTTGACCAATTAGATAGCTTATATTGGCTGCTCCTGATTGGACATTACCATCAAAGATCAACAAGTGATAATAAAGTTATATGTGTGTCTGACAGGAACAAAAATAATGGTCCTTTATGGCTGGAATAAAGCCAAGAAGACGTTTATGACGCACGGTGGTGCCAAAAACAGTTGGAGTCGGTAAAGAAAAGGCTTGGTCACTGTTGATCTGCGTGTTATTTCTACAAAATAACGTTGCTTTGGTTGGCTTTTATGCTGCTATATCTATTGATACATCCATTTTACATCATCTTAGCCTCATAAATCTGACAACTGAGGAGTTTTAGGGTTAACTATGTCTAATCTGAGAAAGAAAAAGGAGCTACAGGGCATCTTCATGCGAGGAATAACGGATAGCTTTAATTAAAGGCTGATCAAGGTGGTTAAAAAGTACCCCCCCCCCCGCAGTAATCCCTGCCCTGTCTCGGACAAAGCTTCTCATGAAGAACAACGTTCTCGCTTCTCGTGGAGGATGGAACAAGCTTTATACTGGGACATACTTCCTTTTGTGGAAACCAGCCCTGGAGCAAAGTTGTATTTCCAGTTTGAGCAGGGTTTCCATTCATTAGGAAAAAGAAGTGAAACAGTAGTAGGCAAAGTTTTCACTCTGTACTTCATATGTGCTCCAAATACCCTGCTACTCTTTTATTTTACCCGCTTAGTTTGAAACATTTTTTGGCCCTCAGAAGTGTTCAAGGGTCAGATCTGACCAGTAGTACAGAGACGCAACTGGTGCAAACAAACTTACGTAACTGTACCACATTTGTTGAGTAATGTGATGCCTGACAGGGTGCAGACAGGGATTCCTTGTCACTCGACAGCTTTTGTTCCAGAGCTTTGAAATAATCACTGATACAAAAAGCAGCCTCAACATGTACACCTTCATATTTTAAGTGGAAGCTCGTGCAAAACAACATTCCTGGGTGCATTCTTTTTTTAAGCTTAATCCCTCTGCACATGGAAACAAAGAAGCAGGTAATAAACACAGGTCCTTACTGGCGACGCAGAGGATATATACATCCAGGGTTTTCATTTTCTCTGAGATGGATCAAACTTACCGAGTCTTCCGGGGGTCTTTGTATCTTGATCCACTCCACCGACGGCCCCTTCACCTGCAGGAATCTGTGGAAGAGACTCTCGAAGCCATCCAAGTCTTTCCTGGAAACCTGGAAAAACACATTTCATTTAGTTTCAAGCTTCGATGCGCCAGAGAAAGTCGGTCTAGAAAATCTGCACATCCTGCAAAGCGCTTGTTACACTTTGCTTTTGCGGGTAAAGATGAACCGATTTAGCTAAATCGGCTAAAGATGAGACAAGTTTTTCATTATTTTAGCGTCATTTTGTTTTTAACACTTTTGGATTGTAAAGAAAAAAAACAAAACACAAAAATTTAGCAATGTGCCTCTTAGAGAACATTACATGACCCAAGTCTCATTAGCTTGTGACTGGTTTATCTTATCAGTGGAGGCCTAAAAGCCTTATAGATAACCTGACTTGTGAAACTCTCGTCCTAGTGATCAGGCTATAAAAAGCCGGACGTTGTGTGACTCATCCAAGTGAGTCAACAAGAAAACGGCTGTGTTTTCAAGCAGGGTTATCCTTCATTTGTCATGTTTTCTTCAGAAATGGGTGTTAACAAGACCAAGGACCCGGATGGAGGACAGAAAACCTCCCCAAAAACAGTCCTCTGCTCTCATGAAGACATTTTCACGATATCCCACTGATCTCAGTTTTACATAAAACCATCATGCATGCAAACACAAAGATAAAACAGCATGTGGATGTCAAGTATAAACATGATTTTATAAACTACTTTGATGATTTATTTATAAAACCTTGAGTCAAGCTGCAGCAGTGTTAGGTTTTCAGATGCTTGCAGAAAATGGCAACAGAAAAAGAGAGAACAGGACAAAAAAGGGCCATTTATGCTCGTATATGTGTAAGAACCTTGATAGAGAGCGAAACAAATAATCAAGGAGGTGGCGACTGATGCATTTCAAGTGCTTTAAGTGACATGCAAAAGTCTTTGTGCCTTCTGCGAGCACAAAAGCTTTGGCTTGAAAGTGTGTGTGAAGTGCAGATCACGCCTGTGTGAGAGCGATTCTCACTTCTGACCTCTTTATTGTGTTGCATTCTATCTTTTGTCGCTGCTTGCAGCTCAATAGTTGCTATTTAAAAAAGGCAGAGCGAGGCTGCCGCTCGGGCCTGCGTGTTAGTGGCTGCTATTTTAATCATTATTTATCTTTGTCTGAAGATCTGAGCTTGTTTTACACCAGAGAAAATGTTTTTTACCCATTGTTAGTACTGATTTGGGTTAATTTCATTTTCAGGGTTTGAGTCTGGCTTGACCACTTCAGTGAGTAATAACTGTAATCTTGTAGGTGGGACCGTTTCCGGGACCGTGCAACAGTATGTGTCACTTTTGTGTTTTTCCAGCATTATTACTGTGACGTCACCCCGCTTTTTAAATCACAACCAGATGGTCATCGAGAAAACGGACAAGCAGGGAAACGGCGTACCTCTTTCTCCGCCCCTGCGGCCATGTCCAGCAGTTTCTCCAGCTCGGTGTGCATGGAGATCTCCAGCTGCTGCCGCATCATTTCCTGGAACTGAGCCATCCCTTTGTTGGGTGGTACTTTACTTATACCTGCACAGAGAGAAAGTGGTCCTTACTCATTACATCAACTCAAACCTAACATTATACACGTGGGGTTTTTATATATTGAACTACAGACAGAAAATTGTCTAATTTCTTCACACAGATGTTGGGAATTAAAAAGAATCTGACTTCCGAGTTAAACATTGTGGTGAAAACAAGTAAAAATGAGCAACATGTGATGGTTCAAGGTTTTTAAACGATCACTACATCATCTTCCAACCTCAAAACTCTAAGCTTCTGACTTAATTTGATGGTACCGACGCCACTGTTGCCCTGCAGCATCCCAAGGCTGAGAAACCTCATCATGGGACAGCTGTGTTTTGCTCTACGTCACCGTGGCACAAGCCAATAACTGGATATCAACACATTGGCCATTTTGAAGGCGCAACGTGGCTGATTCAGCAAAGACATGGAAGAGGAAGCAAGGAAAAAGAAAGAGAGAGAAAGTGACAGAGAAAAACAGAAGACAAGAGTCAACATTGGGCTGACTTTTACTGGCTAGAGAGAGCTCAGAGAAGAGACAGGACGCAAGAAGAATGAAGGCCGAATTAACCTTCAATAAAAGTGTGAAAATCTGCCACAGTTCTGTCGTCTTGCTATAAATCCGTCTCATTTGTCAGTAAATTTTATATTTAGAAGTTTTGGTGTCTCAGTGAATTAAATAAAACCAGTTAAAGCAGCTGGGAACTTATCCAGGGTAGGATAATATTCACTTCTTACTGCTTCCTGATAATATAAGAGAATTATTCATCTATATACTGAGAAAACAATCTCATTTATATCCAGTCGCCCTAATGACAAGGTAAACATCTGATTGATTTATTGTTAAAGCTTAATGAAGATTTAAAATGTATAATGTATGTTCTAGTGCCATATTTTTTGACCAATCGTCCATTAGCTGGAACTTGTTTACAGCTTACATGTTCTACTGTACCTTCTTAAACATCTCAGTGGGCTTTGATTCGGCCATTCCTCCTGAAAAACCTCTAGGGGGATTTAAAGGTGTGATGAGAATCCTTATCCTGCTGCAGGGCCCACCTCTTGTTTATCTTCAATATGCAGACAGATGGCCTCATTTTGTCCTTAAGCAATCTTTGATATTATACAAAATTCATAGCTGAATCAATTACAGCGAACTGCCAGGCCCCGAGGCAGTGGTCTGTAACAGATATGTCTGATGTTACTTTGTCTGATTTATCTGTCCGGAGAATGTTATTCCAAAGACCGTGCGTTGCCTGCATGCTAATGAACAAACAGTAGCTTTGCACTTATGGTTATTTCCAGAAATGCGTCTTCATCTGATAGCAGCCAATAGCTGCAGAGTTACCTGCTGATCTTAGGATGAATTTCTAAGTTTATCAAAGACTTTTTTTTATCAAGTTCGGGGTCCTTTGGCTGAAACTGCTGGAGCAATCGGTCCAAAATAAATTAGCACTCGCTCAAAATGTTTGTCCCCCTTTATATGGCTTTTATTTTTTATTATTGCATTTCATTTGGATATCTTTTTAAGTCTTTTGACGGACTCATTAAGCATTAAAATATTTCTTTGAATATCTTTTGGAGCCCTTTAGATCTCAGCATGAGGACTCCAAAGAGAACAGCAAGCTGTGGAGGATAGAGCTTCAGATCAGACACGTTTGGCCTCTTATTCTGACTTTCTGACTAATCCCACGAAACTATTCTGTTATTTATATTGCAGATTTCATTTAATGATAATGAGAAAATGTTAATGTAGGAACCGTTTCTAGTTCAAGAGCATGATTGTCATTCTTATTATCACTGGAGACATTATCAATAAGTAACCCTGCTTACTTTGAGTTTTGTGGAAGATTTTGGCTTCAACATGAGCAAATATAAACCAGGAGCATCTTCAGGAGTTTTAATGAGTCTTTCTGATATAAACAGCTAAAGGTTTTTAGTCCTGAGTAACATGTTCCACTGAATCTCAGCTCTTTACTCACTTATAGTCCAAGGCTACATTATCTTTGGGGTAATTATTGCTGCTATCCAGCTACTCATGTCAGTCAATGTTATCAGACATCAACAAAACAACCAGTACCATTAAAGCTTGGGTAAAAATCTAATGCAGAGCACCTCATAGGTACTGACAACTGAGAAGTAAACGTATGTGTTAAGAATCACATGTGTGAAAGTCTTCCTGGGAGATGATGACATTCAACCAAATAAACCGGCTTGTTAACTCTTTGTGGCTGTGTCACAATGTTTAATGAAACAGTTTGTCGGCTAATAAACGTTTACAGTCAAATACTGAATCTCATTCCAAGAAAATATACAAAAATAAATCACTAATATTAAGAGACGACAGACAAAAACAACAATACAATCCTGGCATTAGTAAGGAAAGAATTAGCTGGGAACATTTGAGAGACTTTGTGAGTCACCATAGCAACAGAAAAGGTGTGTCAAGACATATGGCACTGTTTGTTTTTTTAAATATATTAACTATTTCAGCCATATCGTCATAAACTGACCTCACAGTTTGTCATGAACTCCCACATGACAAACTGATTTCACTATTGATGGAAAGAGAAATTGGAAATGTTTCAAAATTCACCACTTCCCTCTAAATTTGATTGTGTTGAAATATTAACAGATTAAAAGGAAGCACATTCACACCAGCAACTACTGAACTGAGTCTGGTTGTTTGTGACAACTGCGGGATTGTCGTCACATCAATTAACAGTTCAATGATCTTTCTTTGTTTTTATGCTGCTGTTATACCACAAACCTCCTAAAAATATTTGCTATTAACATCTGTTTATTCTAAATGTCCATGGCCATAGGTCAACCATGATAGAAATGATTACGACTACACAATTAGTTATGAATTACGACAGCCTTACAGACTGAACATTAACCTGTAGATGCTTTTAATTATTCTATTTCTGGCACATTCGTCCTGTTAATGATTAATGACAACACACCTTGAATGTTCTGAGGGATCGATGCCATTTCACTTACATCCCCCTCCCAGGTTATTGCCCCCCGCCCTGACAGCTGTGGGTTGCGTTTAAGGTGTGATGGCAAGTCCACAAAGGCTCCTATTTACTCACTGTGTGAAGTTTTCTTCCCAGTGTTGGCTTCCAAAGCCCAGCATTTCTAAATGATAAAACCTTGAAAAGGACGTAAACGCAACTAAGGAATAAAAAAATTAACAGCAGCTGTGGCCACAAATCTCCTGCCATTGACAGGGTTGGTTTACCCTGGAAGGCTGAGTGCTCTGTTGATGGCTGAGAGTTAAGTTGCCAACTGGCTGGCAGCTTATTAGACAAGATGGACAAGGCATATAAGGCAAATGCAGATGGATTATAAAGAGGAGGGATTGCCTGGGAAACTTTGAACAGAACTCCAACGAGTTGACTTGCAAAAAGAAAAATGTCTGATTGATTACTGATACTGTTTAAAGGGCATAGCAATCCCCCCCCCCCCAGTCAATTCTACTTTCACATAAAGGCAACAGTGTGTTTAAAATTTTGCTTGACTTATCATTTCGGTCTGCCAGTTTTTATCTAAATTCTGATCCAAAATAAACACAGATATCATTTTTTGGAGTGCATAAACCCAAAAAATGTTGCCTGAAGGAAGGAGTGAAACATCAGGAAATGTCTGACTCCAGAGAGTGGCCCCCCCAGATGATTTAAAGAACATTAAAAATACAGATATGGTTATTTAAACCCACTACAGAAGTGTGTAATTTCTATTTTAATAAACAAATAGGCAATACAGACTGTACAACACTTACCCTCCACAAAAAGTGACATTTTTAAGCTGCCAAGTAGTGTCCAGTTAAGCAATGAAAAAGGGGTTAAATATTACAAATCCAAACCCAGGGTCAAAGGAAACACTCCAAGTTAAATATCCAAAAGCAAAGAGGGTGGGGAAAGAGCCAAGTATCGCTTAACACGCATCCCGTAAATGAATGCAAAAACTTTCCTCGAGGTATCCTAAATGCCAACTGATCGTTCATTCAGGAGGTGTTCAAGCCTTTAAATCCATTCACTTCAGCTCCAGATGATTAGTCATCTTGTCCACCTCATTTGCAAAGAAGAGAAAAAAAAAACCCGAGCAAAAAAACAAGGACACATTCATCCGATCACTTATCTCTCTGGACAGCATCCAAAGGTCGCCACGAAACGAAGCTGCACCCGATTCTTTTAGCAGGATCTTTTATTGCCGACAGTGTTTGCCTCCCTTTCCAGCCCCATTATTGTAAACCACGTCACAAATCCAGCCTGTAACTTCAAACCTGTTCACATTTTTTTTTTGTAAGCCTGCCCTTCCCCTTACTTTCATTTTGATGATCTTACCGAAAGCAGAGTCCACTTAAAACACTGACAGCATAAATCCTGTCAATTATTAACCGTTCAGATGCAGACTGCTGACACTCTCCGCGCGCGACCTGCCTATCAGGGGCAACTTCTGAGGATGAGGAGAGACAATGATGGATGGATGGACTCAGAAGGGGGACAGCGTGTCCTCTAGGATCCCTGATCGTTATTAGTAAGATAACTTAAATTCACGTCGGTTCCTTAAACAGCACGCGGAAGGAAACCGAGGAGCTACAGCTAACCAGAGGAAGCGACTTCTCGCGTCACTTCACTGGATGTTTGAGGACAATACAGAGTGATTCTTAAAAAAAATAAATATTGCCTTGTTTTTTTTACTTTTTTCTTACTGTGTTACGGTAGGATGCTGGCGCTGGAAAAGTCGATGGGGTCGGCCTGGTCCTGCAGGTCTGAGGGACCACAGCAACACTGCAGAAGAGACGGAGGGGTGCACAGATATAATGTTTGCTTTCTTTCTTTTTTAAAAACAAGTGGTCACCTTAAAGCAACGTGCAGCTGCCTTCTCTCGACATCACTAAATTACACAATCACAAGTGAAGAACTTTAAAAAAAATAAGGGATCAGTTAGTTTTAAGGTATTTTACAAGACAGTGCCATTCCAAGCAGGGGCGAATGGGAATCTTGGAGGAAGGTGGCAGCCAATGGGAAAGCTCCCTTTGTCGTGACGCATATTTGGCAAACCAATGGATTTATGCGACGTGCTCCATATAGTTTCTGACAGTTCCGGGTTGAAAGTAATTGGAATTTTGCACAAACAGATTTGTAAGATCGTCTTTCCGACAGACCTAAGACTTTGCATGATATCTTTTACATATTTAGCATTTTAACCTCATGATATAATGGTGGTTAAATCCCACCTCATTTCAATGGATGCTCCGGATCCACCTCTAGATACTGTGAATTTTCTTAATGGATTTGACCCCTTGGCAGTGTTTATCAACAATGCCATATTGTGATTTTAATGAATTGTACTATAGTTCTTACATAATCCAGATGCAGCTTGGGTTAAAGAAACATGCGGAGATACTGCCCCCGTGTGGTGAAACTATATCATCTAAGTTCATTAGCTTTTAAAATCTTATTTATGAGGGAAAAGTGGGAAATTAGGATAAACTGTGTCAATCATTTAAACCATACATACATTAATACTCAAAATGAGATGTTGTGGATATTTCCCACATCAACTCATTTTTAAAAAGTTTGGACAAACATCAACTAAAAACAGTTTTTTGAACTGAAGAACCAAAACTTGACGTTTTCATCATCATCATTTGTTTTGTCCTGAACTCTGTTTGGCTTGTTAGTTCATCATTGAAGTTATGGGTTACTTGCACATTTGTGATTAACTATAACAAATAAAGACTCATCAGCCACTCACAGCATCTGATATATCATGCAGCTTTTAAAAAGGAAACTAGGAAAGATTAGTTTGTGCTAAGGTCTTTTACCATAACACAGTGGAAAGCACTGCATGTGGTCCTGTTTTTTTATTGCCAGAATAAAATTATGGGTTTGTTTGATTGCCATTGTGTAGAGCCTCTGAAAGTCAAAAACAAAATTACATCCAAAAAGTATATTTGTACACTTCCAAAGATAAATTCAGAATTTGAGTGAATTTAGTCTAAAAAACCCTTTACATCTGCATGATTTGACAGTGGAGACTGTATAAGAAGGATGTCAAAGCCAAGAAATGAGACCTAATATACATCCGTGTACTTTAAAAAAAAAAAAAGTTCAGACATTTAAAAAGAAACAACACATTGTTAATTATTTTATTAAGTTATCGATTCCAGCGTTTGAGAAGTTAGTGCATCACTGACTATATGTAACAATCATCCATTCACTCACCCTCAGAGAACAGTTTTGTGAAAAGTAGCTGCAGCAATGTTTTCTTCCAGAACTGTGAACTACTGATGGAGTTATACTTCTGAACAAGCGGCTAATCCCGTCCAGTCACGTGTAGCCAAACTAAAGATACATTTTTTTCGTTTATCTATATCACAAAATTAGTTTGGCTCCGGTCTGAGCCAGTTCAATGAACAAATATAAACCCATCTTTACACATAAATACTGGTTCGTTCTCTCTTTCTCTCTTTTACATATCCACAGACAGCAATGCGAGGGTCGATGGAGTGCTTCATCACAGGCGTGCGTCTGGAGTTCTGGGACCGTCTATGTGCTGGAGTGGTGGCCCAGCTGGGTGTAGTCATACACCCAGGAAAGACATGGCTGTATCCCTCTCCTCTATCAGCTCGGTTGCTGTAGAGTCCATTTTTCCTCGGGAAAAGTCGTTGATGGCCAGACCTTCCACAATCTTCCAGGACTTGTCCTGAGGAAAGAAATCTCCAGCATTTGTATTTTGATAAACAAAGAAAAAAGCACCTATTCTTCAATTGTCACAATTTATGAAACAAATAGCGAAGGTTACATTCTCAAAGCACATTTTTACACTCTGAGATCAAACACAGTGTATTTCACTGCCAACTATAAGCGGCAATGAACACATTATGGGCCGGTAGTGGAATGAAAACAAGATCAGTGTTACCTTGATCTGGACAGGGAAGGAGTAGACGAGGTCCTCTGGGACTCCGTAAGAGTTTCCACTGGAGTAAACACCCATAGAGGTGAACTCACCCTTAAATAGAAGAAATGATGCAGGTTAGAATCAAGCTGCTTTATCCAAACACAGTATGTTAACTTATTCATTATATCTCATATCCACGCGTACATCCTGTCCCTTTGTTAGCTACAAACTTCATTGAACCAAAATCATCAAAGTCTGAATGGATTCTGGACTAAAAACTTACAGAAGTGTGCTTCCACTTTATTTTAAAGAGAAATATCCTGATTTCGATCATCTGCAGTTAAGTGTCTACAGTCACAGGCTTAGTCTTTATCAGCTCTCTTTTTGATAACTCCACTCTACTCCATATGGAAAAATATGCAACAGTCAGGAGCTATTACTGGGAATAGAATATTGCATGTGAGAGACTATGCCTTAGTGTGTGGCCACAGGATATAGAGGCTCTTTTACCCACAATACTGGGCAAATTCTGTACTCCAAGACCAATATCATGCAGGTAATGTGGAAGCATTTTAATTAATGTCAACTTGTAATAATTCTGGGATAAGTTATGATATAATACAATCCCTTATGTCTCATCATTAGCTTATTTTTTAACAGTCTTTACTCTGGTGAGTTGTCCTGGTATGTTTGGTATTTCTCATACAGCAACTTCTCGTTAACAGCCTGACAAGAAAAACACTGACAGACAAATATTGACTAAATTGATTTTCTTTCTTTTAAATTGCAAATGATAAAATCTTACTGTATTGCATTTCTGCTTGCAGAACATTGATTTACTCAACATTTTCTTGCTCAGCTCATGCTCTCTTTCTCTTTCTCGTGTTACACACTCGCACACTTTGACCACATCCTTTTTCATGCACACACACATCAAAACAGGATCATACACAAATGGAAGGATTTCTGATGCATTTAAGTGAAGTCAAAAGAAAAGTCCATGTGATTAACACAAACCAATAAATGCCAGAGACCAAACTCTTCAACAACAGCCGGAGCAGAGTCGTGGGTTAACAGCAGAATGCAGCTGGACTGGTGATGCTGACCAATGTTGTCATCCTTACTAAAGCCATCACCAAGAGGGCTGTGTATTTTTAAAATAACCAACAACAACTTTACAAGAGCTCAACTAAATCTTTATGAAGAATTGTGATTCAGATTGCGGACAAAGTTTCTCACACACACACAAGCTGAACTCCAGTTGGCACAGTGTATAAAGCTGCACGTAGACACTGACTGCTCATGCAACTGTAGAACAGTTCAGTGTGTTCTAGTGTCCCGTTATAATGTTCTGTTAAGTTTCATGCTTCGATCAGTTCTGCTGGAGCAGGGAGAGATAAGCAAAGCCAATCGGAGATGTGAGAAAGACGGATGCCATGATGATGATGTAAAGCAGGGGTGTCCAAAGTCCGTCCTCAAGGGCTGCTGTCCTGCAGGATTTGGAGGTTTCCTGCTGCAGCACACCTGAATCAGATGAATGGCTCAACATGTTTGGGCAGACTTATTAATTTGAATCAGGTGTGTTGGATCAGGGAAACATCTAAAACCTGCAGGATTGCGGCCCTCAAGGACCGGAGCTGGACACCCCTGATGTAAAGGAACCAGTGCAGAAGCAACAGAAATGCTTGGTGTTAGCCATGTTTATGGATGACCAAGTCACCGTTTAGATCGCAAAGTGTCAAAAATGATAGGCAACCCTCGAAAGCTACTTTTTAAATATGCTTTTGATATCCACCGTCTTAATTAGTGAGTGTGTAGCAAGATGCTCTCGCTCTGCTCTTCACATAAAAATCACAAAAAAGTGAGAATGAAGGATTTTGAGAGTCTAACATCATAACAGCTACTTCAAGTCTGAAAGGGAGCAACAGATAAACATTCCCACATCATAATTATACCAAAAAAAAGAAACTGCTGTTTACCGAGGAGGTGCCTGACCAGATGTCCCTCATGTGGTCGCAGATGGCCTTGGCTGCAGACATGGCGCTGGACAGCTTGCGGGCCTTAATGACTGCAGCGCCTCTTTGTTGCACTGTCTGTAAGAAAGGAAGAGAGACCATTAGATTAAATCTTTTTTTCTTTTTAAAAAGCAGAAACAACAACTGGGAGCAAACAAACTGGATACATAAAATTCAAGGATCACTTTGCATTTACACAACTCATCAACTCACAGCTATGAAATCTCCTTTGAGCCAAACGTCATCCTTGACGGCGTCAAAGCAGGCGAGATCACTGCCAGACATGTTGACCACACAGTGGTGCACGTCTGGGTACTGGGTGGACGAGTGGTTGCCCCAGATGATGACATTCTTCACATGAGTGGCAGGAACACCACAACGCATTGCCACCTGCAGGACCGAGAGATAATTCAGGCTTCTAGCTGCTAAAAGTCTGAGTGTGCAGCGTGTACAGAGCTGAACTTTAAAGGGAATGAACCTGAGAGCGAGCCCTGTTGTGGTCCAGACGGGTGAGGCAGGAGAAGTTCTCTTTGGGGATGGAGGGAGCAGACTTGGCTGCAATCAGACAGTTGGTGTTGGCAGGGTTTCCCACAACCAGCACCTGTAAACACACGCATCAAAACAAGATCTTGGAGTCTGATTTGATCTATCGCATTCATTCATCAAGCCACTAATAATATCCGCACAATTTACAAAATAAACATTTAATTCATGCAGTGAAGCTACCCTTAAATGAAATCTTACTTCTGTAAAATGCAGCTGTATGCAAACATCAGCAGATTAGTGACAAATGTCCAACACTGGGAAACATTCACACAACTTCTAAGAAAAATATGACTCATGCAAAAAAATTTTTACTCAGTCTTTTTAAAGAAGAAAGAAGCAGAGTATATGCCTCAGAAAATATGCACATCATTACCTTGACAGACTTCTTGGCGTACTTATCCAGGGCAGCTCCTTGGCTCTTAAAGATGGCCACATTGGCTTTAAGCAAGTCCTTCCTCTCCATCCCATCCTTCCTTGGCATGGAGCCCACCAGGATAGCTGCATCCAGGTCTTTGAAGCCCACCTCCTCCTTATCAGTGGGGATGACCTCTGTGGAAGAAGAAAATGAATGACTTTTGGGTTGTTGTATTCTGTTTTAACTATTTAACAATAAAAGATTGAGACGGTGTTGGGTGCCCAGGTGTTTATAGTTTTGTCTAGAAAGGAGTGATTGAACATGGATGGGAACGTTTGACACAATCTCAAAGATGCCAAATTTTTAAATATTTGGATGAAATAAAGCTTTGAGTGTACATGTAAAATTAAGCCTTGGGTAAGTAGCGCACCGCAATTAGTGCTGTCTTTTGATAGCGGGGATCACCACTCCTGAACAAAACCTGTTCACCGACTTCCTAAAAAAAAACAACAACCGGAAAGCTACAAATGAACTGGCTGCTTTGATTAATAAAAGTTGTCTTAGTCCGACTCTAAACTTTGGACACATCCTTTGCCCAGCCAGCAATGTATGTAGCCGGGCCCATCTCAATGCATGAGGCGCTGTCTTTACACCGAAGCTGGTTAATACTGGGGCCTCTCAAAGCCCCTGTCCAAACAAAACAAGGGACGGAACCATTTCATAGGTAAAATCCCAGGTCACAATGGATATGGCACGTAATGGCGCCTCACGACTGATGCCATGGAAGGAGATGTGATGATGACAACAAAACGACTAGCAGAAAGTCAAGAGCCTCAGAGAAGAAAAAAGAAAATCGGTCCTTCAAAGTCTCTAAAGTGGTCCTTAAAGTAAAAGTAAAAAACATGTTTACATTTCTGAACCAAAGAAAATAAAAATCTCTCTTCCAGCATTGATATAACTGCACAGCTGCTATTATCTGCTTCCAATGGCTGGGAAATATAACTCAGATTTTTAGAAATTTATGAGGTTTAATTCAATGCTGGTCATGAATAAAAAATAAGCTTCTTTATTGATATCAGCTGATCAAAAATGATAAAACTTGTGGTTTAATCTAAAAAAAAAAAAAAAAGTGCCTGCACCTTGAAAAATGACATGGACCTGTAAATAAACTGCTGCGACTTCTTTTCATAACTATTTATATTAGACAATCAGTATACATCCGAGTGTGATTTATGCATAATGATTGATACTGGGGCCCTGTGGAAGAGCCCATTCAAAATCATCATAATTTTCTTAAAAAAAAGGTATTCTGTGCAGTGAATTAAAAGAAAGCCAGAATGATGCTAAACTATAACTCTAATTATCTGAGATTAAACATGCATAGAATGCATGCACATGGCAAGATTTTTATGAAACACGATGGCATGAAAGTAACAGACATCCACTCCCACTGTGAGTAAGATCCGACCATATTCATAACCCCAAATTGGCAACAAAATTGACCATAAACAGGTTATGTGCTAAAGTTGTTCAGTAAATTAGGAACATAATATAAAAATCATTATGCAGCTAGAGGCTGTACATTCAAGAAAGTTAAGAGGTTGTAAATTCCAAGAAGTGGATGGTGAATTATTTGTAGGAGCACACAGAATTATGGAAAAGGCTACAAATTGACAAAAAAAAGATGGCCATCTAGAACACTTTTTCTTTTTTTAATTTATTTTTTAACTTGTCCAGCATTGTAGCAAGCACAATGATGGTCTGACTGCTGTGTTGTGCTGAGCAAATTTGCTTTGCCAAGATGAGCTTTATATGTATAAAGCCCCTCTTGATAATATAAATTATTTTATTTATTTTTTAGAATAATTGTTTATTACTAAATTTACACCTTATTGCTGGACCTGACCGGAGGGGACAGAAAGAGAAAAAGAGAAAAGAAAAGAAGAAAGAGAAGGAAATAAAAGAGTCTCTTTTGCTAGAGGAACAGCAAACAGTAGCTTTTACTAAAAACAGAATATTTAAATGTCATGGTCTATACGCTTGTGCTAAATAAGTTATATCTGATAGCAGTGTTATTGTATCAGTTACTTTAACGCATGTTAAAATGTTTACCTTTCAGAAGTGGGAGGGCACAGTCCTGCAGCTCCATGACAACGCCTTCTAGGACTGGCAACATGGGCGCTATGTCCAAAAGGAGCAAGATGATTGGCTGGCAGAAAAAGGGGAAAGCATGTATGATAATGAAAGTGAGATGAATTACACATGTCAAAGTTGTTTTTGAATAACAATTCTGATTTATGAAATCATGCCAGTGAGAAACATGGTTGTCTCTGAGGCTGAGTGTGAAACGCCTAAGCCATGAGGCTCACTGATAATAGCATGTGCCAAGTGGATCAAGTGGTTTTAAAGATGGACTAAGACTCTTGGCACAAGATCCACTTCATTGACTTCAAGGACAATCCTGGCTCATCCAAGGCCACATGGACAAGCAAGTGCAATCTGATCAACTCCCACAAGGGGTAACTAGTTCAAGTGTTGTTCTACCAGATATGGCATGGAAGATTCATGACATTCACAGCTGCTTACGCGTGGCTGTCAATATCTTTCATATGCCTTGTGCACAGCGTTTACACTTCCTAATAAGATCAGGAAAAAGCCCTTCTTTACCTGATCTTTGCCAAAGACATCTCCCTTGGCAATGCTGAACAACAGGGAATAGGCAATCTGCCCCGCAGCGCCAGTCACCAGAACTCTAATAGGCTCAGACTGAAAGAGAAGAGGCAAAGAAGACTACTGTTAGTACAAATAATATTGATTTAACTGAGTATAGGTATGACAGTAGCAGTAAAATTATGCAATGCACGTGGGCTGGGTGTCTATTCTTGTCAACAGGATTTACTAGAGCAAGGGGGTCAGTTCAAAAATAGACCTCATACCATCCATTAATAACGCACTGTTACATAACAAAAGCAGGATATACGAAGGTTATCAAGTTCATCGCCATCTTTACCATTCATTCAGCCACTTGAATCCACAAGTAGTCGAATAAGATCTAAATACATCAATAGAGCGTTCAAAAAAGCGTTTTATGGACACCAACACAACATTTCTACTTTGAATAAACGTAGGGATCTCTGAACTGTTTTACACTCAACCGTAAATCGTTCAAATGACTTTACAAAACCTAACTTTGACTAACTTAGCTTAACTTTGTGAACTTTTAAGTAGACCAACTGGTCTAACAGTGACCTATTAAAACGCATTACAAAGGGATACAATACACAATTTGTACAGTCACTAGCTTTACTCACCATGTTGACACGACTACTCGAACTGTCCTCTCCACTTCTGGCTCAAGCCGGAGGTCACTCCTATTTAAATCCTTAGTTTATTACGACACTTGCAACTGTAACACGGCAGATAGAGTATCCATGCAATTGTAGTTTTACGTCCCACGTGTAGTTCTTTATGGAAAAGAGTTTCAACTGTTTATTTTCTTAATCGTCAATAAAGGTTTTTTTCTTAGAAATGCACTTCCTATGCTATAAAAAGGCTCATATATACTGTTTTTAATGAGCTAGTTGGTTGCTCTTAAGGTGTCGCTAATGAGCTAGCTCGTTAGCATTAGCCCACAAGGAACCGCTTGTGGTTGCTTAGCGACCTCATTCCAGCAGCGCAAACCAGCTAGCTAGTAGTGACTAGTTTGTCACTCTGTTACTTGTAATACAGATTTAATGAAGACGGGTGTGTGCAGTAAGATTAAGATGAACTATTACTTTAATACAAGCTGTTTGTATGATATTAAACCGTGTTAGTACAAACGTCTTCAGCGAAAAGCAGGATAAGTTTTGATAATGTTAGCTAACTACCTGGAGCGACTAAAGACGTTCAAATCTGTATCTTAACCGAACTGTGAAATAAGCGAAGTAAATCTGAATCCGAGAGCAGAAGACTTTTGCATTGCTCACCGATGAGATAGATAAGGTAAGGCGAGGACAGAATTTTAGCATCTTATCGCTTTCTTGCCCATTTCCTTTACTATATCTTTGAATCCCAAAAGTGTGCATACATACTGCTTAAAGTTATTTGTGATCTGTGCATTGATTTGTGATTGTATGTTTCTTTCTAATATCTTGTTTGTAGTTGAGTAGACAGTAGACAAATCCCAACGTAAACGAACGTGGTCATCAATATTTCATGTCCTCATTACAGTCTCATTACATGACTTGAACAAACAGCAGATGAGATGGGGTTACACTGCTTTGAGATTGCTATCTAATACTGGAATAACCTGACTATCTGTGTATGGATGTTTAGAAAACTGGGCCAATTTGAACTGAAAATGGACATTATTTAGGGTTCGATCAGGGCTCTATCTATTGATTTCAGTTTAGGATTGACTTTTAAGACAGAGTGAACAATTTTGTGTAGTGTCAGTGTGAACTAAAGTGCTTTATCAGGAATTTGTCTAAAACTCCCCTCCTCCATACCTTTCTGAGGACGGGATTGTAGGGGGAAGTCTACAACCATTTCTGCACCTTTCTCATACAGCACCTATGGAGGCCAGGAAAGTGGTCAGGATGTGAGCTTCTCTTGCAAGTTGTTCTTCATTTCACTTATTCCATTGCTTTTTTGGGGGCACAAATTGATACAATATCATGGATACCTTTGAGACAAGGCTGTGCATAAGCGAACACGTTTATCCCTGGTTCAGTGATTAACACTGTTAAATGGTTGGCTTTACTCCAAATTAAACCAAAAACATGGGTATGGACCTTTGTTTGTTGTTGTTCTTTTAAATACCCTAGCCATTGCCCTATTTTAGTAAATAAAAAAACAACATATGTATGGTTTAGATTGAACTATATCTGAGGTCACCAATAACCTGCTCTTAAATTACAGTCTTTCACAATCATTGTCCACAAGTCCAGATAAAACAAGATGTTGTCTTTAATTTTCTCAATTTTTGCTAAGAATCAACAGGCATTTTTAAACAATGAGTTAATATTTATGGAAAGTAGCATTTGTTTGTCTGCAGCAAGATTTGATGCTACACACTTCTAGGGAAAATACATTAAAATTTGGTGGGGGGGGGGGGGGGGGGGGGGGGGGGGGGGGGGGGGGGGGGGGGGGGGGGGGGGGGGGGGGGGGGGGG
>JBBBVU010000017.1:23697411-23719142 GCA_037177055.1 Atherinosoma microstoma
TAAACAAGGAGTTAATGTTTATGGAAAGGGGCATTTGTTTTTCTGCAGCAAGGTTGGATGCTACACACTTCTGGGGAAAAGACATTAAAATCCGCTCCCCCCCCCCCCCCCTTGCTGCTTTTTCTTTGTTTGTTTTAAGATTACTGCAAAAAAAATTGACATGAGACCAAAAACTGGCCTTGGTTTTCATGTGCTCATCTGCCACTGAAAGGGGCTAACACAGATGCATCTCTTTTCAAAAGGCCCTGTGTTTGATAGCTGTATTCATAGCTGTTTGAAGCAGCTGCTGCAACCTGGCAGTGCTCCTCTCAGCTCCAGTTGTCATTTTACCCCTCTGTGTGATAGACACTTGTGTTTTTCATGGGTTTTGGTATAAGATAAACAGGTGTTCACAACTGTCTGTGGCATACTGTTGCTGTGTGGTCACACTGTGGGTGTGTGATGCTAATATGAAGAATGCTGTTTCATTTAAATGTAAATCTATTTTATAAAACGATTGAAACTTTTTGTCCACTACCCAGATAGTTATGTATGTATACCAAGTAGTTATTTATATGACATTAGCATATATTAGATATTTATTATGTGTTGTGTTTATTTTTAAATCTGTATATTGCTTATTGATGTAATTATTTTGGCATTGTTAATATTGAGTATTGGATTATACACCCACCGGTCACCTTATTAGGTAAACCTTGCTGGTGCCTGGTTGGACCCCTTTTACCTTAAAAACTAACTTAATTCTTGGTGACAAGGTGTTGGAAACATTCCTCAGAGATATTGCTCCATATTGACATGATAGCATCGCACAGTTGCTGCACATCCATGATGAGAATATCCCGCTCCACCACATCCCAAAGGTGCTCTATTATTGAGATCTGGTGACTGTGGAGGCCATTGGAGTACAGTGAACTCAGTGCCATGTTCAAGAAACCAATTGGAGATTATTTGAGCTTTGTGACATGATTCATTTTCCTGCTGGAAGTAGCCATCAGAAGATGTGTACATTGTGGTCATAAAGGGGAGGGTCATGGTTAGCAGCAATACTCAGATAAGTTGTGATGTATTAACAGTGCTTATTTGGTACTAAGGGACCCAAAGTGTTGCTTCAAGGCAGGATGGATCCCTGCTTTCATGTTGTATCCACTAAATTTATACCATCTGAAATGAAGACTCATCAGACCAGGCAACGTTTTTCCATCTTCTATTGTCCAGTTTTAGTGAGTCTGTTTGAATTGTAGCCTCAGTTTCCTGTTGTTAGCTGACAGGAATGACACCGGTGTGGTCTTCTGCTGCTGTAGCCCATCTGCTTCAAGGTTCAACATGTATTACGTTCGAAGTTTGTATTTTGCATACCTTGGCTGTAATTAGGGGTTGAGTTTCTGTTGCCTTTCTATTACCTCCAATCAGTCTGCCCATTCCCCTCTGACTTCTGACATCAATAAAGCATTTTGGTCCAGACAACTGCTGCTCACTGGATATTTTCTCTTTATCAGACCATTTTCTGTAAACCTTAGAGATGGTTGTGCATGAAAATCCCAGTAGATCAGCAGTTTCTGAAATACTCAGACCAACCCGTTTGGCACCAACAACCATGCCACATTCAAAGTCACTTAAATCCTCTTTTTTCCCCTTTCCAGTGCTCAGTTTGAACATCAGGAAGTGCTCTTGACCATTCGCCGCCACGTGATTGGCTGATCAGCTGTTTGTGTTGGCTGAGTTGCCCTGCTGTGTAATATTTAAAAAATATGTCAGTTTCCTTGACTCATTTCTTATCTTTTGAACTGAGATCTTAGATTGGATAACTAAATGAGTGCATGTGGGCTTACATGCATGTATCTACAGACAGGATGACGTTCTTAGCACTCATAATTTTGTTTTTTATTGTTTCCCATATATCTCCCTCCAACACACCTGTTGCTTATCCAGATGTGCAGAGCATTTTACTCATAAGCTAACCTCATGTTTTACTGTCAACACACAGTAGTCTGATTTGTGCTGCTCATTCTTATTAGTGATAGCTACAGCATTATTTATTCGATCCTTCAACTTGGCACTTCTCTCTTAGAGGATACATTCCTGTTCATCTTTTCCAAAATTTTAAATTTCTGTGTTAAGGAAATGAGCATTTTAAGACTCTTTGGTTCATTCTTGGAATTTTTTTTGTATAAATACATCGACAGTATACGGCAAACCATAGCTTGCTGTGGCAAATTCTGATAATGATCTCTTCTAACTACTTTTAAATGGAGGCAATTTCTTTTTAAGCCCCGGTTTATTCTTATTTTTAGGGCAACCTTTTCTCTGTCAGTATTGTTTGTCAACAAATTTTTTTCAGTGCACTCGGGAGCCATGAACGTGCATAATCAACAAAATTGCTCAAAGTCTCCCCCTTTTTTTGGGGGGATGAAAATAGCCTGTGACTGTTTGTGACTGTGCACAGTTTGAAAGAGTCTGTTGTTGTGTTGTCACTGTTGTTTGACAAGTTAGACTCCGGTGTTTATTTTCTTCTCTGGCAGCCTCCACAGTCAGGTTGACATGGGGGGATTAGGCATACTTTGTCTTTGTAAAAAGGAAATCGGAATGAAACCAAAAACAGCAGCGGGACACATGATAATATCTGGTGCCAGTTTGCACGCTGGCCTGATCCTCTGTGTGTGTTCTGTGAAAACAATCAGCATTGTGGGTGTTTTGTCCCGCCCATTAGGCGAAACCTGGAGCCCTGTGCTCAGAGGCAAGGGGAGTAGGCAAAATTCACACGTGGCCGAATCCTAGGCCATTCGCACGTGTGCACATACACAATTCTGTGGATGCAAAGATCCCTAAAGCTCAGTAATGACTGGATTTTGCACATACATGAGCATACATCCGCTCCGAGCTGTGATGACTGCGACAGCATGTCCTTAGTCCACTCTATCTCCACCTTTTTTGTTCCTTCATCATTCCACCTCCCTCATCTCCGCCCTTTCTGTCCTCTCCTACTTATCTCCTAGCGTTTTGCTTCTCCACTTGTAACCGCAGAGCGCACCTGAGTGACCCTGTTACGATGGCGGCTGGGAAGCAGATAGCCAGCACACCCACCGGTCTCAGTATCGCCCTCTTATCTGCTTCGCTAGACCAAATAGCCCTCACAGAGTACCAGCACACACAGTGAGATAGCATGTTGCATTCACACACAAGCACACAAATGCATCATCATCACTATTATCTCTCATCATACTCACTTCCTTCTCCCTGCACCACCATCTTATGTACTCTGTAGTGTATCTGTGTGGTTGCAGTGTCATGTCTCTGCCTTAGATTAGTTGAAGCTTTAGATCAGATGGTGAAGATTTTTTTTTCTTTGTTCTTTTTAATCTCAGTTGTAATGTAGACGGTAGTTGTACAGAATAAAACCTGCATGTCCCCATCCTGTCGTCTTGCTGCTATTTGCAGTAACAATCATAACGCAGTAGGTGTCACTATGTGGCTGTTGTTGAGCAGTAATACCAGGATGTCACTTCACAAAAGCTTTTGGAAACAGGTGTTGATGGATTTGTATTGAAGAAGCTCCAAAAGCACTTGTTGCTGAAGCAAAAGTCTTACCTTTCACAGCTAGGATTATGAGTGGACATTTGTCAGTACAAAACCTTGTGCTGAAATGTGATAACTATGTCAAAACAAGGGATTTTGACAGGTTTTCGCTTCGTTTAACATAAATATCAGCTTCATAGCAACATCAGTATTGAGCCGTCTGCAGTACTTCTGCATCTGCTAAAACCTGAAGTATATTTTTCTCCGACATGGGAAAGGTGAAATCTATTCTAATCCAAAATGCATGCAAATCAAGCAGTGGAACATTAAATGTTTAAAAAAGATTCATCATTAGGAAAGAAAACATCTGGCACACATGAAGCAATATGATAGCTTTTAAAGATATTTTTCTAATAAAGAGGGTGGGGGGGGGGGTTTAGAGAAGGAAATGTAATTATCCTAATTGTATCCCAAAGAGTTATCTCCATATTTTCTAAATAGTAAGGATTGGTGATACAATGGGTTAATGTGGCTTGTAATGTGTGATGAAAATAAGAGTAGGAAAGCACTATCCGAGTTCTGTTCATTTAACATTCATCGAAGTTTTTCCTGTTGATATGAGACCGTTAGTTTATGGTACTTTTTCATCAATATCGATACTGATACTTTTTACCCTTAAAGTAAAATCACATGATTGTACAGCGTGCAGTAATATCTTTATTGCAGGGGCATTATGAAATGTGAATAAAACTCATGAACGTCAATACTTGAAAGAAAAGCTTATGAAATTATAATAAAATCCATTAATAATAATTGATTAAATAAAAATAAGATTAAAATAAATCCTTTTAAAATGATGGTAAAAATGATTAGACCACAAATTAGTAAAAAAAAAAATTTAATCACTAACTAGCATCATCAGTGGTGGGGAAAAAGTAGTTTCTTTAGATGCATCATGATGCGGCCTTGGACAATTCGGAATCGATTTGTGTAAAAAAAAGATTCCTAACTGTTTAATAACACAATGTTGAGGAGCGCAAAAGGTGGAACTTGAAATTGCAGAAATGTCAGAGGCGTGTACATACAGTAACGGTGTGAAATCCGACCGGCACCCTCCGCATTAAAAGCTAGCATGTGGAAGTACTTTGGCTTCTATGGGTGGTTTCATTTGCTCGGAAAGTCCGGTTTGTTTGGGGAGGCGTGAATGCGCAAACGAACTCTGATGCGGATCAAAGAAGCAAATTCTGGTCCGCCTACAAAGGTAGCTCTCAGTTGGCTTTAAGTGAAGGAAATCTAAGAAGCTTGCTGACTACAATGCAAAGGGCATTGTGGGTTCACCGCAATTGTGGGTAAATACAATCAAAACATATGCATGTGTAGCACGATCGGCGGCTCTGGCCGGGAAAAATATCTCGCGGTCAGATGTGGAAGAACGTGGCTAGAGTTCTGATAGAAATATGCTCGTCCTTATACCGCTAGGATCTGAGGCAGCTCCATGTTTTGTTCTTATGTAACAATATTCTTATGTGATATGAGTGAGTTTTCCTCTTTGTTGTTTGTCACAACAAATATCAGACGCCATGATATACGTTTCCACTCGGAAAATAGCAGTGGCCAAGTCGTTGCACAGGGACAAAATAATCGTTTCATAATTGCATCAGGGAATTGTAATTTAATGGAATTGTGACATGCTTAAAGATTCCCATCCATCATCATCATTATGACATCTGATCGGCTCACTGATACTCAATTCGGTCCAATGAGAGCCACCATCCAGCAACACACCTGCATCAAATTAAATGGATGTAACAGCCAATTGAGTTCTGCACGGTGATTCATTCATTTGAGTCAATGGAGTGTGTTGGAGCAGGGATTCGTGCAAAACCTGCTGAATTGTTGCCCTCGTAAGACCGAATTGAGTATCAGTGAGCTACATAATCATGCCCATTACACTGGGGATGTTTTTCACATGCAATTTTATTGACTAAAACTCTCAGAAGTTAAAACAAATGGCATGTTTTGTATTGGCACAGTTGTATTGCGAAATTAAAAAAAAAAATCCAATATTTTGACAAGCAGATATTGAAGTATTGATTTCAGAGTATCGACACGCCCATCCCCCACTATAAATAGACCTTTCTTTTTAGCTGAGATATCACAAAGGTGTTTATAGAAATAGCCTGCAGATCCATTTGAGTTGTTGTTATTGGGTGGCTTTGGCACTTTTAGCACATGGCCCGGAGGCATTCAAATGTTTCCAGTCTGGCTTGATGTACCTACTACCTCTCACAATCTGTCTGTGATTGAAACTGGAGAAGGACTTTGTTTCTAGCCAAGTGCTGGCAAACTGTGGGGATGAAAAAAAAAAAAATCCCTCAATCAGAAAGAACACAGACATCTGCAAACACACTGACTTCTTGGCACTGATGCAGAACTATTCAATTAAATCTCATAACAAACACACATTGAGCCATTCTGGGAGTTGTGTCTCTTCCTCATTTCAAGCCTCAACTGTACTCTACAACTCTCTCTCCATTTTTATTTACCCAAAGGTGTTTGCATAGGGAAATGGTCCGTGAAATGGGTTTGATGGGATCAAACTCCATATTAAGACAAATACATATTTCATAGCAGTCGATAGACTGATTGATGGGGCTGCATCTTTATTTCCTCTGAGCATCACCGCCAAAGAAGCTTTTTTTTTATCAGGAACAGTAATATGAAGGATCATGGCTTGACTTGTTTCAGGGAGGAGATGAGAGATGTTCATTTTTCGTGTTATGACTTGGAATGATTCTTGGCATGTGTGTGTGTTTAAAGGTGTATTTTGTGCTCTTCTGGCAGCGTTTCTCTTGGGTGCGGCCACCAGAGGGCACCAGACTGTTACACGATTATATTCTGCAACTGTCCTGACTGAAAGCAGCCAACACTCTGAAAACCCACTGAAGGATGACCAGAAATGCAGCTGCAGCAGTCTTCTGCATCCACAGTCAGTTGATGTGGCAGAAAACGTGCATAGAAGGTAGAATGTGATGGGTTTTGTTGTTTGTTTTTTTATCAATGCAACTGTGTTTTTAGTGAAACAAGACTGGCTGACAAACTCCCCCTGACCCACCCTAGCTAGCTGTCTCGCACCACCTTTCATTAAGTTCAAAACCCAAATCCATCCAACTGGATCAGTGATGGCAACTCGCTGCCGATGCTGGCGGTCACACCCCTCTGCACAGCCATAATGGTCTGTGGCACAATTGGGGGGCCACGTAACCGACAACATTCCAGGTCTTTCCAAGAGGCCGGTTGCCTGCAGGTTACCAGCAACACCGCTTGTCCCTGTTTGTCTGTGCCGTCTAAAAGGAAAGAATGTTTTCCCCCACAACACGGGGCTGTGTGGGGATTAAAGCCCATTCTGAGTGGCCTTGGGTCGTGCAGCAGATGTTAGCAAGGATAGCGCTTGTTGCCGTGCCGACGGCGAGGTTGCGGGATTGGCCCGCCCTGACGACGTTAAGCCTATGTACATGTATGGGGAGAGAAAGGGGGGGGGAGCTGTGGGCAGAAGAAGGGCCTGTCACACATTGAAGAGGATGGCGGTGGGAAAATTTGTCACAGTGGTCACACGCTAATTCATCTGCACACTTTTCTGTGATCATCATCACAAACATGCATGCATACTTAAAAAGCTGAAGAGCTGCTCTGGCTTGCTGGGTTTTTTTTTTTAAGTTGGGAGAGTGTGACTCTAAGGCGGAGCATCCAGGCCTCTCGGTATCTACTCAGTGGGTGGTCACAATTATTAAAATACGCTTTATTTCAGATTAGCCTTCACATGGCTGTAAAAACTGTAACAGCTTGTGATGTTGGTTTAACTCCACAGTTGGGTTGCATGTCCTTTGGAAAAGAAACAAACAAACTTTGATGTGAGAGAAATGGGCATGTGTTGTTTTAACTGCTAATCCTTCAAGTGCTTGTCAGGCTGTAATGAAAATGAATAAATGTAAAGATGGAAAAAAGACAAACTATAGAGTGTAGGAAAGGGGGGGGAGACATGACGGACAGGTCTGACACTAAACGCAATGAGTTTTATTTGAATTGTAAGCGTAAGGTGAGCCTGTACTCTTGATGTCAGACAGATTGTACTGCAGGGTGAATGTGTTTAACATGGGGCCTGGTGCTGGCCCCTATGGTTCCCATAATAGTCAGACTCAGTGGAAAGAGGATACAGGGTCTTGACAAGACATGACTTGAACTATACGCAGAGCCCTGTGTATTATCCTGAATTCAGAGCAGAAATCAGTGTCGGAGAATGTCCCCGTCTGTGGAGAGTGTGTGTGCTTGGGAGTCACAGTGAAGTGAAAAAGGGACTTCTTGGGGACAAACAAAGCTCAACACCAACATAAACAGTGCAAGTGCTTGTGTCCATTCAGTTCCATAATGACTGTACTCTCCGAGGACGAGGCTTGGACAGGCCAGGGTTGTTTTCACGCCTGGATGGATGTTTGGGCTCTCTGACAGGTGGAGAATAGCCAGATGTGTGTGTGCTTGTTTCGCTTGTGCACACATTTGCTCAGTTATATTATTTTGCACTTGCTTTCGACTGATTACGAACCTAAGCAGCAGCTTGAATAAGCTCCTTACTGCAGGTGACAAACGATCAGACAGACAGGAAGAACCTTCCTGATATTTTCTCAGTGTGTCTGGAAACCGGCATACAAAAGCTAATAAATTAATCAGAATCCTTTATCCAGGTTGATCAATTAAAGATGATATCAAACCCTTTCATGTGCTATTACTGTGCCTACATATCTTTACACTTCTGATGGGGTCAATGAGCCCCGATACCAAAGAATTCTGGGCTCTCACCCTCACTTCTGGTGCCTTTTATTTAGTCATCAGGGATTGGATCACATCCAATCTTTTATTTGCATTCCACTAAAATTCAAATTGCACACCTTTAAAGTTTTGTTACTGAATCTTACACAGTTGCAGTATCATATGAATTATTGACAAAATTTGTAAAATTTGAAGTTCCTTCTACCTAAAGGCACATTCACTCTGGCAATGTTTGGTCTGCTTCCATGGATAGTACGGTTCGCTTGGAGCAGTATGAATGCTCATTCGTACTTTGGTGTGAACTAAAGAGGCAAACTTGAAAACCAGGGGTCCTGGTTTTTACAATTGTATTTCTAATAAAGTGGTTTAAGATATTTGCTGTTGTGCAAAGATAGCACAACATATAATGAATCCTTCAGTCTATTTTTTTCAGGTAAATTATTAAACATTTTTAGCTGGAGGATTTAATTCCTTCATCAATCGAATGGCTTCAGGATGTTTGACTGTTTGACCCTACGGTGATGAAGTTTGACAGACAGCTGTCAGGTAAAGAGAGGAAGAGCTGAGAGTAGATGCCAGAAAGGATTTTATTTCACCTTCCAGACAGGAGGTTACTGCAGAAAGAGGAAATCAGAGATATGAGACCAGCATCCATATCTGAGGTCACACCAGAGAACACAAACCTCTTGGTCCAGGTGCCATCGACGTGCGACCGCTCTGTGCCATGTCAACCTGTCAGAGACACAGATAGGCAGCGGGAGGCTCTGCCTGCAGAGAGGTGTCCGAGGTGTCATAGCCTCGTCTGGGAGGTGACAGACAGCGCGTGTGTGAGTGTGTGACGGGTAAATAAGACCGCTGAGAGTTTTAGGGGACGTTCATCGTGACCTTCCGTTTTGCCAGGGTCCATCTCACCCTGTACATCTGACTACAACTTTAACAGACTTCATCTTCTTGAGCCCTTGACAGGTGTGTGTGTGTGTACCTGTTTCTAGTTCTCAATTTCGAAACATTTGTTTCACTCATAATCCGCCAATTTTATTGTGCGTTAAGTTGCAGTGCTTTCTGGGTAATGATGTCAAACGGTTGGTAAGGTTTCAGCAGTAATTTGGCTTAATGTCTTCCGTTCAGCCTTTTCAATTTGAAGCCAAGCACATTGACAGAGAGAACAATAATAAAGAAAAAATGTCCACACTGATGCTACCAAATTTGATCTTGTCTCGTAGTCCCAGAATATATTGCACAGGTAAAATAACGGTGACCTCTGTAGGTCAAAAAAGTAGTAAACATATTTGATTCAGGTTTTAAGTGCGACCTCACCAGTTTTGAAGTTGTTGTGCAATCAGAGCTGGAAAAAATGATGATTACTTGAAGTTTTCTTTCCGGTTAACAACCATGATCCTGTATATTTCTGCCATTCATATACCATCACCTTCTGCTGTCAATGCAGCCCAGTTTATTTCCTCCAAAGTAGGAAAAATGTGCCTTAGCTTAATTATGTGTTTAGCAACATTTCAAGAATTCACTTCAAATTAACTTGAGATTTGGATGGAACTCAAACAAGTTAAGATCACGGTCATTTATAGAAAACTGGAAACATTTTCTATAATTTCCTGACTTTAACAGTTTGTTTTGCTGATCCCAGAGATCCTTGATCTGAAGTATTAATGGATAATACTCCCTTGTCTTCCAAAGCCAACACCTCCAAATGAATGATAATATGCCATCTGAACGTGTACAGTGTTTTAATCTTTAACTGTTTGTTCACAACTTACTGTATATCAGCTACCAGCTCCAGTTGAGAATCAGGGTAAGGAAGCCATAAAGCACACGGTTTGATTTGTTGACCCTAACAAAATTATTATACATTGAAGGCATGGTCCTGTTCATTTGAATGTTGACCACTGATAGGATAAAGCTGTCCTTTAAAGTGACAGAAATGGTATGTAGATGGAGTACAAAGAAAGTAGAAGACTGATGAGAATTATATGTTGCAACATAAGTAAAAGTAACAGTGTTATGTTTGAGAAATTAATGAACTGAGTGAAAATTGTGTTAATACGCTGTGTAAGCATATATATACACAAATACGTGTCATTATTTCTGCTTGTTTGTGTTTAGCATTCATAGGTGCAGATAAAAAAACGGGGCTCCAAACTCTGTTATAAAAAAAAAAGAAGTCCAACAATGTAAACAAAGCCGAAGTGAGTGGGACACAAGTCACCTTTTGTTTGAGGGAACAGGCACAGAGGAGGAGGCGTTTAGCTTCTGAGAAGCTCCTTGAAGTTAGTCAGTAATTGTGCTGCTAGTTTGGAAGTATTGTCTTTCCTGGCCGTGGGCATTGCTGCAGGGCAGATCCACTCAGCTTTTAGTCAAACTCTTGCCCAGATAAGGGTTATTAGCTGAACAGGAGTGGAAGGAAATCATTGCAGGTTTAATGGAATCCCGACTAAGTGCAGTAATATTGGATTGTTGAAATAATTTACAGGCTTAATTCAAAGTGTTTCTTTTCCAACACTTTCCCTGCCTAATCAAGGGCTGATTGCACATTTTCCATCAAACATCTCTTTTTCTTCCCCCAGTCTATCGCTGCCGCTCTGTCTCAGTCATTACTGGTGCTGTGTTTGTGTTTCTGCTCCAGGCGTTGGGTAAATACCTCTGCTGGAGTAGGTTTTCCCCCACTTCCCACCTTCCTCCCTCCATTACCTCCTCTAATGACGTTTACACATCTGCTTAGAAGAGCCTCAACTCATCTCTCTGTCTCCTTGTGTCCCTCTTTCTCTCCAACTTACCTGCAGATGCATACACAAGCTCAAGGAACACAGAGGCTGCAGAATTAGTTAAGAATTAAACTCTTTACTCTTTGGCTGCTGACTTGATATCTCCCCAATTTCAATATATTAGAACTATTCAGAAATGTATATTCACTCACTACCTAACAACAGACAATTACGTAGCTTTGAAGTAGCCGTTACATATATTACAGATACACAGTTACTGTTTACACATGCGCTTCACAGCTGATTTCTTGTTTAAATGTGTTTTCTTTGTAATTTTCCAGATTTTTTAACTAGGTAGTTTGCTGGGAAATTGCTTCAGGAAGACCATAAATTTACATTTTCAGATGCAGCCCCTCTGGAGCTTCACTTGAAGATTTCAAGACTGATGTGCTTTTCTTAAACTGAATTAAAGAGAAAGAGGGTCTCATGAAGAGCAGAAAAGATGCTCTATCTTTGGATCCAAAAATCATGTTTTGATTATACTGTATTGCCTCTAGCTTAAAGTTCTTGCTGTTTTTACTTTTTAGATAGGTAAATAACCACGTGAAAAGACTTTATGAAGATAAAATTTATAGTTGACTGACTATAAATGACTGATATTTGACTTAAGAAACAGTTTTCATTCTTTCATGTGTAATGTTAAGAATGACAAACAAAAGAACCTTGGACAGAAGCATCATCTTCAAAAGATTTTGATAAGTTACCAGTTAAATCTGCCAAAAGCTTCTTAAAATGATTGTTTCATGACGTTTTTGGCGTTACAGAATTCGCTTTCATTTCTAACCTTGCAGAGTCTTAAGGCTTTTACGTACCCTGCAATAACAGAGATTTGTTCTAGGCAGTAAAAACTTGCAGCCCTAGGGAGTTCTTGTAGCCACATATTCCTGACAAATCAACCAGTGGCACTGGTTCTGTTTAAGCAACGTTCCACGTTCATTTACTGGAGGATGAATAGATGAAAATTGAGGCAAATAGCACATCTTTCCACTTGGAAGCATGTTAAGTGTATTGTTTTTTTGTTTTTTTATCAAACTCATGGAAAAGGAAGTGCTGCGCATGGGTTTTTGTTACAGTCCTTACTGCTCATATTTCCTCTGCTCGTGGCTTTTATGCATCTCATTTTTGTTGTTGCTGCTTTTATTTTTTTCCATTCGAGGAGAAAAATTCTTGCAGTTTTTCTGCTGAACTTTTCAACCGCTCACCTCTCCATGCCCTCCTAACCTAAACTGGTGCTCCCAGTGATTTTTTTTTTCTGGCTGCTTCTGCACGCACCGATGCACACACACACATATATACTAAGACACACACTCACTTTACACTGAGGTTGCCC
Organism: Atherinosoma microstoma; assembly: GCA_037177055.1. Classification (NCBI taxonomy): domain Eukaryota; kingdom Metazoa; phylum Chordata; class Actinopteri; order Atheriniformes; family Atherinidae; genus Atherinosoma; species Atherinosoma microstoma. Next base: position 23,709,856 of record JBBBVU010000017.1, read on the forward strand.
CGCAGTCATGTCACTCAAGATTCATTTTCCCACTGATTGACATGTTCTGCAAAATACACAGTAATGCACATATATGCACATGCATACATACTGTACCTGTCATCTCTTTTCTATAGAATTACCTTTGCCTCATTTTGTTCTGCTTGTCCATCACCTCCATTCTTCTTTTGCTGACAACTCAATGAGCTCCCGTGGGATTTTGTGTGTGTGTGTGAAGGTTTTGGGGCCTGCTGCCTGGCGCCACTTTGCCCACCCTCTACCAAACACTCTTTCTCATAATAGGATAGTTGAGAAGATACACTGTACTCGTTCTTTGGTTGTGGTGCATGTGTGTGCGTGCATGAGTAAGTGCATACACTGCCGCAAGGCTTTCACGGCACTTCCACTCAGAAGAACGTCGCCTTCACAGCAGGAAGGTAGTCTTCACAGCGGGTCGAGTTCTTGAACGCCTCAGGTCCTCAACAAAACCACTGAAATAGAGTGACTCAAAGAAAAACAGACAGAAGGAACAAAAAGAAAAAGGAATACTAGTTGAGATGAACGTGACTAAACCTTGGAGGCCACATTAGTGACACCTGGAGGCTGCAATGTGTATTACACCAGACTTGTATGGATGGGCAATCAACTTTTTGGAATAGAATCACTATCTGAAACCATTTCTTATGTCATGAACTGGGGGTCAAAGTCTGTCTTTCAGTGCTTGGCTGCTTGGAGATGGGTGGAGCGGTGTATGAGCAGCAGAAGAACTATTCCTGTTCTGGTGCTGGTTTGCCTGGCAGCCCTCCCAGGTAAAATGGGTTTTAAAAAAAGCAAATATTTGGTCTAGTTTTCAGATGTTTGGGGTCAGTGTCTGTCCATCACACTAAGTTTAGATATTTTATTACACATACAGCAGGCTAATGAGTGTTAAGTAACTTGAGTGAAGTCACTTCATCGGCCCAGTCTCTGCTCACATTTTGATGAGGCTGTTCCTCTCTGGTCAAAAAGAAAAAAATAGAGTTCTTATAAAGTACCACCCAAAGGTGGAAACTGAAAAATATTACTTAGCTTGTTGCAGAAGTTTGGTATCTCCGATTGTTGTATTATAACAAATCGCTTGCCAATTTGAACCTACACTTCATCTTTAAACAAAAGCCCGACCCCCAAATCCATGGGTTCAATCTCTGCTGTGATTTTTATACTGACAGTTCTGCACAAAAGTGCAGTGGTTTACACAGCAGGAAGTTTTCCTGGTTGAACCTCAGCTGGGGCTTTTCTATGTGGAGTTTGCATGTTCTCCCCATGCTTCCTTGGGTTCTCTCCAGGTTCCTCCCACACTCCCAAAAACATGCTCATTAGGTCAATTGGTGTTTATCAATTCTTCTGAGGAGTTAATGTGAGCATGAAAGGTCTCTCTTTTGTGTCTCTGTGTTAGTCCTGCAATGGACTGGCGACCTGTTCATGGTGTACCCTGCCACTCGCCTAAGGGCTGCTGGAATAGACGTTATTCTGTCACTGACTTTTGATTTTGTTACATGTCGCACCTTTAAGGACTCTTCACCTCTCAATGATATTTTTTTTCCACATTTCAGTTTATTTTCTTACACGGGTAATACCTCTGAAGTGTGTAGTTCAGCTCACTTTCTCTCGTCAAAACAAACATTGATGGATAAATGAGAAACGTGTGTAGCCCACATCATTCTGCTTCCTTTTTATATCCCAATGGTAACTATATTTGGGATCTTTTCTTGAGTTTACACAAGTCACTTCTTTATCCCACAGACCATAATAGTCAAAGCCTCTGTAATGTATATTTTTTTGTCTGCTTTTTATACTGATGTCAGATTTTTGGACACCTTCCCTTGCTCTTGTATGATGCTGCAAACTCAAACACGTGCCACACATGAATATTCTGAAGATGTCATACCATATATATGGAAATGTGTGCATAGATGCTTGTATTATGTATGAGTTGACATATAAAGGCTGTGAGAGATTGGAAAGCACGCAATGTAGGGCCGATCTAAATGCCCGAGTGTGTTTACTTCATGCAGTGTGTTACTGAGACTTGGTGGAAACGAGCCTGCTTAGAATGGAGAATGTCACTGTTACCCTACAGATTTTCATTTGGGGATGTAAACTCTGGTCCTTCTTTGTATGGAGCTCATGTTTGACAGATTTTTTTCCCCCAGAGCCAAAATACGACAGCACACTAGCTGAGAGCATCTGCTAGAGATAAATGTGGGGGGTAGAAAGTCAGAAAAGAATCTGCTGGACAGTAATTTAAACACTGAAATACAGTCATATAAGAGAAATGAGAAAGAAAAAAATGACCACGAATAGAGAGTAGATGCTTGTAGTCCGGGTCAGAAAGCTTAACGTGTTTGAAATAGGATGTATGTCAGAGAAACAGGAGACAAGAAAGAGATAAAAGGTAAGAGAAAAGTATGTAGAATGATGATAAGTGAAGGTGCACCGAGAAAATAAAAGAATTTCTTGGGAGGGGAAAAGTGACAGACAAATACACAAAGGCAAGCAGGTGAGGTATGAGTGTGTGATGTTAAGTGAAGGGTTGTGTGTGTTTCACAGCAAGAGAATGAGACGAGCCTGTGATGGCCTTGTGTCAGTCACCCAATGGCAGCTCTTTGACCCTGTAATTTATCACATCACTCTTAGCAGCGATCAAACCGCTGCACAGGCTGAAAGCACCGCCTCTGGGGTGTGAGTGTGTGTGTGTGAAGAGAAGGACTGCTCACCTGTCAGATTCTTGAGATGTCACACAAAATATGTCATGGACATTTTTCCTGGTGCTCTGGTAGATTCCGGGTTAAACGTCCACTTTTTACTCATTTGCAATCGAACGCTCAGCAGGGTTTGTTTTAGTTACAAACCACAGATGTAAAGGGATGTTTTCACATATACAGATGGCAGTAAAGTCAATTTGTGGGTTTTATAAGAGTGTAGATGACGTGATGCAAGAAATGAGTTGTACTCATGTGTTAAAAGCTGTTTACATTGAGTCTTTGCAGCAGGAGAGGGATACAACATCTAAACACAGATGTGAAATATTGAAATAGCAGATACATAAAATATATCTGCTATTTTCAAAAAGCAACGCTGCTTAATTTTGGCTTATTTTCTCACTTTGGTGCCCCCTTATAAAGGCTAATTCCACATCTGTCTTGCATCCTGTCTCTTCTCTGAGTTCTCTCCAACCAGTAAAAGTCAGTCACGTTTACTTTTTTTATCTCTTGCTTTGTTAACGGACAACGATGGCTACAACAGTGTGCCTAATGAAGCTCATAGTGCCATCAAAACAAGTCAGAAACAAAAGGTTTTCCGGTCTGATACAAGGTAGAAAACATTTTAAAACACACTTCACCCACTGTGCCATGTATGAATGTTCGGTGGTGATCAGAAAGGCCATTGGCGCGGATTGACTGCCATGTTTCCTTCAGTCTGCCCCAGGGTGTGGCTACACATGTAGCTCATCATCACCAAGTGTGAATGTGGCATGAATAATGGATTTACTGTGAAGTGCTTCGAGTGACATAAAAAGTGCATTATTAATCTAATCCATTAATAGAATTGTTTTAGTTCTCGCTTTTAAGAACAACAGTGACTGAAATATGACTAAAATCTGATATCTCACAATTCTGATATCTGAGAAAATCTTGTTTGTTTCTCTTTTAATTCAGTAAAAATGCTGTAGTAGACTTTCTCTTTCTGCTTTTAAACACACACACACACATGCAGAGAGGCGTTCTCACACTCAGTATCCGCCCAGAGGGGACAGAGAAAGACGAGCAGAGAAAGAGATGCAGGGAGCAGACAAGGTCGTAGTTCCTGTGGACTGTCTTTGAAAGCCGAGTCGCATGTTTTCCCTCCTGTTCTTTGATGTTAAAGCTGTCCCTTTACCAGTGTAAAGACAGGATACAATAACCCCCCCCCTTACCCCTCCCAACCTCTCACCCAGCCCTCTTTACACTGACTGTACACGCCTACAAAGCTCTGCAGGGGGACAGGTAACCCACGGCAACCCCAGCCAGAAGTCAGACTGAGTATGGCAGCGATCCAGCATCTGTGCAACATGCTGTGTGTTCATGTGTGTTTTTGTTCATGCCAACTGCTTTAGACTGCTATAAGTATACTTGTATATGCATCACTCATGCAGCCGTCAATATTTCAAACACACAAGTGGCTCTTACCATCAGTACCTCAGCATGTTAATGTATATCTGTGTCATCAGATTATAATCCTTCAGGAACTCCCTGGTATCTCCATCTGTATGAATGAAGTGTGCATATGAGCATGTGTTGTTGCACGCACGTCTCTGTAGGTTAGTTTGCATTCTTTGAAAAGCAGGTCTGTCATTGAGGTGACACTCAAGCCTGAATGGGTGTTACTGCTACTGTTTCTCTCTGAATATGCATGTAGAATTTTCTTGAATAAGGCAAGACAAGATAAATTTTATTCAGCATGTAAATGAGAAATAATTCAGTTAAGCATTAAAATACTGTTCAATGACTAAATGTAGTGTAAAATAAAGAGTATATAACCCAAGGTTCATAAGATAACATTTAAATACTTAACATATATAAATGTGTATTTTTAGGACCCCAAACATCGTTTTTAACTCCAAACCTTAACTATTCACAGGTGAGAGGAAAATAGAGAAGTAATGAATTGTTAGTAGGAAGAGAAGAAGACATGGAAAACAATGTACAGGATGGGAATGTGTTTTCCATACTGAAAGCTATTGGCAGACGCGAGTTTTGTTATCCGGTAGGGAACGAAAAGCCAAATGCAGGGACCTGGCCTCCATCTCCCTCTGAGCTTCAGTTAAATACACTGGGGAAAAAACTCTATTCCATTTGATTCATTTATGTATTTACATATTCATTTAAACAGGGACTAATGTAAAACTTGGCTTCATAAAATGATATAAAGTAAATACCACAGGTTTCTAAGGCTAACTCAGGAAACCCAAAGGCTCCATTGCCAACCTCCTGGTTCCAGACTGGCCAATCCAGAGGTGGCGCGCTTATGACCCAATCGGTCAGAACTGTTTTGTTGGAACAAACATAACCCACATAAAGCAGACTGTTTTAATGTTGTTTCTGATCGTTGCATGGGGCCTCAGTGCTCACGGACACATCTTTCTTGTCCGGCATACACTCACAGATTTTCTCTCTAGTTTTCTGTATCTCTGCCAGCCCCCAGACCCCGACAGCTCTGCAGCAGAAGGTCTCCAGAACTTTTAGACCGGCCAGACTGGTAATATCTGAATGAAAGCTGGCTGAAATGAGGTTTTCACTCCAAAAAGGATGACTTCCTCTAAAAAAAGGCTGGTTATGAGGGGATGAAAGAATCCTCTTATGTCAGGAAGCTCGTTACGCCATCGCTGTCATGCCAGTCTAGCCCCACCGTTTCCATGGTACCCACTGTTATCTATGTATTTTTGTTGTGACTTGTGGTTTTGGGGGTTGAGTGGCAAAATTAGATTTTTTTTAATATATTCCTCCCACCTAAAGAAGAGCAAGAGGTAAAGATAAGAGAGTCCCCTCTCAGCATTAACAAGAGAAAATGAGAGAAAGAGGAAGAGAGAGAGAGAGAGAGAGAGTGAGAGAGTATTTACTGAACAAGGGAAAAATGAATGGCCAACACAGCACTACTGCTAAACCTTTGCTACACTGTGCTGAATCCTTGATACTCCTGTCATGCCGCTCTATGCTTACCTAGGTTCATCCCTGGCAGGGGGTCTGTGTATATGTAAAGAATACTTGTATACTTTAGACATAATACAAGCCCATTTCCAAAAAAGATTGGATGCTGTGTAAATAAAAATAGAATGCAATGATTTGCAAATCTCATAAATCCACATTTTATTTCCACTATAACATTTCTAACAACATTTCACATGTTAAAACTAAGACATTTGATCAATATCATGGAAAATATTTGCTCATCTTGAATTAAAGGCAACAATGCATCTCAAAAGGCTGGAAAAGTAATTGACAGGAATAAAAAGCAACTAGAGGAACATTAGGCAACTAATTAGGTTCATTAGCATCAGGTCAGTAACATGATGCGATGTAAAAGGAGCGATTCTGCTGGGAAAATGCTGCCTCACATCATGATGTTGCTACTACCGTGTTTTACTCTGAGGATGGGGTCCTCGGGATGATGGCAGATTGAGGGTTTGCTAACATTTCTTTACAATTTTTTTGTTTTTTTTACTTTCTTTTTTGTCACTCTCCTTTAGAGTCAAGCTTAATAAGGTGTATTTTTTTCAGAGGTCCTAAAGACAGACCCTCCAGTTTCTGCTATGGATCTGTGTAGTTCATTTAAGGTTACCTTTGGCCTCCTTTGAACCTCCCTGATTAAAGCCCTCTTTGCCTCTTTAGTGAGTTTCACTCAAAATAAATAATAAAACATAATAAAGAAGAAGTGTGAATATTTTTTTCTGGCTTTAAAAACTGAAAAAAAATCTGTTGGTGGTAGCAATGTTCTTGTATTAGCAGACGTATGTATGGTAATAGCAGTATAAGGTGTGAGTCGTTGCATGTAGAACAGTATGGGTTCTGGTAGTAGAAAAAGAAGTAATAGCAGTTCAAATATTTCATTGATTTCAGAATGGAAGAGTCTTTTATTTATCACAGGAACGCTTCAAGTGGTTCAATAAGCAGTTCAAAAAGCACAGTGGGAACACAGTGAAATACGCCAGCAATGTTAACAAACCATCAATACTTCAGGGGGAACCCCACAGAGTGGACTGGGAGAAGGCAGCAGCTTAACCCTCCAGGAAGGGGGGGGGGAGAGGCTGCAGAATAAAGTCTGTAATAAAGACGCAGAGACAGCAGCAGCTGTCAGACCTGCTCTGCATTCATTAGCTGATATGAGGAATGCTGCCTGCTTTGTCTGAGCTGTCAGCTCCAAACTGGGTGTCCATCACTGCTCCCCTGTGATACGTGAACGATGGCCCTAACATCGGCGCTCCTGACCTTGTCTCGGTGTCAGTCGGAGTTCACGTCTGGCTGCCGTCGAACGCGTTTTTACCTGCTGAGTAGCCGATTACCGTGTTTTCCATCTTACTGGTAATACAGGTGTAACAGGTAAAGGAGGCAGTGCTGCAGAAGAGGATTATGTTGCAGGCCATTTGTCATATTTACTTTGAATCACACCCTTGACTAATATTACTACAAAACCCATTACTTCTACTCATGGTCTGCTGCGCCCAGTTGTTTTAGTAACATAACTTCAAAAACAACCATCTCCACAGTCCCCATTATTAAAGGAAGGTTTTAGTTGGAGCCTGCAAAAGCACACATTTGAATTAGATAAAATTATATCAAGAGGGTCATTTCACACAACCTCAGTAGGGCAGTAAGTTAGTATTTAGTCATGATTTACTTAAGAAAAATACGTCTGATATTTGGAGATTACTTATCCTGCTCTAGACCAGGCCAGCAGCAATCACCCATGTCAGCGTTTTTTTTTAGAATTACTCCATGTGTTTTAGTTTGTATTTTACTTTATTTTTAGTACCTGGCATTGACATATCTCTCATTCTGTTCAGTTCTGTTATCATATTACCATTGTGATCATGATTAATATCTTTATTTATACATAATTAGTTATGTGGACGTTATTGGTATCGCTACTCTTGTATTGGGACACAGTGCTGTGCTGTGTGTTATTGGCTGTTTGTTGAAGATATTACAGATAGAAAGGATTATTGATGACAAAGTTGCAAAGGTTTATTTTTTCCATCGTCTTCAACACTTTTAAGGCTGTTTTTATTATAGTGGCCTTGTTTACTCGTGAAAAATTTTAATGATTTTTTCTTTTAAAATTTCTACCCTGGTGTTAGTAAAGTACTTTGCAGCCTAGGCTCAGGGTTCTGCAGACTTCGGAATGACGTCTTCAATAAATTTATTTGAATAGAATTAAACCTGATAATGATTTATTATAAAAACATTTTAAAATGTAATATTTGTAATTGCCTGTTTGGTGTTTGTGTCGGATTAGGCAGCAGTTGGAAGCCCCAAATTTTGATATTTGTGTGCGTGTGTGTCTTCATGCATGCTCTGCCTGAACCCCTTTGGCTTAAACAGACCCGGTTATTTGTCGTCTCATCAAGATATTCATCTGTGCTCCTGTTTGGTCTGCCCTGTTTCTCTCCCCATCTTTCATTTCTCTCTTGTCCCTTTCTGCAGACTCGGGTTACACTCCTCCGTCAGATGGCGTTCTGCCTGGCTGAGCTGCACTTGTGGTCCACCAAGAGCTCGCTCCAAGTTAAAGGTACCACTTATCACCGTGTTCAATCTCCTGCCCTCTCATGAAGTCTCTCCTTGTCCCCTTTCTTTTTCTCCTCACTCCGTCTTGTTCTCGCCACTTCTGTCAACACTCACTTTGTTTTCACACCTCCTCCCTGCCTGAATCTGCCTCAACAATCTGCCTCATAGTCAACATCAATTCTCACCTTCTCTGTTTTCACTTTCTAATGCTTCCCATGTCTGTTCATCATGCTAAACTTGATGTTCTTTTGACAATTTAAACTGTATGTTATTTTTTCTTAAACAAGCATCTCCAAAAAAACAACAATGAGATACATGTAGTTTTTATTTCAGTCCACACATGCAGGGCTGGACTGGAACAAAGCAGCAGGGTCACCCAGAATGAACAGATTAGGAGTAAAGGGGATACAGCAACCTATGACTTTTTTGACTGAGGTGTGTATGACCAACCAAAATGCAAAATGCACAAAGGCACTGGTTCTCAAACTTTGTGAGCCATGACCCCCAAGATAACATACGTATATGTTGGTGTTTGCAACCCCCGTGATGGCTGATACGTCAAATGGGTCGTCCTGCAGTCATCCTCTAAATGTAAAGCTAGAAATGATCAGAATCTTCATAAATAAGGAGGATAAAGTGTTTTTTTGGTGGATTATTTGACAAAGATGTGACAAAGCACCCATATGCCGAAATTCAGCTTTTCTCGCCGAGACAGGACCAAATTCGTGAATTAATAGCACCGGTAATACCTTTGCTTTTGGACATCCGAAGATAAGAATTCTGAATTTAAAGCTTGAAAAATATCAGAAACTTCATAAATAAGTAGGATGAAGTGGTTTTTAGTGGATTCAGACTCTCAACGAGATAATGCCAAATTCAGATTTCTGATATGGCGTGAGTAATCACTTCTTAGTTTATGCATTAATGTCTTCTCTAGCATGCTCAGGATGGGGATTGGATCGAAGACTAGATTTGATGCAGTCTGTTGGTTTCCTTAGCTAGGCTATT
>JBBBVU010000017.1:23719242-23729535 GCA_037177055.1 Atherinosoma microstoma
CAAAGTAGTCCCTGTCTTTTAGATAGGACTCAAACCAATTAATTGCAGTGCCAGAAAGTCCTACCCAGTTTTTCAGCAGGTCTAGTAAGATGTTGTGGTCGATCGTGTGAAATGCAGCACTGAGATCCAGTAGTACCAGGACTGAAATGTTCCCGCTATCTGTGTTCAAGTATCATTAAAGACCTTAACTAGAGCCGTCTCAGTGCTGTGATGTGGCCGGAAACCTGATTGGTAAACATCAAAACAGTTATTTAGTGTCAGGAAGTTGTGCAGTTTTTGAAAGACACCTTTTTCTATAATCTTACTAAGAAAGGGGAGGTTTGATATTGGCCCATAGCTGCTCATGAGGGACAGGTCTACATCGTTCTTTTTCAGTAGCGGCTTGATGACGGCTGTTTTCGGGGTCTGAGGGAAGACACCTGAAAGCAGAGACATGTTTACAAAATATCTGAAGCCATGCATCCTGAAACAGTCTTGAAAAACCCTGTTGGCAGAGTATCAAGACAGCAAGTGGTGGTTTTCAGATGGGAAATAATCTTATGTAGTTTTTTTAATTGATTGGAGAAAAGTGTGTCATGGTGTTTATGTGTTTGAGTGGACACAGTGATGACAAATGTCCTGTCCCTGGCATGGAAGCACTGGTAATTACTTTTTCACTCAGTAAAGTGTTAGGAGTAATACATTGATAGATAATACAAACATGTTTATATATAAAAGGCTGACACATTTGTCTCATCTTTCTGATTGGGAACTACATGGCAGCACTTGTTGTTTTCCTGCAAGGAGAAATGGATTATTAGAAATGTTATGAGCTCTAACATGCTCTGCAATGAGATTTACTTAACATTTATCTAATGTAACACAGGCTTCTCAGAAATGGCACAGTGTGATACAAGTAATGCGTAGCATATGAAATCTCACACAGGCTAGTGTTGACTTACTTTCTCCAGCTTTCTTGAAATCCAGAATTAGTGTGATATGCATGCTGCGTCTCTTCATTTAAAGCAGATGATCTCAACAGGAGTGCAGCGGTAATTAAGAAATGATATGCGGGGTGTTTAGACAATGAGGGGCTTTAGGGAATTAGATCAAAATAACACTAAACCTCACATATCACTTGAACATTTTTATTCAACATTTTCCAACAGTGTGTGTGTATGTGTACAAGCACTGTAGGGCAATTCTCCAGATCAGGAGTGTTCCAGACATTGAAAACACAGTGGTGCAACATGTTTTGCAACTTTCATAATTTGGGTGAGGTGAAAATAAGACATAATTAGTTATACATTTGTACTGTACAATGCAGCAGCATAACTGATTCTCTTTGATTTGATTGATCTTTCTGCTTCAAAGCTGTTTCATCCCTTGCAGCAAACACTTTTCCATAATCTCTCTCATGGCACTGAATATTGAGCAACCCTTTTTTAAGAGCAACAAAGTGTTTATTCTTCTTTTAAAAAAAACCTTTAAATTTATGCCACATTGATTTTCTTTGTTTTTACTCTCAGAGTTTTAATGTCATTTATAACTTATATGGAATTTGTTCGAACACTTTTAGCAACAGGTAATAAACAAAAAAAATTCTGAATAAATAAGCCAAAACTTGAAGACATCAATGAGTGCAGGTGCTTTCCCAGTTCACCTTGAACATTACAAATAAGCATGCAATTTATGGCATGTATAGAAATGTTTAATAGGTCATGTCAATCAGAAATTGGTAAAAAAAATACTTCTTAGTAGCTTAATTGTTAAGGTATTATTCAGCCCTCTGTGAATGTTAAATTCAGTTTGGCCTAGTTAACAATTATTCTAAAGGAAGGTATGAGACTTCAGGATGTGTCTGAATATTTATTAACCTTCTTCTGAAGGCACTGTTAAACTGAAACACACAAAACATACATACAGGTTAAAAATATAAAACACTCCTATTACAATACTGCTTTATGACAAAATATGTCAGAATTCAAAGCAAACACAAAACTTGAACCACTAGCATCAAGGCTAGCTCGATTCTAATACTGAAAACACTGAATAGGAAATTTAATTAACAGAATTAGAATTTAAGCTGCAATCTTAAAGAAACATAAAAAAAGCACAAATAACAATTTTACCTCTAACATGAAAACCACCATGGTTTATCAAGGTACTTGCAGGCATATGTTATGTTCTGTTAAAATGGAACCTTTAGAACTGGTCGTACCAGCCAAGTCATGGCCCATCTCCTGTCACCCCCTCCTCTCCTGGACCTCTTGTCAGCTTCCCTTGTGTGTGTGTGTGTGTGTGTGTATATACAAGTTCCCCACTTACCTCCTGTCTTTGCTTGATCGTCTTGTTGCTTTGCGTTCAGTGTTCCAGCTTTCTACTAAGCCTTGTTGTCTTGTGAATTTTGAGACTGCACCAGCATTAAAAGAGTTTTTAACACCTGATCTGAGTCTGCTTTTTGAGTCAATCTCAAACCTTGACAAGCCACACTTGCCACTTGTTTAGTTTTGTTTTTAACACCGCACTTTGGCAGCTGTAGTACATTCTATGCATCTCACAACCTCACCCCAGTGGGGTGGCTGAACCGTGCACACTAGCAGAGGCAGTACAGGTATAGAAAGAAGATTTATTCACTAATACTGCTGAACTGGCTCATATTTTTGTGCATTAATACATTATGAAAGACAAACAGAAATGACTCGTTCCTAGTGGATTAAGAATGCAAATGAATAATTAACTTTGTGAGTAGAACACTTAATTTTGGATATTACAGCAAGGGTGCAGTGGAGATCAATGGTGAAAACAAGATACTGTAAATACCAGCCAAAAAAGATGTGGGATAAAGTAATCTAGTAGAATGAGGGATTCTTCATATAATTTACAAGTATTAGAGAGCAATAGTGGTGGACAGTATAAGAACAGTACAGACTGTATTTTCTTACCCCTATAGGGTATGAGGTGGAATTTTAAATGATGTGTGACAGTAGTTTTCAGAAAAATTACATTTTCAATTTTCGATTAAGTAATATGAAAGACCTGAAAAATTTATAAAAAATATATACAGTAGGTTGGAGTAAGTAACTGACTTCTCATGTCTAAATATATTAATGAAATATCTCATTAAAAAAAAAGAAAATCAAATAATCACTTTTAGGATGAGCATATTAAGCATTTGAGGAAATGCCAGCCTGTATGCGGATGGCATTAACATTAGAGAACCCAAAACATTCTATCCCACAAGTTCTAAAACGTATTGACACATCTGGACGGTTTTGCGGTAACAAGGTTAGCTACAGTAAGAGTGAGGCCATCCCACTTAATTACCTGTCACATTTGGACTTGGCCCCTTTTCAAGTGGAACTCAAAAGACATGAAATATTTAGGAATAAAAATTTTATTTTCTGTTGGAAAGATACTTGAGTTAAATTCACCATATCTGTTCAAAACTGTAAGGGAGGTCATCAAAAGGTAGACAGTGTTACCTTTGTCCTTGTGCTGTAGATCTGAAGTTATTAAAATGAATTTACTGCAAAGGCTGTCTTATGTCATCTATATCACTCAAGTTTCCCCCTAGCTGGTTCAAGAAAGCAAATAAACTATTCTCTTGCTTCCTATGGTGACCCAAAAAAAACTAGAATTAGCCATAAAAAACTAACAAACCATGAGATAAAGGAGGAATAGGACTTCCGGATATCCACCAGTACTATATGACTTATAAAAGATTTCCCCTACATTGGGCTTATAATAATGTGAGAGAAGTTGACAGTATTTTCATACAATTTGTAAATAAAATCTAAAATTAAATCAATGTTTTCTAAAGACATAGGAAGGAAGAGGGACTTGGAAGACAACTAACAAGTATTGCTGCCAGGAGGTGTACAGTCTCAGCAATATATAAGACCATGACTTCTGTGGCCCCTGACAGCAACTTCCAAACTAAGCTACAATGGGAAGGTGAGATAGATACCTATAACAAATATACAGAGGGAATGCTGTCCTTAAAAATAGTAATATATCCAAATGCATCAGATATTAAACTATACAAGTAAAAATAATACACTGAGCATATATTACACTGTGCACATTAGATCAAATTGAAAAATTGAAAATCTAAATTGTGCTGGCATTGGTGTGGAGCAGAGGGTACATTGATGCACCTGCTGTGGTACTGTCCTCTTGTAAAACAGTTCTGGTCAGATAGTATAAAAAATTGATTGTGTCTTCTTAAAATAGATGTTAAACCATGTCCCATGTCTTGTACTCTGGGTGTGAAAACTCCCACTGGACAATCTAAAATTGTGCACATCATTAAAACGCCAGACTTTCTTTCAGCCAAGTGTATAACTTTGATGAACTGGAAACTACATAAACCAAACTGTTTCAGCATGGAAAACTGGTATAAGGACTTTAACTGGTTTGCTACAACGATGGAACAAGCTACTCTAATTCTCCCAGATGTAATTCCTGATGAACTTGATGCTCCCTGGGACTTTATTAGATCTTGGTTTTCCTGTAATTGCCTATTTTGTTTTGTGAGTGTTTTGTGCTATTGTGATCCATGTCTTTATTGTTATGATCATAAAATATTAATAATAATAAAAAAAAGAAGACCAGTTACCGCTACACGAAGACAGCCGCAGCTTAACCACCTTCATTACTCATGATAGCTTGTTCCGGTTCAAGCGGGTACCATTCAGACTGGCATCAGCCCCCAGCTGTTTCCAGAGAATGATGTCGACCATTCTAAAAGGTTTGCCAGGGGTCCAGTGTTACCTTGATGAGATCATTGTTACAGGTGCAACAGCTGAGGAGCATGACGGAAGACTGAAGGAGGCACTTGTTTCACTGCAGGTGAGTGGGGGTGACAATTAACTGTTGCCTCTGGATTTTGTGAATACTCCAGATGCACCTCAACTAGTGGCACTGCCTGCCAGACCAACCAGGACCAGAAGAGTACCTGAGTGGACTAAGGACTATGTGCGTTGAATAACTGCTGAAAAAGAAAAAAAAGCACTCCTGATAATTCTGTTCTATTCTGAAAAAAAGAGAAATGTTTAATTGTTAACTCTTTGGGAATGCTGTAATTCAACTGGTTAAGAAAAAAAAAATATTATGTAAGAGAGTAATGTAAGAAGCCCTGTTTACGTTAGGAGCAAGTCAGGTTAAAAGTATAAATCTAAACAAGGCTTGATGATCTTCACTTGACCTGTGAAGCTGTTATTCCTATAGAATGGTTTTGTCTTATTAAGGGGGAAATGTGGTGTTTCCGCCTGTACACTAGAGGGCAGTAAGAAAGAGTAACAAGAGGTAGAGGATAAAGAGAGGTAGAGAGAGGAGAAGAAGATGTACTGGCAGAATGATGTTTCCTTACAAATTCTGTACTCCTGCCATGCTATGTTAAAAATAAAGTAAGTGTTACGGAGATGCTGCGTGCTTCTTGAAGCCACCACAGTCCATACATGAGGCAGTTGAAACTGTCAAACAAAGACCCGCAGCTCTGGCTACCCACCTGAGAATATTCACCACAGAAGCAGATGCAATGTTACGACTGGGTTCATAAGCTATGATAAAAAATGGAAAAACATGCAGGGTTTAACAAAAGAAGATACATAAGTTTGTTAACTTATGTAATGCAAAACTAAATATACAAAAATATATGTGTAAGTCAGCATTATCAGTGTTTAAGGATTGCAAGAAGCTAGAAAAGATGTGGGGAGTAAAGGTAACAGTGATGCCAGTGGTGATCTAAGAACTTGGGCCCATGACCTCCAAACTGTGAGATAGGGTCATGGGGGCCGAGTGGAGTTTATATATTATTTTAGTAATAATATCAGCCATTCAATGATGTGTGCAGGACTGATTTCTGAACAGAAGAGACAGAGAAATGTCTTTTTTTCCCTCTCTCTTTTGTGCCAATGAAACATAATTCAATTTGTTTCAGTATCAAAAGGAACCAAATGTTTTTTTTTTTTTTTTTTTTATTAACTTGCAAAAAATTACTTGCATTGCAAAATTAATGCAATGACTATGATAAAGTAATGTTTTCTAACGTGGTACTTTGTAATGTATTACAACTTATACTGTTTGTCTTCACTTGGTTCGTGGATCTATTTTGTTTTACTGCACTGCACTTTTGTAAAAAATGCAAAGTCCAAAATTGGTCATAGTCTGCTCACAAAGCCCATTATCAGAAATGTTGGGAAATTTTCCAAAATACACTTAGCTGTGCTATGTTTCAGCAGCGCAGTTAGAAATAAATTATTTTCATTTACTTTGTTGTTACTTAATTCTAAGTTTATATGATTTAAATGGATATTTACAGAAATTAAATAAAATAAACATTTGTTCTTAGAAATACAATTGTCTTCTACGACATATCCTTCCATGCAAAGAGAATTGTGGCTGTTTCTCAATATGCGTACTTGTCCATATGTGTTCTTGTGCACTTTTGAAACATCATCAGTTGAGGTCCAATTACTGTTCAAATTCAAAGATTGTATCAAGGCAAGTATGCTCCAGATTCCCAGATGTGTACTTGCTCTGCCCATTTTATCAAGGATGCATCAGTGGTGACTTCTGGGAACTTCTGGAAGCCTACTATCCCAGAATGCACTGCAGCACAACATCAATCGCGGTAGAAAGATGGCAGATATATATAACAATATATATAATAAAATAATTAGTGAAGCCACTGGGGAAATTAGGGAATTATTTAATGTAGTCCCTTTCTTTCCTAAATTGATCAAAATTAAAAACATTACAGGTAAATAAAATGTAAAGTAAATGGTGTATGTAAATCGGTTTTAATACACAGGTGTAAATCATATGGTATTTGAAGATATGTCTTTGAAAAGAGTATCAATGTGGTTGAGTTAAGTTTTGTTCATTAGTTTGTTTTTTTAACAAACGTGGAGTAAAGTAATGGTACTATATGTCTCGCAGTAATGCGGTTGCGGAGCGTGTGAGAAAATAAGAAGCTCCTGGAGTGATGTTTTGGTTTTATTTTTATTTTATTGGCTGGAAGTAGATGTCCAATTGATATTGCCTTTGTTAATTGGGAGTAGCTGAAGGGGGAGGGACAATGAATGCAGCATAAGCAGCACAAGGAGAAGCCGCGGGAGGAAGGAGGAAAAAACTTTGATGGAGATAAGTAAAGTTTGACTGGCTATACTTGGTTGCTAAGTCACTGAACTCCCTGCGTGTGCTTGTGGAATCGGAGAGGAACTGCAGCTTAACCCTGTGTTCACACCGGGCGCGGGTAAAATTATTTGCACGTTTAAATTACATGTTAAGTCAATGTACAGACGCGAGTTGACAGCCGTTTGCTTGGGGCGGCACGTTAGAGGCAAATTTGCGCCGCCAAAAGCCCCAATCGAGCATCCTATTCGCGCAAATGGAGCGTTTTATTCTCCAGAATCAATCGTTTTACGCCTGTGCGGTCAAGATGAAAAAATAGAACTTGAGTGTATCGCGCAAACAATACGAACCCTTTCAATCAAAATAGAGGAAAAATGAATAGTGGCGGTGTGTGGATATCTGCTAAATAAATATATTAAAGTTGTTGGTTGACAAAGAGTCTTGGAAAATGTCAATATCATTCCATATGTGTCTGTGCTCAGGCCAGTGTAGTACTAAAGTTGGACTCTCCAATACCATGAGTTCTGCAACAGCTGATGGATCAATGAAAACTCGCTGTGTGTTATAATAAATAAAAAGATGCTTTGTCAGTTACGTGTTGCGTTTAATCGGCTCGTCAGATCTTGAGAGGTGAAGGCGAGGAGACTGTAGCTCATTAAATGGAGCTACATTAGCTAGCTTATTGCCAGGTATTGTTCTTTAGTTAAGTAGCTACTCTCCTGGAAGTTGACAGCACAGGTCGAAGCTAGTGACCTACTTACTGAAGAGAGATGGACAGGGGCTCTGCTGCTGAAATAGATCACCTGTAGTTTGTATCCTGGAGAGATATGCGGCACCGATCCTCCCCATCAGATCATCAAACTGGGATCGGGTTAGTCTGAATTTCCCTGGAAATGGCCGTCATCCAGACGTAACTCCTGGATTAGGTGATGAAATTCACAGAAATCCTTTTAAATACTTTTTACGTGTATTTAAGTTTACATCAGAATAGGTAAACCAGGGTGGTATCTACCATTAACTCACCACAAACCCAATCACCCCATCAGCCTCAGTAACATTTTATTCCAGCTATAGTGATGGGGTGCTACATTAAAATCATACATTTTCTACTGTTTGTATCTTTGTAAATATTGAAAGAAAGAGACGTTGGAAAAAACCCATAAAAAATGTGACAAGTATGCCAACAGCAGAAGTCTAATCTTCCTTCTCCTCCCCATCCTGGCTTGTTGCTCCCATATCTCCGTCCTCAGCCTCTAAATAAAATAAACCGACCGTAACTGGACGCCCAGTCGGTTCCAGTAATTTTTTGGCTTTTTAAAAAAAAAAATTCTTTTTTGTGGCAGTTTTCCTGCAAAT
The DNA here is from genome assembly GCA_037177055.1 of Atherinosoma microstoma. Taxonomy (NCBI): domain Eukaryota; kingdom Metazoa; phylum Chordata; class Actinopteri; order Atheriniformes; family Atherinidae; genus Atherinosoma; species Atherinosoma microstoma. The sequence continues at coordinate 23,727,718 of JBBBVU010000017.1, forward strand.
AGTTCTGTTTGTTGTTGTTGTCTTAGCAGCGTCTTTAATGTAACAAATTACACTTCTGTTCCAAATGCATAATGTGCGTACTTCCGTCCTTCCGTCCTCAGAAGTTTGTACTTCCGACAAGTCCGCACTAGTAAGTACACAAGTACATCCTCAGCATACTTTGAATTGAGAAATGGCCCCTGTTTCACAGGGAAATTATTGCAAAATGTTTGACAGTTTTCATTAAAAGTAAAGGTAAATGGAAAAATAGTCATGAATCTTAAGGGACCCTGAGAGCAACGGGGTGACGATGTAGTAGATGATTTTTGTGGTATTTTGATTATTTGTACATTTGTTAGGTATTGAAGCATATTCGGCGTGCTGCCACAGTCACTGTGTTGTCATTTAGTTGTACCTACCAATGGATACTCTCAGCTAGTCTCTTTGTGTGGGTTCTTACTGTTCTTACTGTTTTGTTATCAAGATGTATTGTTTCTTTTTGCCTCATTGCAAAAGCATGGGATATTCTCGGTTGTGTGTGTATTTGCATAGTGTGCTCTTTGTAGTCCAGTTGGATTACTGGATGGATTGCATTGTTTTCTGTATGGTGGTTTTGTTTTTGTCTTTTTTTTCCCCTCTCTCCCCCACCCCCACTTCTCTTTTTTATCTGTTCTTTTTTCTATCTCTCTCTCTGTCCCCTCCGGTCGGGTCTAGCAATAAGGTGCAGATTCAAACTAAAATAAAGATTTTTTTTTCAAGAGGGACTTTATACATATAAAGCTCTACTTGACAAAGTAAATTTGCTCGGCACAAAAACAGCAGCCAGATAATCATTCTGCTTGCTACAATACTGGACAAGACAGTTGTAAAAAAGAAAAGGAAAAAAAAGGTATTAAAGCACATTATGTGAAACAACCTCTGAGGTCCTGCACTGTTGGATATTTACAATCATTCCATCTCAAATATGTTGTGTTTATGAAGTGACTATGTTATGGCAACAAAATAGTGTTTAACAATTTAAAAACATATATAACATACTTTGTAGAACACAGCAGAGGAGAGGCAAGGTTGTAATCCACAAATAATTCCAATTGGATTTTTGGATGTGTGTACAGGGGCTCAATAAAGGAGCAGAGATCATTTTTGCCCTGGGGCTCAGGTGGTATAATCCAGCCCCTGAAGGCTGTATCTCATTTTGTGGAGCAAGTTTGCCATTGACTTTAGGGTTGTTCTGTTCTCAAGACCTTGAATGACTGCATGTCAGCCAAATGAATGTAATGTAGTATTAAATACACATTTAGAGGATTACACAGCTTTGAAGGTGTAACTCACTGTGAAATGTACTTTCACTTGTGTATTTCAGTGAAAATATACTTACGATGAGGCCATCAGCCAGATGTGAGTTCAGACCATTTCCCTTTGATTACTGACTATTGCAAACAGTGAACGAATTTTACCAAACAAAATTATACTGTAGATTTGAGAACTATACGTGCAGAATTAAACCTTCTTCAGTTTGTCATTTATGAGGAGACTTTGCAGCTTAAACTGTCCGCCCAAGTGTGTATTAGCTGAAGCTTACTTTAGCAGTTAAATAAATGGTGCATTTTAAAGTTGTTCAAAACAGCCAAGAGCAACATATACTTCCTTTTTCCTCTTCTCTTTTGCAGGCCACAGCTCTAGCTTTTCACATTTCGGCTTTGTGAATTATTGATATTTCTTTTACAGCCATTCCATCACTTTTCTTTTGTGCCCACAACAGATAGAAATCTACCTTTCAGCTAACTTTGAAATTCTGAAAAACTTACTGTTCAGCCTTCCAAAAGAAAAAAAAATTAT
>JBBBVU010000017.1:23735655-23748831 GCA_037177055.1 Atherinosoma microstoma
ACACACACACACACACACACACACACACACACACACACACACACACACACACACACACACACACACACACAGATTATAAGGCCTGCGCGGTTCTATCTCTAACACTCTCTGTGTTCTTGTTGACCCCGGGGTCCTGCCACACAGTGATAGGAAAACTAAACTGTTGACTTTCTCCTAGATCACATAGCAAGAGGCCCCATGCAGTCCAGCCTCATATAGCCCGAGGCCAGGAGGCTTCCCTTACAATCAGGAAGTGTTCAGATCGTTTCCCAGCAGTCCTCGCAGCAAAAAGCCAGGCTGCGTAAGAAGTAATTTGTGGAGTATGAAAAGGCAGAAATGATTAAAGTTTTAATGTTGCAGAGTTTATATCACACAGAGAAATAAACTGGAGAAAGACAGAAAACTGTCAAGCTGCTCCTTAGTTAACTGAGTTCTTTATAAACTTAGCATAAAAAATTGGGGAAATTTGGGTTTGATCGACAGTTTCTTTGTTGCAACAATGCTTCTTGGCATTGAGTTTTATACAGTTGGAAAACCTGTTTAGTTCCATTTTAAACGGAGCCACATTGGTTAAGAAATGTATTTGTGGCATGAGCAGCAGAGTTAAGCATGTGGCTTGTGCCCATGACAATCTTCTTTGCCAATACTATGTTGATTTTTGTGTTAAGTCACATACTTTATTCTGCTGCTCATCCCACAAATGCATTTTCCTTCCAAATAGATAAATAAACAGGCTTTCTAATCCTGTAACAGCAAAAATATGATCGAATCTCTTTGTTCTTTCGTTGTCTTGTCATATTGGCCCCATACTTTGGCTGAGTATTGTCTAACTCTAATGGTGTGTTCCTGAATGCCAGTCTGCACAGCTTTCTTCCAGCTGGTCTCTGGGCCGCTGCTCAAACATGATCTCATCACGACTCCTTACCGTACCAAAGAATTCTTGGCATATGTTCAGTATCTAACCATGTCCTGCGGTGAACTTATCAGGCTCAGCTTCGGCTTCTGCTCTCTCCTGTCTGCCCTTATTTCCGCAGAAAAACCTACTTTTATTATTTTTTAAAGAATGTCTTATACATGAAAAAATAGGAAATATTTATTTCATCAACCATATGTGATGTATTTTTCATCATTTCTGTTGGCTATTACATAAAGTATTAAGTTTTCAACACACATTTAAAACACTACTGTGGTGAGTATGAACACACAACAGACTAATAAAACTGAACCTATGAGTATAATTAACCTTTTAAATGAATAACTTTCCACTTTTATCGAGGATTGTTGCTGTTCTAGCCAGGTATTTTGAGATTTCATAAAATAAATCATTAAAATTTCTGAAAAGGGAAGTTGCGTTTATGTGTTATGTTTATTTCTTTATTTTTTTGGCAGAATTGCAGCATAGCAATCATTATTATGTTTTTTTATCTGTAGGATTACTTGAAAAATTAAAATTATATGAGAAATATATAACTATAGATGCCACAGGTAGCCTTCCTTGCTCCTGTGTTGCTGTTGTCTTGCAGTAGCCCAACATGGGCGAACCAAACACTGGTTCTAAAGCAGGTCTATTGCAAATTTTATTGTCACTTTAATTTTAGGAGACAGTTTTTAAATTTTTTCCTTTTTTACTGATGATTTTGCCAAACTTCTTTGTTTTATAGAGACAAAACAAGTCAATCATGGTAGCTGAGGATGGCTGTGATGGAACATTTCTTTTCAAAAATCCCACTTTTTTATTTTTATATTAGAATAATTTTCACGTTATCTTGAGATAATGGGTTAATCATTTCCAAAAAGTATGATAAAAACAAAGAGGGTCTTTGTTAAACCGAAAGACAGTGACAGATTAACACATACTTGCCTCAAATTAACTTTATAAACTCTGACAAAATGTGTCAATTACCAATTAAATTTGAAGCTAACCACTCATTTTCAGGTTCACCTTGATCAAACCGTGATCTCAAGAAAGCAACTATTAACCAGTTACACAATGTCATGATCTTGAGGAAATGCCGGTTTCTGGAGATAACGAGAAAATGGAACTTCTTATCACGTGAAAACGAGCTTCATTATCTCAAGATAACGGCATCAAAGATAAATTATTGTAGGAATCGCCGCTCTCGACTTCCATAGGAAATATGTCTATAGCACAATTACACAACAGTGGAATTTAAATAGTTTTACAAAAAACATAAACAAAATAAACAAAAATGTAAACTAAAAACTTTATGTAAAAAAAACACAAGACAAAACAAAGTACGGTGCAGGTAAAGTTTTTTCCCCCCAAAGTTCTTCAATTTAATTCAATCAAATGCAGTGGTTATTAAGGGACTGAGTCTGTGCTGAACTTGTGTTAAACTTGTGTTCTTTATTTATATGGCTCATTGGGGGTAAAGCAATATAATGAATAAATTACATTTTAAGCTATCTTTTGTTTGGGCCTAATATGGTTACATGTTGTAAATTCTTCCTGATGTAACCATGAATAATTTAAATTTAGGGGGACTGAATTCAAGTGATACATAGTTTAAAAAAAAATCCTCATTATATTTATATAAAAGATTATTTAGCAAAATTGGATTTGTGAGAATTTCCAGTATAATTTTTTCTCCATAGTCCACTATATATACATATATATAGATATTATCTTATCAGTGTATGTTTCCTGTGAGTCTTTCTTACCATCTGCACGTTACCTTAACTCTGCCTCTATGATACTTTGTTTATTCATCTCTTCCATTAGTTCCCTTTTCATTTTCTCCATTCTTTTTTAATTCTCCCACCATGTTTATTTAATTCTCTCTCATTTTGTGTACGGTGAGTCTCCCCCGTCTCATCCCCTCTTTCTCTCATCACAGGCTTCTCTCCCTTCTCTCTCATCCGAGAAGCTGCCTTCTCTTTCATTCCAATCTTCAGTAGAAAAACGATGCTCTTGCTCCCAAATCCTTTCATTTGGAGGATTACTAAAGTGTGGCTTGATATCAGAGTGGAGGGAGGAGAGAGGGGGGGGGGAGGAGGAGAGGAACGAGAGGCAGGGCAAGGGGAGCAGAATCACAATCCAAAAGTATCATAACACTCTCACACAGCAGTGTAACAATAGTTTGGGTCATGATTGGATTCCGTAAACAGTAGATTACAATGGACTATAAAAAACTGCATTATGTTCAGACAATAATAATCTGGCTGTTTCTTATTAAAAAAAAAGGCTATTTAACGCTTAAAGCTTCTAAAATCTTGGCTTCAGACAGTTTTAAGCTCAAAATGTCATCCCTGTACGTTTACTCTAAAAATCTTTATGAGAAGTGGGAGGGGCTGGTTTGATCAAATTTAACTGATGGGTAGAAAATAAATCCTGAATCAATCCTCCGTACTTCCTGTTTAACTTCTACATATTTGTCATATTTTGACATTTCGGCAACATTCACACGAAAATGAGTTTCATGCTGGAAGTTATTAAACATTGTGTGAGTCGTGTGACTGTAGTGATTTTATCTTTTTATATCAGCTGGATTTTTGTTTATGTTTACTCATCTGACAGGTTAAATCTTTCTTCCACCTGTCCCCACTAGAGGGAGACCTAGACTCACTGGAGTGGCTCCGGGGGTTCCCAGCAGCCAGCAAGACCCCCCACCCCTCCTCATCCCCACCCCTCCCGGCCCTGTTCATCCAGCCCCAGAGCAGGTGCCCATGTCTGGGCCTGTCTGGCCCTTCACCCCCTTATCTGATTAATACTACTAATCCTGGAGGTGTTCCTGCCTGCCAGAGAGGCCAGCCACCAGACTGGCCACTTTCTTGCTTGGGGCGGCTAGGCCACGAGGCACGGTTATGGGTTGCACTTTGCCAACATGGCCCCCTTGGACCTAAGGGGATGTTTGAGCTTCAGCTTAGTTTCTGTTGGTTTTTTTTCTTCTTCTTTTTTTTTAACTTATCTACATCACAAAAAAAGACCAGGCTCATTTATCAGAGCTGTGTTGTTTCTATGTATTCAAACAAATCCATTCATTTTGCCCCTTTATCCCCCCCCCAGAAAATTCCCTGGAGCATCACTACTACAATGACAAACTCCTGTTCTGTGAAGGTAAGTTTCCAACACGGAAACTCAAAGACTGATTGACTCCTTTTTTCCTTCTTATCCACCTGCTTTGTGCGAGTTTGGGCCCTAATCATCTCACTAGTGGATGACCATCTTCCAGAAATCACTGCCCAAGTCACTCAACTGTCCTACTTCCTCTGTTCACTCCCTCCCTCTCTCTGCTTTTCACCCAGTAGTGGAACACAAACAGCCTTATCAGGAGACAAACACTCATCCCCCTGCCCTCCCCTCCCTCCTCTCTCCCCCCCCTGACCCCCCTTCCCCACCACCAAACCACCCTCCACACCCTCATTTGCATGCATTTGTTTACCTCCTCTTCCCACTCAGTCTTAATAGAGAACTCCACTCCTTAATGGTTCGTGTTTCTGTAAGGATGAAAAAAGAGACTGTGAAATAAACAGATAGGAGAGTGATTGCACCACATTGAAAGCAGCAGCTCTTCCCTTCCTCTTCATTTTTCCTCCCACCTAACTTCTTGTATATGCGTGGGCAGATGCACAAATTCAATTAGCTGTTGTTGTTTTTTTAACTCTTTATTTATATATATTCCTTCCCTCTGTTTAACCACTAGAGATGGATGAGGGGGGAATGGAGGGCTGGGAAATTAAAATGATGAGGCCTCGGTGTGGTTTGTGTTGACATATGTGCTGCAAACTGTGCGGTTGCATTTGGGAGATAACTCAAAAGTGCCACAAGTCCTCACGATTAAATATTTGCTTCTCCTCAAGGATCGGGTTGTGTGTTTTGAAGTGTCATTTTGCTTTCAGTGGAATGTTTGGCTTTACAAATAAAAAAATGAATAAGTCTCCTAGCTGTTTGTAATAATGGTAAGCAGTGGTTGAGACAGAGAGATTGGCATCAGGCTCCTATTAACTGATATCAGTAAGATTCTAGTGCAATTGAGACTTAATTGAAAAATTATGACCACCGCTGTCTTATCCATAAATGCTTTGCAGTGATGACTTAGGGCTATCACCTTAAATTCACCTTAAAAACTTTTTATTATCCTTTAACTGTATCATGGTTTTTTTTATAATTTAAATTTATTTATGTCATGTTTTTCTGTAGTTTTTCAGAGGCTGAGGAATTAAAGGTTTTAGTGGAAAGTTTTAGAAAAAAACCTTACGCCCAAACTGCGGGTAAATCTAGAGATTTATAGTAGCTTCATTGTACCGCCATATGGACTGTTTTTACTTGTTTATTCATCTTAAATTATCAGCATTTCAAAGAAGAACTCCTGAACTTTGGCAGATTTTCTCAGTGAGGCACCCCTTTAATAACAGCTAATTTTGCATCTGTCTTGCACCCTACTTGTACTCTGAGCTCTCTCCAGTCAGTAAAAGTCAATCAGATGTTGACTCTTGTCTTATCTCTTGCTCGCTCCCTTTTTTTTTGTTTCTTTTCTTCTCTTCTGATAATTTCCTGTTGTGTTTCTTTGCTGAATCAGCCACGATGCACGTTCAAAACGTTCTCAGTCTTGAGACACCGCTGGGTAACATTGGCTGGAGGAATATACATAATAGATGTCACTGTGCCATCATAGTGCTACTTTAAGAGTTACATAGTGCTACTTTAAGAGTTACATAGTGCTACTTTAAGGAGGGGAAGCACATCCCGTTAAAAGGGCTGAGCAATATGGCAAAACATACGATCACAATATTATTTTCTATATTCATTGATGTCGATCTTGATCACAATCTAGAGTTTTCTAATGCTGGCAGTTTCAAAAATATTCTGATAGTGAAACATGAAACTGCTGTTATAAAGTCTTTGCTTCGTTTTAAATGCTTTTCATATGAGGCGGCAGCAACAAATGACGAGACGACGCATTTCAGTTTGATGCTTGCAAAGTTTGCACATGGTATTCATCTGTTCTACATCATTTTGATTGAATCTGAGCCACTTCTATATTACTGATTTCCCCCTGCTTGGTCGTAAGAGCTTGAATGAGGTCATTTGGACTTCTCTTTCTTGGTTCTTGAAGATGATTCATCTCTCATTTGAAAGGCTGCTTCCGTGATGAAGAGGGAAAACGTCTTCAAAATCTAAGAAATAGTAGTCCAGTTGACCTTATTCAAGATGTTATGATTATCATGACCTGGGTGACTGAGAATCTGCACCAACACTTTCCTTTTTTGGGTTTTGTTGGTAGTTACCAACCAGCATAGAGGTGCATTACCACTAACTAGTGAACTGTAGTGTGCTGAGGGATACACAGTTTGCTCCGTAGATGGATCAACTTTATAAAAAGTCTCATTAAGATTGATATAAATTTGATCACAATCTAATTTTGAAACCATTTTATAGCCCAGCAATGTCCCATAGAGTAAAGGCTGCTGAATAACACTGAATCATGTAGTTTTTCCAATAAAGATTTTAAAATGATAACTCATTTAACTCAGGGGTTCCCAAACTTTTTGAGCCACGACCTCCAAGATACCATACATTGGTGTTCGCGACCCCCCCTCCCGTGATGACAATTAGAAATTATATGATATCAGATGGGTCATCTTGCAGGATCCTCTAAATATAAGGCTTGAAAACTGTCTGTCTTCTTAAATAAGGAGGATTTGTGTGGATTTATGCATTGTGTTAAGAAATTAAGGAGATAAATTTAGATGTATCTGCATTAATGGTTTAATTTTGAAATCTCAAATTTTTTTGATAAATGTTGGTTATATAGTATTCAAAAATGATCTGGCAACCCCCGGTTTGGAAACCACTGATTAAACTCATGTTTAAGAACTTTAGATAAATCTTTTCTTAGTCATCATTCTAATAAGCAGAACAGAATATGAATACTAGTTTTTATACAAGTTAGTTGTTTTGTCTAACAGTCAAAAATGATCCTCAACTTATTGATTTATCTGGATCATTTCAGCATTAATTTTGTGTATTTGCTCAGATTAACAGCTGCCTCATGTACCTGCTTCTCTTCATTCTACTTGACCTTAAATCCTTTTATAAAAACTTAAATCTCAGCAAAGTTATAAAGTTCAGACTCTTTCCGTTATCTGCTTCCACATTCCTCTGAATTCCCACGAGTGCCTTTTTAAAAGGATATTTCTCTCGTGTCAGTGTTTAAGCGTTAAGTCACATGAGCTCCTGACTCTTCTCCTGGTTTTCCTCTGTAGCTCGAGGCTATTCGTGGACCCCCAGGAACCGCCGACCAGAAAAGCTACGCGATTCGCTGAAGGAGTTAGAGGTAACCGCCTCCTTAGGTGCACCCCCCCCACACACCCATCGCCTCCACACACTCCACTATCCCTCCTGGCTTCTTCCTCCCTCTGGGGATTTTTGGAGTTTTCCCTTTCCGAAACGGCCGATTGATTAACAAATAGGGGCATTCTCTGTCTGCTCTCCCTCTCCCTTCACTCTCCTTGTCGTTCCCGTTTGTTCTCCTCTCTCCCTCTTCTCTCTCATCACCTCTCTTTCGGCCGAACTCTGTCATCGAGGGGGATATTTGAGGGGATCAGGGGGCTGCAGGCCCTCCTCCTCCTCCATCCTCTCTCTTCCTCCCTCCTTCTCTCCCTCCTCCTCTTTCCCTGAACCCCCCCTCCCCACGCTCTCTTCCCCTCTGTACTTGTGGCAGTACAGACCTAGCTTTGTATGCTGGAACCTGTCTGTGGCTGTTACACACACACATGCGCACGCTCCCCACCCATCCGCCTCCCTCCTCTCACCCGTAACCATTGTCTGAAACCAGAAACACCCCAGCTCACCTCCACACCCCACCCTCCTCCTCCTCCTTCTCCGTCCCTCTCTCCTCCCATCCAATCGCTCCAGCTGGGTTTGGAATGTGGCAGGAATGACTGACCTTACACTCACACCCAGACACACACACATGCACACCAGCGCTGCTTACCTGCATCCTTTTCCAAGTCTCTCCCACCTCCTGGCTCTGAGGAGGAGCTGCTGCAGTGACCACCTGTGGTGGAAAGTGCCTACTGCTGCATACTATACAAACTTACACAACTATGAGAAGCTGTAACTGACTTTTTTTTTTGTTTCCTCACTCTTTTACAGCCTTTTTAGACCCAAGCTGATATAATATTTGTTCATTTAAAGGTGACATATCATTGAAAAATGACTTTGTAGGTGTTTGAGAGCATTTATTTGGACGTCAGAAGTAATTACCAACTCAAGAACCCAGAAAAAACACAACTTTGTCTTGGACCTGCTATATCTGAAAATGTAATGTTAAGTGAGCCATTCAGATTTACAATTTAAAGATGAATCACTCTAAAAAGTTATTCGTCGTCCTCCCTCTGTACCTCCACCTAACTTCAGCTTCAGATGCTTCTGCATTCACTGTTCCTCTAAAATTGGAAATTGAAACTCCAATAATCTTTCTTTTTGCTTCATTAATTCCCATCATTAGCTATGTCATTCATAAAAAATGAAGTAATCAAGTTGCTAATAATTCTCTACCAGTACCTTGTCATATCCTGAGAAGGAAGCCTGACCTCTAATTGGCATTCTTTCGAATTGCCTATTACACAGATAGGATCATAAGTACAGCACCACCAGTATGGCACCAGTAACTGCTCTTACAAAAACAGCAAAGGTGACATATTGTTCATATAAGCAACAGTTCTTTAAACTCCACTACTGAACTTTGATTTTCTCACTGAGGGGCCCCTAACAGTGGCAAATTCATCATCCATCTTGTCCTGTCTCTTCTCTGAGCTCTGTCCAGCCAGTAAAAGTCAGTCCGATCTTGACTCTTGTCTTGTCTCTTGCTGTGTTTTTCTGTCTTTCTTTTCCGCACTTCTTCCGATAAAATCCTCTTGGGTGTTTTTGCTGAATCAGCCACGGTGTTCGTTCCAAACGGCCATCGTGTTGATATCCAGTTGCTACCATGTGACCCCGCTGCCATAAAGCAGAATGTTTCTCCAAAAAAAAAGTTGTGAACCTCAACCTCAACCTCAGGACGCTGCAGGGCAACGACGGCTCCAGGAATGTTCATAGTAAATGTCAGTGTGCCATCAAAATCAGTTCAACACATGACAAGACCAGAACTGAAAGGTGGATCCAAAGTCTACCAAAGACAGTTTATTGTATGCTCTCTCAAACATTACACCATGCTCTAAGGGTTTAATTCCTACAAATCTCAAAAGAGGCAGACCCTGAGGAAGATAGGGACAGAGTGGAGTCGTGGGTCCCTCAACATCCCAGAAATTATCTTAAATAGAGGTGTAGATGAATGGAAGAGGAAGGCTGCTGCAGCATTTTTGTGTTATTTGGATCAATGTGTGTAAAAGACATTTCATTAAGATCTCAAGAATTGTGTCCGCTTGTGGAAAAAGGACCTAATATGTCTCTTTTTAAATATTAAAAACCCATCTCTGTGTTTCTGCTACAAAACATTTATGTGTGTTCTTTACACAAGTTGTATTGTTGATCCTTTTCTCTTTGTCTGTTTCTCTGTCCATTCAGGAGCTGTTGCAGACCAATACCTGTGTCCACACCAGATGGAGAAACAAGTACTGCTGCCAGGTACACGCCCTCACCAGCCCAGCGACCTGCAGTCTACAAGCAGACACAAACGCACACTTAGAAAACCTCTTTTGGGTGTAATATGATTTATTAGATCATTTCAGCTAAGGGAACATCTCCAACAGTCTTTTTTTTCTAATTATCATGTTTCTGACCCTTATAAAAACAAACATATGTCTATAAATATGTCTGAAATGATTTGACCAAGATCTGCTTTATAGTATATAAACTGTTTTGTTGTTTATGTGCATGTAAGCACCTCTGCACCAATAATAGAAAGCAGCTGCAGCAGGTACAGAGAGGTCTTGTAAACATGTATGACAGGAACAAGGCCAATATGTGTTAACTGGTATGTGATTCTAAGCAGGATATCAGCAAGTTTCTATCACTAAGAAAAAACATCAACTTTTTGTCAGTTTTATATAATAAGGGAGTCATTCAGTAGACAAGTCAGGAATAATCTCAATTATATATGAAAGTCATGGGATTCATTACAGCCTTATGCAACCATTACAATGATATGTGTCTTGTTTTGGATAGGATGTCTTTCAAATGAGTGCATGGGATCTCTATCCAACCCCAGAACTTGATTATAAATCCATTCACACTTTCAGCTGTGTCTTTTTGTACCTTGTGAAACACAGAGAATTTTAACGTGTCATTGCTTCATTAACCAACATCATAAATAAAACTTTCCCAAGGTAATTTAGCATCTGAACAGCATCAAAAACCTTGTTTAGGACTCTTGATTCAGTGACAGATCCCAACTTTCTGAAGTCCTACAATTTAATTTAATTAAATCTAAGAATTTGGTGGATTTTTTCTCTCCCAAAGTGTTGATTTCTTGGTATTTTGGATTCTTCTTTATTCTAAGTTCCATCTGTAAAGCTTTTACCAAAGCATATTTGAAGATGAACAAACACTGAGCAGTGTTTTTCCCATAAAATAATATCTAAAGTGGTTTGAAATACTTAAAAAAAGAAGACATTTATGCCTCTTCTCTGATTTGGAAAAGTGATTAAAAAATTCAAATATAATTTTAAACTCTGATGTCCATTCTTAAATAACCTTTAGATGTGACTGGAACAAACATTAACTGCTGGTGTCTTTCAGATGGTGATGAGCAGTGGAGTCCTGGTGACCCTTACTCTCAGTGGACCTCAGCTTGAACAAGTGTGCATAGACCGCACATTAGTGGGCCGACTACCAGCCAACACAGTGACTGATGGTGAGTTTTAGACTCTCGCATGTTTATTTCTACCTTCACTGCAAAAATTAGCTATATCAATATAAAGAAAAAAGCAAAAACACTTAACTTGAGAAGATTCAAGTGAGGTAATCTGCCAGTGCAGGAACATAACTGCACCTGGTAAGATTTCCTGAAATAAGACAGAATATCTAGGCTTTAAACAAGTAAGAACTATCTTAAAATAAGTAGTGAAACTCTCATCCCAAGTCCTTTAAACTGGACTTTTAAAATAATGTTAGTTTAACTGAAATAGTAAAACTGACTCAGTCAGATTATGTGGTTGAGAGTCAAATATCTTCATGTATAGCCTACATACTGACCAAGGTCCTCTAGACATGCTCCACATTTCCTGTCCTCGATATTCCTGTCTCTATGTAGTAACAAGTTGCTGCCAGTTAAATCCTTGGTCCACTGTTTTGGTCTGATGTAAAAGGTGAATTGAGAAAAGGCCAACACTAACAAGCTGAAAGAGGCCATATTGCTACTTAAGCTTCGGTCAGTAATCCAAATACCCCTCACCTACGAGTAGAATAGTATGTAGTTGAGCTGTAACTGTGCATGTAAACACTGACTGATGCTTAATCCAAATACTAGAAATATCTGCCTAATATTTACCCACGACAAGTGGAATTATATACATTTTAAGGGTTCTTCTATGTTTTGAGCCTGTGATTGCTAAAAATAAATGGTCATGATCACAGAACTAAAAGCATGTGGTTTGTAACTGCAGGCATCCTTTCCAAACTGCTGTTAGGCCCTTCTAATCCAAAAAAAATAGTACCTTGTTGCAAATCTTAGCTCTTGTATCATTGTATCCATGATTTTTGTGCATATTAAAGATTTCCAACCAAATACAAAAAGTACCATCATTCTGCTTCCTATGATGCCGGAAAGGATAGAGTTAAAAATAAATTTGTCTAATTTGTCTTAGAATGATTCATCAGAAGGCTTTTCTTTACTCTTTAGAATACATTATGATTCGTAAAACATTTCTAAATATGCTTATTTCTGTTAATGCTTGTCAGAGCTGATGCAACCAGCATGCTCATCACCTCACTTAAACAATCTCTTGTATGGCTGCAATTTTTTGCATTCACTGAAATAAATGATGGTTTACGTATGAGTCATATGCTCATTGCAGTTTAAGCAGATTTCATCACTGCTTCTGCCACAAGGGCTGACTAACGTCTGCCCACAGCCTCAAGTAAACAAACATACAAACTCATTTTTATACATTTGCATTCAAATGTTTAGTGTTTCAAAAAGGATGACGCCATATTGCCACGCACTTTCTCTTCCTCTATCAGCACTGTTTACACCTGCTCACCCAACATGCAGCCTCCACACACACACACACACACGCCACACTCTCCTCAACACTTTGTCACGCAAACACTCTCTCACACACATAACAGGTGCCACAGGTGAGCCAGGCGACTCTGCTAGCTAATTGCGGGCAAATCCTTTTGTGCTGCGTGTGTCCAGGGGCCTTCCCTTAAGAGCATCCATCAGTGTTTTTCCTCCATCGCACGTTCCTCCAGGGAGCACCGCCCCCCTCGCGCTGCACCGCCTCGCTCTGCAGACCTGGCAGGAGAGAATAAGAGGCCGTGGACACTAGCCCAAATCTGCTAATTATTTCTTTCTTTCTGTATCAATTATTTGTTCATAACACCGCCCTCCCTACTTCCGCCCGGGGTCTCCAGACACTTGATAAAGCCCCCATAGTGCACAGACACACACAAACGCGCACTCTCTCACATACAAACATGCACACACTTGTCCTCTCACACTTGCATGTGTAATTACCAACACACGTTTTTTTTAAAAGAAAATACAAACGAACAAACACTTACTATAAGTTTTCTCACCTTTGCACACACACACACACACACAAAAGAAAAACTGGAAACACATGCAAGATGACACACACACACACACACACAGGTACACAGTCACCTCCTGCCGTGCTCTATTCAAAGCCTCAGAGGCACTAATTATTAGAGTAATGGTTGTGAGAGGGTGGGTTCCGGGGATTGTGTGTGTGTGTGTGTGTGTGTGGGTGTGTGTATGTGTGTGTGTGTGTTTACAGGTGTGAGCTGCAGGAGGTTCTGATCCTCTTCCAGGAAGCGGCTCTGCAGAACCTGGACTGTGTGGATCCGGACCTGCAGACCGGACTTGGGGTCCTCTTCAACCTGAGCTCAGACTTCGACAAGGCGGTGGAGGCGTTCAGCGCCGCGCTGTCCGTCAGACCCCAGGTAGCACACACACACACACACACACACACACACACACACACACACACACACACACACACACACACACCCACACACACACA
>JBBBVU010000017.1:23748931-23766456 GCA_037177055.1 Atherinosoma microstoma
CCCCCCCCCCCCCCCCCCCCCCCCCCCTCCCCCCCCCCCCCCCCCCCCCCCCCTCCTCTCAGAATATTCGACGTCCTCACATCTGCCACTTGTTAAATTAGCCTGAGACAATTAGAGTGGAGAGCTAGACCAGATCACACCATCCAACACGTTTACAGAAACACTTTATAATTACAGTCAAGTTGTCACCAATTTGTGTGTTTGTGTGTGTTCTGTCACATATGCCTGATTAATTATGATTGTTTAATTACCTGAATATTTAGTCTCAGACATGTCAGGTTGCTTGTTACTGATTAATCTAAAAACAATTTTCCCACAAAACATCTAAATATTTTCCAATATTTATCCAAGCAACTCTTCACACTAAAAAAAAGCCCATATATTTAATCATGTTGTATTAAAACATGGAAATCAATCTTCATGCAAGAGACCCAACGCAACAAATATTTAACTTTATTATTTGAAAAAATGATCAGAATGGTTGCATATTCATATTTTTTCTCAAGTAATTAATTGACTAAACATTGCGGCTCCAGTCGAATCTTAAATTAAACCGTAAGCCGCTGTGTAATGACAGAATTCATTTTCATTTTCAGAACAGGATTTGACAACTTTTTAAAGCAGAAAGAGGTTTGTGAGCATTTGAATGCAGGAGAAAATCCCTTTTCTGATTTGCATGGATTCAACTAAATGTCAGGCCTGGTTTGTTTTGTATGTTTGAGACAAGAAGCGGCCGCAGCCAGGTTTGCTTTTGTTTCAGGAAGCTGGCTCACTGTTCTGTGTTCAACTTTGCAACCTGAATGCCGGTTACCACTGGGTTTCTACCGTGAGCTCTGATTGCATCATGCCGAGCGGCAGATTACAAATATTTTACACCATCAAAGTATTACCGGCTTCCTTTTGGCCGATGGCTGGGCCAAGCTGCGCATATGCTCTGCGATTAAGCATCCTTAAGTGATTTTTCATAGCTGGTTTCATTTACCCATGTTTAAATGTGCTTTGCTTAAGCCCATTGGCCTCTTATGTCAACATGCTGCAGAGGAGATGGCATTAAATGGATTTAAGGGGACTCTGCGTGTGTTTTTGTCTGTGTGTATGTGGTGAGAAACTCTGTGTACTTTAACATGTTGAAGCTTTGCTTTCTGCGTGTGGGCGTGAATGCATTTGTACATGTGTTGGTGTGTGTAAATGTGAATGCATAAAATGTGCTTGCAGGCAGGCGTGCATGTTTTAATGCATATGTAGCTATCTGTGCATGGGACTATGTGGGTACTTTACATGTATACATGCTCCTCTGCGTTTGGGGTGTCTGGGGGTGGTTTCGGGGTGGGTCATGCAGGTCTGGCCCTTAATACTAAATCAGCCACCTGGTCCCAGATTGGGCCACAGCCTGGTTTCAGATCCGCTGCTTCATTTGGAAAAGAATGGGATTAATCTTAATCCCGTTTATAGACACCCATAGAGATCAATACTAAACTGCATTTAACTTGATTTGTCTGTAATCTATTACAAAGACGCTTACTATTGCATTAAACGTTGTTTCAGAAAGCTAAGGCTTTGTTAATGGCTGTTTTTAATTTTCAAGCTTTGAACCAGTTTTCATTACAAATGCTTTATAATCCAACTCCGACAGACTGATTCAACTGACCTGATTTAGATGGTAGTTTTTCTGTATTTCCTAGCGTTTTTTTCTCCTTACTCCCAAATATTTGCATATTAATTTAAAATTTTCACACAACAGGACGATTTAAAGTGTAATCATTCCAATACCCTCCCGTTTATAAATACAAACACGGCACGGTTAATTGCTGGTAAGACTTTTTTTTGTAAATCTCGGGGTGCAGCTTCACTCGTTCAACTCAAAGCAGGATATCTGACAGACATGTGTAACAACCCCCCTCTTTTCCATTTAATTGGTTTCATAAACAGATTAATTTGAAGGAGAGGGGGGCTTAATTGCTAATCAGCGTTTCCATGCAGCTCCTGAAGAGTTGAACAGGATCAAGTGTGTTCTTCTAACCACAAAAAAAGGCCTTGCAGCCTTCAGCACACTGACAGGAAGCAAAGAGATACAAAGAAGACAGAGGGTGTTGGGAAGGAAAAGAGTAAACTAGGTGTAAAGGAAAGAAGGAAGGAGAGAGAGCAAACTGCGGTAAAAGACAGAGTTGAGAAGAAGTAAAAATTAAATGTTAAGTTAAATACAAGGTTGGTAGAAGCTGAATGGGAGTTCGATTATTTTAATTTAGTTCATTTTAATTGCAAAAGACAATGCTGTAAGCTGAATAACAGAAAAAAATCTGATTAATTTTCATCTTTCATCAGGGTCATTTGACAAAAAGTAGAAATAAAACCAACAAAATTGTCTTCAGTTTTCCAATGACAGCATGATACTCGGTTAAAGATCTTGTTTTAACATAGAAACTTTGTTAGCATATGAGGAAAAGCAACAAAATGATAGAAATGATAACCAGAGCATCAGTTTGAAATCATTCTTTGAATGGAAACTTATGACAACCTTCTATAAATCTTTGAATATAAAAACCCTTGCAACGTTAAAGTCTCTCAACTTGTGAATCTTTTTATGAAGCTGTTTTAGCCACATACGAGGACCAAATCTGGATTATATGTGTTTTTATAGTTTTTTTAACCCTTTGATGCATAGTGTCCACTGTAGTGGTAACCTATTCAAAGGCCGCTTTCTAGTATATGCAGGGGTGTGGATAATATATTTGCAAATTAGTCACTTCATCGGACATTAGTGAATCATCCAATACACTGCCGCTCACTGTAGAATAAACAAATATATTATAAAATTGTAAATATATCCATACATTGTAATTACCAAGTTTTTGTTTTGAGTAATGACATTAAATGTGGTGATGTCATCCCCAGCCGTGCTGAGCGACCGGCTGATTCTGCTGTCCTTCCTGGAGCAGAGCCAAGTGGCTGCAGTCTACCTGAACAAAAAGAACCAGGATTCTCCGGAGACTGGCAGGCGAACAGTCAAACTGTCGCCTTCTGAAATCAAGGTAAGGTAAAGCACATTGTTGCCGCCTGCAGTGCGTGTACGCATGCATGTATGAGTTCTTTTTAGGTGGATGGTTGTGAGGGAGAAATGAGTATAAAGAAAGAGACCAAAACAAAGCAGTAGTAGAAAAAAAAGGTGTTAACACATGGGCCTGCATCAGTGCCCTGTTTCTTTCTTCATTCCACCGAATTCAAAACACTTCTTTGATCAGTGTCACATGAAATCAGGTTATTTAAAACTTAAGATACAAAGCATAATTCAGTTATTATTCTGTCAAAAGGTGCCGTTACAACATCATAGATCATCTACAGTAACACAATGACATGCTAATAATTTTTGTTAATAGTAAAAGGATGGGGTCAAACTAAATAATTTATTCCAAGAAATGTGTTTTGATGTTGATCCAAGGTATGCCTGCCGTGCACTTTGTTCATACATCCTTTTTTCAGTTGCTTTTATATAACAAGTCTTATTTTCTATTTTTAAATGTCTTTATCCAACAAGAAATCTTCAATGTTGAAAGAGAAGGAAACAGTAAAGACTGGAATGTGATGGGCACACAATAATGGATGTACAAGAAGTACTACTAAAAGTAACCAGTTGTATCCCATGTTGGAAAACCGAATAAAAGATAAAATTATAAAGAAAAAAAGGGAAGAGAAGTTTTGGTTAATCTCGTGAAATTTTACAGATGTTGAATCTCCTGAGTGAGAGAGGTAAAGTCTTTCAAACTTTCTTTGTCTGGATGACATTTTTAACTGAGTTGAAGTTTATGTGTCCAGTTTATGTCAAATATTTACATTTTTCTTTGCCAGTCCCCATGAGAGTGTGCTCCTGAGAGACAGATGGGACCTGAGCAAAGTTTATTTTCACCTTTGGTCTAAAAAATGTCTCTTTAATCAAACCAAATTTTATTTATAAAAAAACTTTTTCTGAGACTATGGGGCGAAGAATCAGTCAATTTCTTATTAGAATGAATGGATCAATCTTGAGACTCCTGAAAACCATGTGACACATGACAGGAAGTGACTGTCCTGGACAGAGTTGGAGGTTTTTGTTTCTGAAAAGTTTCTCATAAGACTTTTCATATGATTCATTGCCCGGCAGCATCCCAGGACTGAGAAACCGCATTTCCACAACTTTGTGTTCCAGCCTGGAGCATCGCATGACAGCTGCATTTTGCTGTTCGGCACCACGTCACATGCCAACAACTAGATATCAACACAACGCACCATGGCTGATTCAGCAAAGAAACCCCAGAGGAAAGTGTTAGAGCAAGAGATAGGACTAGAGTCAACGTAGGAGGGGTTTTTAATTTCTAGAGAGAGCTCAGAGAAGAGACAGGACGCAAGACGGATGCCAAATTAGTCTTTGTTAAGGGGGCGCCAAAGTGCCAAAATCAGTTAGGGCTACGGCATGACTTCTTCATTGTTTTATGTGCATAATTTGGTTACGGTACTAGTGCTTATGTAGGAACTAGTTTCTGCTGCATTTTTCACTCCAAATAAAGGTTATAAATTAATTGGAAAAAAAAATAAATAGGTGGATCATTTTGTGTAAAAACAGAAGTTAGAGGCTGGTCTGATTGGTCAGACATCACCCACCAATCCACAACAGCTCTGCTGAAATTCAAGAATTAAGAAAACATTTGTAATTTACATTAGTGTATTCCATAAAGTGCAGAATGACTCATGAGTATTTTTTAACATTTTCCAGGAAATGATCAATTCTGAGTTAAAAGTTTGTTTTTCTTGGGAACTTTAATCTAAAATGCATCCAGGTTGCCTGACTGCAGCTTTTATTATTCATGCCTATTAATTTGAGCGTGTGTGTAGCTCAGTCTGATCAGGAGGTGTTTTGTAGATGTCAGTAATAGATCTGATCATGCAGGGTCCTGTTATTCCTTCAAAACAGAACTACACTGTGTCCTCCTTCTCTAGCTGGCTAACCGCTAACCCTGGCATTATCACATTACTGCCAGGCCCTTTTGTTGAGGTACGTGTGTGTGGGCGCGTGCGTGGTGGTGTGTGTGAAAGCAATCGTTCCTGCCGTGCGTCTGTTTCCAGAAGCAAAGTCCTGATAAGACACCCCCTTCATCACCACTACCGCCACTCCATACGGCACACACCTCTGTCGGCGTACATGCACATGCATACATGCAACCTGCAACGTACACACGTGTGTCGCACAATCAACTACCCATCCCCCCACAACAAACACACACATGCACAAACGCATACACATCGCCCTGGTCCAGTGGGCTAAGCTGGAGAAGGGAGAGTAGGGGGCGTTGAGGGGGGGCTAAACTAATCCGGCCCACAGAAAGTGGTTTTTGATTATTGCTGACCAGCAAACGCCAGCAGTAAAAAAGAGTGAAGAGATGGGTTGGGATGGAGGGGTGGAGGGGGCACATGGGGAAGAGATAGAGTGTGTTATTAACCCAGTGATTTTCAGATTTTTTTTTTTTCTTCCTTCTTTTCCATTTCTAATCTGTCAGTGATCTCCTGTTCAGCTGTTTGGGGAAACTCTTTGTTCCCTTTATCATCACATGTACTTCCATCATTTCAGGCATATTTTATGTCCAAAGCAAATTTCCCCTTTAAAGGGGGGCAAGGAGGGCAGGAATGGACCACTGAATCTCAAATCTCCTCTACTCATACAGCAAAGCTTGTCAATTGACCAATTTCTGAATGTTACTGAGTTTTAAAACCTGTTATTTTGTTGTTTTTGTACTGACACATTAACTTATAAAGAAGCATCCCGTATTCTTGCTCCTTCCAATATGCCTGGTCGGTGGGATTTTGATGTTACGACTGACTGCTCTTTTCCTTGATTTTTCTTTTTGGGCTCAAACCTCTCATTGATCTATTACAAAATTCCAATTATTCTAGTTTTTTTCTTCTTTGTGTGCGCATATTGTTTTGTCCTTCATTCATTCATTAATTCAAGCATGTTTTATTCCTCTATTCCCATTTCCCCAAGGCTGTCGTGCATAAAAGCAGCTATTATATCTCGCTTCTCTTTCCAAACCCAAACAATCAGCTTTTTTCCCCTCATAATCACCTTTTATTCTTCTGTCTTTTGCCTCCTTCTCATTTGACCTCCTCTATCTTCAAGTCTTCTGCATCGTGATATTATCATGGATATATATGTGTTTGTGAGAGCCATCAACTCTCTTTGTGTTGGCGAGTGTGACTGGAGATAAAGAGTGTATGAAAGGCCTGTATGAATATGGTGCTGGCTGTGAGTGTCCATGCATGTGTGTGTGAGGAGGGAATGAGCTGTGGTGTGTGAAAGGGTTGGGTCAAAGTGTAAGACCTGTAATTTCACCTCCTTTAAAAAGGCTTTAATGCCATGTGTGCCTGCTCTTTTTCTATCTATAAAAGTGTTTTATATCACTGCCTCTGCTTGTATATGCACTTGTGTTTGTGTACATACTTGCAGAAACTCATGTATGTGTGACTGTGGATGTGCATCTCCCCCCCCTCACTTCCATGCCCAAAGCGCCACGAGAGCTCATTACTGTGCGTCTCTTTGTTGTGGCCTGTAGAGCGTGGCGGACCTTCCCAAAAATATGCACATCACTGAAACAACAAGCCCGATAGAACAAAACCCACACAGACATTAATAATGGAAGATAAAAAACAACCTTAGACATCAACAAAAAAAAGAATCTGGGAAGGACAAGAAAGACATCGGGGGTTACAGATGTGAACGTTGGAGAACCTTCAGGTGCTGAAACAGGCCAGGAGGATGAATCCAAATAGAATAATCATTAATGTGGTGTAATAACTTCCCCATCTTGATGAGATGTGTTTTAAGTATATGGGGCTCGCTCTTCTCGCCTCTACCCTCTTATTGTGTGTATTTCTGTGTCCAGGTGGAGTGTGTGGAGGTGGGCGCGTGGGGTCGAAGGCTTCACAGAAACGTGCGTCTCAACCGTCTCCAGGATGTGGCGATCTGTTGGTGGAGCCTGGGTGAGCCCGGCGAGGACCTGTGGCAATGGACTCCCACAGAAACAAACAGAAACAACCTGGTTCTTATCAGCCACTCCCCTACCGAAGGCCTCAAGGTAAACATGCACACTGCTTACCGACCATGTTGTCTAGTCCAAAGCTTGCATGTCATCAATACATCTGAAAAACATGAAGGTACCAGCTTCGGGTTTGGTGCTTGGAAGAAAAAGCCTCAAATCAGCAACCACACCAGGACAATTATCCAATAATCATTGTTACTTCATCTGGTAATGTTTAATGTAAAAACATGAGACATTTATTGATCAGCAGAGGCATACCTTTGAGTAATGGGGGACTGTGAAACTCCACCAAGAGGAAGACGACCCCTTTTTGTCTGCTTGCATTATGCAACTAATAGGAACTTTTGAATGATGTGCATATTTGTGAGCAGGCAGATGGTAGAAACGGTCAATATTCCATCATGTTTCCTCTGTTAAATTCACGTTCACAATTCTTTAAGAGCATTTCTAAAAGAATACGAATAAAGCTGTGATATTCCACTCTTACTTTAGTATGAGAACCTCCCACAATATATATATATAATTCTAGGAGCTAAAAAGCAGCTCCTCTTGTCCAAAAACTCCTGTGGATTCTTGTGGAGTTACTGCGGGAATATCAGTCTATCAGCAAGTCTATCACTCCTTCATTGCTGGGATAGGCTCCAACTTCCCCATGACCCTGAATTGGAATAAGCAGTATAAAAAAAGAAAGAATAGATGTATTTTAGTGTGTTTCTCAGCAGTAAATCGTGCACTCCTAGTTTAGTCACAAATCTACAGAAAATGTTCGTTTTGTTTCTTTTACAGAGTGACTTAGCTATAATGAAGAATTGTAAGTGTCTTGTACTCAGCTAAGTAAAAAATGTAATCTGAGATCAACCTGTGGGTTGTATTCGTCCATCGGTTGCACTGCAAGAAGATGTCTTTGTGACTAAGACAAAGAAAAAGTTTTCCAATCAGTCTAATGTATATTTTGACTCTCAGGTGTGGCATGAGATCTCCGGAGAGACCGATTGACATTCTGGAGTCCAAATCCATATTTCCTGCTACAGAAGACTCATATGTACCATACCACTCATATGTTCAAACTACAGTGTCTGATCAGGATGTCTCCTTTACGCCTACTTTTGATTTATTTCTCTCTTCAAATTGGTTTGAGATCCCTTGGTAGACCCAAATCACACTGTAGGTATTTCATCTTTAGGGTGGCTCAGGTGGTAGCGCAGGTTGTCCAATGACTGGAAGGTGACTGGAAGGTCCAATGACTGGAAGGTTCCATTAATATTTAATCTGGCGAAGGAAAACCCTCAGATTTCCAAGGATCTCGAAGACGTTCCTGCTTACAATAACACAAACCTGGATAAGTGAGAGTAACTGCGTGGATAGATACATCAAGACTTCATTGGTTTTGTCCTTTAATGCGTTTCCATCATGTCATGTCAATCAAAGCAGAACTTTTTCTTCCAGACGTCTTATTCATTTTGCCAAATATGGGATTTTTCTAAACATATACAACTCTCTGTAGCATATTTCCAGTATTAAAAAAAGCTATTGAGGGAATTTCTTCTGTAATCACATTAACTTTTTAAGTAGTTGATAACTTGATGGGCATGGATGCTCTTTTGTATGACACAGCCCTTTTTCCCCCCATTGGCACAGTAGTAAAAGCTATGCTAAATCTAACTTTAACAAATAATTAAACACAACAGCGACAAAACAAGTAAAGCTTGAAGCCTGAGAAAAGCATAAAATTGCACGAGTTTCCGTGACCAAAGTTCTTAACTTTAAAGGTTTCTTAACACCTTTATGTGTCGTTTGACACTTTAAAGTCATTCGCATAAATCATAACTTCAGCTGTTTATTTGTATTATTTCTATTATGTTTGTATTTCCCAACCAAGTCTCAGGCACACACGCG
The DNA here is from genome assembly GCA_037177055.1 of Atherinosoma microstoma. Lineage (NCBI taxonomy): Eukaryota > Metazoa > Chordata > Actinopteri > Atheriniformes > Atherinidae > Atherinosoma > Atherinosoma microstoma. The sequence goes on from JBBBVU010000017.1 coordinate 23,757,892, forward strand.
GTGAAAGAGGCAACAAAGCCGCTGAGCGGAGACCTGTGTTGTATGGATGGGATTGGGGATGGTGTGTTAGTCACCTCAAGGGTGGTACCTCAGTGTTGCACCTTCATGCATCACCATATGAAATAAGCTGGAGAGCTAAGCTGTGGTTCAACGCCTACACGTTCCCACTCTTTCTCTCTCTCTCACACACACATCCTCGTGGCCTCTGGCAAAACCCTACCCAACTCCCTATTCTCTGTCAACGTGGGATTGGCCTCACGCCGAAAATCAGATGAAAGATCCCAAATTACCAAACCGAGCTTAACTGCACTCCTCGTGTCTTTACCTCCATAAGCATATGCAAAATATTCACCACAGCAGAGAGAGACGGAGCATTTGCAAGAGGGAGGAAAGATGAGCGTTACCAATTGCATGCTAGGAAAACAAATTCACGCAGGAGAGAATGAGGGAGGGATTGGAGGAAGAGGAGGTGGAAGGGAGGGTTGGGGGGGGGGACATGAATATTGAAATAATCAAAGCAAATGTTGTTTGCTGCTTTTTCTGCTTCTTGTTTTTTGGAACGCTCTTCACATTTATCACACTCCTTCACCTAGTTTAAGTCTCTCCGTCTCCTCCAAACACCCCGCCTCCCCCCTTCCCCTCCGTCTTCCTCTCCTCCTTCTTTTCCCTCCTCGCTTCAAGAACATTAAAGTCTCTTCGTGGGGCTGCGGCATTGCGCTCTAATGAAAGCGTTTGTTGTCATTTTTCAGATGCGCGGTGTGAAATTAAGCGAGCAGTTTATGTAAGAGCCGTAGCGGGGAATCAAACGTCGGGCACACATCGGGCGACGCCAGCTACTTCAATCACTTCAAGCTCATATATATGTTCCTTTTGTTCAGTTCGCTATCTGCCGCACTAAGCCAATTTTCTAGCCAGTCTCTCGGCATTTAAAAAAGTCTGATTTCTTTCCCTATGTGGTCTTAATTCATATCCCCCCCCCTCACCCCCTCCTCATGCTGATAAGTGGAGCCACGGCATACAGGGCTATGAGGGGGGGGTGGCGGGAAGGAGAGGAAAACATACACAGTTTTATGCAGGCAGTTAACATTTTTAATGATTCTTCTTTCATGCTTACCTCCTTCACCCCCCATTCAAACAAAAACACCATTTCCTGGAATTTAATAATCTTAATTCACTTTTTTCTGTTTTTGTGAACATACTTTTTCTGTTTATAAACCGTATGACATCCTGTTATCTGCCACCTTACAGTTTGTTGTTTGTTTGATCCGTTTTTGTGTCATTTTTCTACTGTCTTTTAATAACTGTTTCCTTAAGGATAGAATATGTGTACATGCAATTCAATACAAGTTTAAAAAAGTCTATAATCTTAATTTGTTCCTTTAGAATCCTATGATTAAGGGACGAGGTGTGATGGAACTAAATTGATGGTGTAAATTTCATCTACAGCATATAAACCTGTAATCTTAATACGAAGATGTAAAAACCCTGGACCAGGAAAGGGTCGGGTGTGGAATCCAAAGTGCAGATCCTGTTCTGTGTTCAGCAGTGAAGGTGCGAGGGATATTTTGGTCTGTAATCCCGCTGTGTGCGTGCATTTTCTCACATCAGTTCTTCAACTCTAAAGCTGGATTATTCTCGCGCTGCGTCTGCGTACGCTCGGGCCGGCGTAGCTGATGCTGGTGAAATGTGCGTAGGGTTAAAGCATCGAGTTACAGTTTCTCTTCTGAATCTGAAGGTGGCAGTAGATCTGGTATCGGCTGGTAAACTCCACAGAGCGGAGTTTTATCGATGCTTCACTTCAGTTCTGGCAGGTATTTCCTGTTTTAGAACGACGTTGCAGCATCTTCACAGGTTCGTGGAAGCAAACGAAGAAATAATTCTTACATTGAAAATTTTACAGCGCGAACAAATGAGATGTGTGTTACATGAAATCCCAAAAACACACGATCACAAAGGAGTACTTCAGGTACTCCAGGGGTGCATGTCAGGTCTGGAAGAAGCCTCAAGCTACCTCGGACTTACAGCAGATGCCGTGCAAGTATAAATCCAGCTAACCCCTAATTCACATGCCTAAAACTTCCCAGTCCCACCCAGCAGCCCCCCCCCTCCTCTCCTCTCTCAACAGCCCTCATCCCTCCACTCTCCTCCAAGTCCCTCCGTCTCTCTCTATCCGTCTCTCCCTGTCTTTCTCTGCTCCGTGAGCTGGAAAATTGGCTTCAAAAGGCCACTGCTGTGAACAAGGGCCAGCCACACAGTTGGGCCCGTCCGCTTTATCTTTCACGCCATGGAGGGAGAAAAAGGGTGCCGGCGAGAGAGAGAGGAGAAGAATGGAGAAGAATAGTTTTGACCAGTCACTGAAACCAATAACCAGGAGAAAGCTACTTACTAGAGGTCTCTCTCTGTCTGTCTCCCTCTCTCCCTGTCTCTGCTCTCTTTGCATCTTTCTCTCCATGCCTCCACTCCCATTTCCCTTTTTTTTTCTCCCCCTCTGCTCCATCCATTTATTCTTTCCCATTTCCACTCTTTCTCATCATCTTTTGTGCATATTCCTGTCTGTCTGCATCCATTTTTTTCCCACTGTGCTCGCTCCTTCTTCTGACCCTGTTCATGATTTTCTGTTTTATGCTACCAGAATTATGGCGTACTGTACATTCACATACTGCCATAAACTCTGGAGAGTTCACAGAGCTGGTCTTTGTGAATTAATTGTATATTTTTTCATAATAAGGATGCAAAGATGTGTTTTAGAAACATGTAAAAAGTCTAACACAAGCTACACAGATGCTTATATTAATGCTGGATTAATTACTGTATAATACTTAACATTTATGATCAGATTGGTTGCTTTGCTGTAAAATTCACACGGGTAACCACGCGTGCATGTTTGCAGGACACAGTCAGCAGCAGGTGAACTGTCACATCGTTTACAGCTCTCTGAGTGTTGGCAGGTTATGAGTTTATAGCTCTAAATGACACAAACCCTGCAAGTCTTGAATTTTCGCTAATCTCCTAATCAGCTGTGTTGCCTTCAGGAGTGTTTTGCTTGCCTTTGCTCAGTCCACAGTGAAAGGAAAAGGAGGTACAACACGGAGTTAAAGCAGACCCAGAGCCAGGGTGCTGGCTCAAATAAAAAGAAGAAAATCCGGCTCATCGATTGGCCAGGACTGAAAACGGGCCATTTCTGGACCAGGTATACCAGGGTTCACCGGGGTTTGCTTATAAGTGAACCGAGACCACAGGTTTTTAAGTGGACCAGAGTTCGAACGCACGTTCACACTGCTGCAAACGAACTGTACTAGCAGTGCGAGTGGGCCAGAGTGAACGCGCCCTCATAGAATCAGACAGCCATAATTACATATAAACGTGTCACATAATTATGAATCCAGTAGTCGTTAATCTCTAAGCTGCTCTCAGGGAGAAATCCAAAGCCAAGAGCTATAATGTTGTCCCTAATGGTAAATATTAGTTGTAAATATTAGTAATAATATACTGTAGATATATGATAATATATGTAATCCTAAAGCTAAGTGATGAAACATTTGAACTTTATTAACGTGATATTGTGTCTTGGTGTGGCTTTCTCTTCTTTATCCGTTGGAAGATCCTTGTCATTGTTGTCACCACTTTTGTTTCTGTGGATGCTTCATCTGTTGTTCCCAGTTTATCATCTGACCTCCTGTGTTCTACATTTGAGTCCCCATCTAGCTTCAGATCGTAACATCTAAATCTGAAAGATTTAGTGTTGATCAGATAAGTCATTATCAAATTACTGATTATACCATTAAGAGTTCCCATTGCAAATATAAATCAGCTATAATATAATGTATATCCAAAAATAATGTTTGAGGTCCATTAATGCTATGGTACTGATAATAACATTGATGGGAAATCAATCAAAAGTAATTTAATGTTTCAGATTCATTCTGAAAAAACAAATAAATACCCATCTGAAGTCAAGCCAGAGGATGATCTCAAAACTTCTGGAAAATTGGCTGTCATGGATTGAAGAGTCACGGCAGGATAAACTGCTGACGTTGTCCTCTGTCTTGCTTTTCTTGGAGGGTCACCTGTCAGTGGACACACAGCTGAATCAGCTGCACCTTTTCCCCCTGATTGTGCCATGTTGGCATGCTGGCACAGCGGGCTGTGTGCACCAGCAGGCCGGGCATGGGATGAAAAGCTGAGGGGATGCGATGTGGTTTGGAGTGTGTGCGGGAGGGTCATGGTTTGTGGTACTGAAGTAGGTCGTGTGATTCCTCTGACAGCGTTCTGTAGTCCGGACTCGAAGGACCTTCTTCTGCTATGTGTTTGTGTGCCATTTAATTCAATGCATGGGTCCAATTGTTGCTGCAGAAATGTAGCTATCCCAAGGTTATGCCACTTTTTACCTGAGTCGAGCGCCTCTTGCCTGCTACCTCAAATAAACACACACATTCGCACACAGCATCCACCCCCTGGGGAGCAGCAGGAGCTAGCTCTGAGGGATTATAGAGAAGAAAAAAAGCTTTCAGGAGGACAGTCATCTGCTTCTCTCCTGCTGTAGACCATGGGCAGGCAAAAAAAAAAAAGCCTTCCTCCCTCTAAGTCCCTTTTTGGCAATGCCTGCCAAAAAAACTGGGCCGAGCAGCTTTGCAAAAGGAAAAGAAGGCGGGCAGGCAGCCGATCCCTCTTTCTGTCTACATGGCGAAAAGAAATGGGCTCATTTAGCCAAAGCTGCCACGGTCAATGCAAGGCTCTGATAGAGGCTTTGGTAAGGTGAAATCCTTTCTAAAAAGCTCTGTTAGTGACTGTGGAACTGTTGGACTGCTGTTTACCACAGCCTGTTGTCTCTGTCCTCCCACCTTCTGTCCCTGTTCAATGTGGGTGTTTTATCAACAGTACCACCCGTGATATGGACTATCTCCTCCACTGTCACTGCTTGTGACGGGGCCTGTGTGCCCACCAATTGGTCGAAGGCCAGGAGCAAATAATCTACATTCTGGATTTCACCTTTTTGGTCAAATAATTCCAGGATTTCCTCTTATGTCATCAGTAGAGGGGCTTGCTTCTTGACATTCCCGAGTGATGAGCTCTTGGCTCCTTTCACAGGTAAACAGTGGAGGTTGTTTATCATGGGGTGCCAAGCTGTGGCATGCTCAGGAAGAAGATGTTGTTGACCTTGAGTTAAAGGAACTCTTATCATTAGCTGTCTTGATTGACAGCTGGGTGCTTATGAGCAATGCGGAAGACCCAATTTCCCTCCTCTCCAGGGGGTTTGGGACTGCTGCCATGGCGTCACTCATTTGTATCCCTGTCTTCCTCTCAGGTGTTCTGTCTTGCTTTCTATTTGTTTCTTTCATTTGTTCAGAATCAGGGTACTTCAGAAAAGTACATGTTAAATGTTAAAGCAACATCCACAAGAAAAAGGTCCAGTTGTGTTGAATAAAGCGTTTAGGGACACTAACACCCACACACCAAAGTGTAATTTAATTAATAAATGACCAAAGATTCAAACTGTGGATTCATCTTAACTTGTCATGTTTGGAGTAATGTTTACTGCTACCTTAAAGGTTCATTATGCAATATTGTGAATCTTAATAAGCTGTGAATTGCTGTTTTCTTTTTTCCTAAATGAAGATATAGCAGTGTGATGATCTTCCCAGAAGTTCATCATTCTTTTTGAATGTCTTTTTGAAGTCCCACTGAGATCATAAATGTCTTTTACAAGTGGATACATTGAAATACATGAGGTATCAATGCAAAAGCAGTCATTAATAAGCCTTATTCTCACCATAAAAACAAAGCAATTTCCACAGCGTACTTCTTTTAATTCATCCATCTCTGACACAGAACCTCCCATTGTAAAGTACATTAGTGTACAGCAGCTGTGGAGAAAGTCCTGACCACATTTTCTGCACATATTCAGAAAATCTCTGATGTTAATGTGTGAAAATGGCATTAGACTGTAGGAAAAAGTACAGTCTCTGGAATTTTACGTGGATACGGGTTGACATTGTGGTTACTGCACATAGAGAGTTCACGCACCTCTCTGACAAAACCTCATAACTGGGTTTTTTCACAATCTACTGATTATAGAATTCTACATAATGCACCTTTAATTTTCCACCACAAATACCTTATCTGTCAAATATTGTTCAGCATCCTGGTGTCAAAGCAAATCTTAGCATTGAACTTAAAGAGCAGCTGAGTAGAGTGAAAATAACATGAAGACCTGTTGTGTTTAAAAAGTTAGAGCCTGAATTTCTAGCCTTAATTTCGTGGCTGTATGTCTAATACTTCAGTGTTCATGACTTTACAAAACCTCTGTGAGCATCTTCTGCTACTAGCTGTTGTGAATCAGATAGAGCAGAAGCTCCACTTTGCATCAGCTGAACTAACTGGATGCATCCTCTTTTTTCTACTTTCACTCCTTCAGATCCTCAGCTCTGTCCGGACCGAGGGCAACCCCCTGGACTGCCGCTTCAGCCAGCTTCAGCACTACCAGCTTCTTACAGTGGAATTACCTGCCGGACCGCCGGGATCCAGAGACGGCTCCTGGGCTGACACCTGCGTGTACGAATGCACTCGAGGGCGTCTTCACCGCCTGTCCGTCACCCGCATCCCGCTACCTTCGCATCCCATCTCCTGCTCTCGTCACCCTTCAGAGACCATGCTCCTCCTGGGCTTAAGCGACTCCTCCTTAGTCCTTTACGACCAGAGACGGGGGGTCTCGCTCCTGGCCTCCTGCCCCGTGCCACCCACTCTCCTTGCCTGGCACCCTGCTGGTGCTGTTGTCATGGTAGCAGGAGGACAGGAGGAGCTGATGTGCTTTGATGCGGGCTTGGCACCTGTAAACATGGCACTGGTTGCAGAAGAAGCATCTCCAGCTGAAACATTAAGACTAGCTCAGCACCTGCGCTGCTCCGGAGCCCTGGCTGGACTGCAGTGGGGGACCGGTCTGGATGGAGGTCCAGAGGGGACAGATATGCTGACATTGATCTTTAACGGGGGACCACTAGCTGCCTTGAAATTAAAACTAGGTAGGTAAACGATTCAAAATCATCATTTGACATTGAGTCCAAAAATATGGGCTCAGTTTTGCTCAAATTCTTGCAGCAAAATAAAATAAAAATCATCAAATTCTCATTATCATAAAAACAAATGCTCATCATGTAATCATGTAATCATGTAAACAAATGCTTTCCATCTTATATTAATCTCTAAAAATGTTTTTTTATTTTTATTTATCTATTTAAAACTTTAGAAATCACACTGCCCACCTCCAAATAAACAGCCTTAAAAATTATGAATATAACTTATTAATTATTAGCTTCTTTTAGACTTATCTCTCTTAGTTCTATCATTTTACCACTTGTGATGCTTCTAAATAGAAAATAATATCCAGGACTTCCACACTGTCACAGTCACCTCTTCATAATGATGGTTGCCCCCCCCTCCTTCCCTCCCTTCATACTCTTTCCCTCTGTTTTGAGTCTGACACCGTGTCAGATCCCGGCTGTGTAAATATGGCTGCTGAGCGGGTCGCCCTGCTACCTCTTCACTGCTAAAGGAAGTTAATTTGTTGATGGGCGGGAAGGTTAGCAGGAGTCATGCTCTCAGAGGTCATTCAATAATCGCCCCAGGGCACGGGCCCCCCAGGTGCATTCTGGGATGCATTTTTCCGATAAATCGTTTACAGTGGCTGCACAGTCCCTTGGGCCCCTCTGATAAAGTTTGCCAATCAAACTTTTTTTTTTTTTTTTCTGAAGCAGCCACCTACCCTCCCAACACACCGACGCGTACACACAAGCACTCATAGACACATTCAGCATCTTTAATTGTGACTTTGGAGGGAAGATGTGACAGTGGGATGCAACTCTGCTGAAGTTTGAAAGCAAGAGTGTGGTGGTGGAGAGTGGAAGGTAGGAGATGTGTGTGTCTGACTGTGTGTATTCCACAGTGTTTGCCTGTGTGCACAGGGAAAGGGGAGGGTGTCTTCCAACAATAGCTTACACTCCTCTGATCGTCTGCCAAGGTTTTTGATGAAGAAAGTCACTGCACGTCTTTTCTCCATGATAATTCCCCCCCACACACACACACAATTACACACTATTTCTGTGTGTCTGTGCACACACACACACACCCACTCTCCAACTCATTTGTTTGTTTGCTTGTGCTTCTCTGTATTGACTTGTTTCATACGGACCGCTACATGGCAGAGGGAGTGAGTCGGAAGGCGGCGAGGAAGAAAGACTTGGCCGAGCTCCAAGTTCTCTCTTTTTCCATAGGAGGCAGGTCTCCCTGGTGCCCCCACACACCCACACCCCCGCCTGCACCGCGTTATCTCATCTGGGCGCACGTTGGCCGCGGCTGGGCCTGCACCGGTACAGGCTGTGAAGGAGCAGACCGGGGAATGTGCAAGAAAAATACAACATTTTCTGGTTGGGATGGAAATGTTGTCAGATATCACAGATGCGTAAAAGAATAACAAGGTTGTCATTCAGAGTAAATTAGGAGTCCAAGCTGATGCATCTGTATTTGACAAAAGGCAAGGCAAGTTTATTTGTATAGCACATTTTCACGTTC
>JBBBVU010000017.1:23790877-23808774 GCA_037177055.1 Atherinosoma microstoma
GTGTGTGTGTGTGTGTGTGTGTGTGTGTGTGTGTGTGTGTGTGTGTGTGTGTGTGTGTGTGTGTGTGTGTATGATTATGTGTGAAAGATAATTTAATGAGTGTGTTTTTAATTACAATGATATATTTTGTAGTATGAAGGCTTGTTTTATTTTATATGCAGTTTATTATATGTACTATATAAAGTACTTATATGTACTATATAAAGTACTTTGTGTTGCCCTGGCATGAAAAAAGCGGTTTATAAATAAAGCTTGATTTGATTTGTACCCATGGTACGCTCTGCTGACCTCAGCACCCTCTGCAGGGCCCTTTGAAAAGGGCCCTGCATCTGGTACTATCTGGTACTATCTGATTTAGTACCACATATTAAAGTGGCCTGGGTCTGATTTGAAAAAAGAAAAAAGGATTTATGCTGCTCAGACTGTCATAAAAAAATCAAATATGGGTTAAAAATATTGGCAAAAAAGTTTAATCTGGGCCAGTTTTGCCTACAGTGTGAACATAGCCTTAGATGCATCTTCACAGCATCTTAATTCCAGAAAAGGGAGTGCAGATATGTCCAAGATGGAGCACACACCTGGAGATACTCCACGTGTGTATGTAGTTGTGAAAGAGCCAAGAACCACTCAATAGTTCTGTTGAGTCAGCAGTGATTGAATTGATTGAATGCAGCTCCATGGGGTGTGGTCGTTGTCAGAGAGGATGTTAACCAGTTTTGGGTTTTTTTGTACAGTCAAACAAATGAAATAAAATAATATTTAGTGCACAGACAGTCATGAAAGTGTTCTCGATTTTGCCTGACAAAACACTAAATCTGGATCTTTGGATGTTCAGCTTAATTTATTAATTGTTTTTTCTGGATCAATGCACATTAATCAGCATCCCTGAGTGTTATTGTCAGCCTAAAGGTCACGTCTCACCTGTTGTCCAGATATGAGTTTAACCATTAGTCACCGTTTTATTGGTTTGCATGTCAGTTATAACCTGAGGCAGTTTTACACCTGGAGTCAACTGCAGCGACCCGACTGGTTGGACAGAAAATGAAGCGGCAGTTTTTTTTCCCCCTGTGGAGCGAGACCAACAGCAGCCAATCTCAAACCATCCTGGGTTATTTCATTTTACTTAAAACATAAAACAAGTGATCTGATTTACATTTAAAAGAGGAAACAGCAAGAAGAAACGTGTCTCTTGCTGTTTTTTGGAGGATTTTTGTCAAATGTTTTCTCTTTTTTTTAAAAAAAAGACTCCATACCAAATTGAGTGGTTGTTTAAGGTGGATGTCAGCGTTCGACTTGGAATCAGATCGGACGAAGACGACACATATTTTCTATGCACCTCTTCTTATATGTATGTGTAACCATTGTAAATCCCGATGAGCGCAGATTCTGCTGTCGCTTGTACACACACGTAAACGCACAATAGAAAACACAGATCTCAGCTTAGAAATGGTTCCTTTCATAACAGCGTTGGGAATCGCTTATAGCTGTCTGGCTGACAAGTGTGCTGATTTGGATTGATACGGCGCTGTGAGAGGCAGAGCAGCGAACAAGTGCGAGGGAAGGCCTCTTTCTCTTCCCCTCTATCTTTTTCTCTCTCGAGTGCCAAGAGAAGAAGCCAACTTGGTTTGCTGATCGTTGTGTCTCCCCCTCACAAAGGCTGATGTGACTGCAGGGCCTTTCAACGGGCAGAGACGAGAGCTTTATCTGAAGATTCACTTCTCCACCTCCTCCCTGCCTTTCTATCTCTTCTTTGTCGTTCCGGTGAAAGCCTGTTAGCTCCGGTGTGCGTTGAAGGAAAGCGGCGTTTGTTTCTGCTCCCTTCTCAGTTCTACTTGGCGGCTTTGTTCGCACATCCTCCGTTACTGTTTGACTTCTTGTCTCAATTCAGACATTTTTCTCAGTGTTAACTTGCACTCACATGCTTATATCAGTTAATACAAACATTATATAAGGGGAAAGTGTAAAGCTTAGAGGCATAAAAATGTTCAAACAGAGCCTTTAAAGCTACATTTCTGATCTAAAACTAATACTTATACTTTATAGGTAAGAGTTAGACTCTGTGTGGGTTGTGCTTTCATGTGCGGTTTATTTATCTCCTCCTTATCTTTGTGTGTTTTCATGTTTGTATCTCAGAGGAGCTTCTGAGAGCCAGGACTGGTTCAAGCTTCAGTGACAGACAAGCAGAGAGGAACCAGAGTACAACAGGCCGCTCACACTCAGACAACCTCTCAACACGGTAAGTTACGTGTACTGTACGTTCATATGTGCATACGCACACGTGAATGTCTCTCAAATAACTCTTGTTTGTGTCTCCTTTCATTGGTTTATTACCCGATCCTGTTACTTTATTTACTTTAAAGGTTCGATAATGGAAGCGTGCAAACAGGTTGGGAAAGTTAGTGTCGTGCAAAAGTTTGGGCACCTTAATTCTGAACTAAATTAATATTACTTTTTGTTTTTTCCGCAATTTCCCTGTGAAGGAACACCATGCAAAAGTTTGCACATCCGAGGTCACATGTTGGTGGTCTGACGTTCTAATGTAACAAGGAACCTGATCAGATAACACATCATAACCTAAAGGCCCATTTATGCTCGAAGCAGGAGACGGATACACAGAAGACGGACAGTTTCGTCCGTCGTCGTTTACGCTCGTAAGTGTTACGTTTTCAGGGCTCTTGTTGAGCCATCACTTGATGCAGCAAACAGAGCAATAGCACTGGAAACTGCGGGGTCATGTTGTTGAGCAGTTCAGCTGACATGCGACCGGCGAAAGGATCAAACCAAGGAAGAAAAAGAGGAGCAGGAAGAAAAAGAAGAAGAAGGGAGGACAACGATTGTAGAGATGGTGGGAGCCTTTGAGGAAAGGCTGTGTGAGTGTGTCGGACGTGTTGCAGACAACTACAGCGGTGTGTTACCGCCACCAACCTGTGTCCGAAACCGACGTCAGAACGGGTGAACTCTGTACTCAGCACTGCCCACTAGTGGATGAACAAACTTCATAACCATAACCAAAAGACACATGGAAGTGTGAAGGACGGCAGCGACGGCAAGCGTGACAACGCTTGAAACGGACGTACCTGTTACGTACGTAAGGGAGCATAAATGGGCCTTAAGACAGGGTTATTCATCCCCGGGGGTCACTGCCCTGCAGGTTTTACATGTTTTCCTGTTTCAGCACGCCAGATCCTCAACAGATTATCTCCAAGTTCTGCTTAAGCCTGTTAATTACCCATTAATTAGAAGCAGCTAAGTTTAAGCAGGTAAACACCTGAAGTCAGACCTGAGCTGAAGAGATTTCTAAAACGTTTCTAAAACTCATCAATAAAACCTTTTATTTCTCAGAATCTGAAAGATGCTAAAAGAATTTGATCTGTAGAATTTCCTGTTTTATTTCCTTAATGTTTATTCTATTGTATATAATAATAAATCATGACACGTGCATTGCTTCAGGATAAATGAAATATCTATATATAAATAAAAAACCCTTTGCATCGTTAAAAAAGGGCTTTTTCCTTTTTTTTGTTCAAAGAGCAAAAGACAATCATACATATAATCATATAATCTTCACATATCCTTATTTTTTCCCACACCAACATAAACATTTCTTCTATCAACGGCAAAGGAACAAAGAATGATGGGGGGTTGAATAAACTAATTAAATAAATAAATATTAAGTAAATTACAGACACACACAAAGAAGGTAAAAATGCTACAGCACCTCGGGGGTAATCTGGCATTAAAATAATGGTCCACTAATAATTAATGCGTTCAGATATTTCAGTCCATAAACCATATAGACTTCTCTGGAGCTCCATCCTCTCCAGTGTATTGCTAAAAGGGGTTTCATATTTTATAATAAATTAATGATTTGTATTTCAACTAAAAGCTTATTGCTTCAAAGGAAATTAATTCCATTATTAGTCTGATCCACACTGTAAAAAGAGAACTGAATTGTTTCCATTGGTAACAAGTGATGGAATCAAGTTTATCCAGCTTAAGTTCATTCAGATCGACAGTTTTGAGTAAGATTAACTCAAATCATTTATTTTCTTTCAAATAAACAAACTGAATTACTCGATTTCATGGAAAGTCAACTTAAAAGATTTAAGTTGTCCCAGATTAATTATTTGACTTATCCCAAAGTAACTTTAATATTTGCATTATACTTAATAATATAGTGTGGGGGAAAAAGTATTGTAATTATATACTTGAACATATTTAGATTCTAAAATGGGATTATTTTACTGCAGTTAGAAATATTGAGACACAACAATAGTCATCAGCTTTATTTCTGCAACTGGAGCAACTCAATCTCCAGTTTTATCTGACGGTGGACGGCACTGTCTTTCACACTCATGGTGCCAACTTTAACAGTCAAACTGAATATTCTAACAACATCATCTAAATGTAAACATAACACAGGAAGTAAAGCACATAGCACAAATTTATAGGGGTAGCAAATATAAACTATTTAATTCCTCCTGTTATTGTATTAAAATTATACGAGTAGATCTGACAGCCGAGTTGAACTAATCTAATATATTAACTTAATTCAATTATTTCTTGTAAATGGAAGAACTCAATTTTCAGTTGGTTTCTACAATTCTTTAGATTTTTAAGTTTATTGAATTAACAAAAGTAAATTGTTGTAATGATAATAATGATAATAATTATTACTTCATTAATCCTGATAGGGAGATTAGGCTCTGCATTGTACCCGCCACCAGTAAATCTACTAGAGAGGAGTGGACTGCCATATGTTGGCAGTTAGGGATTAAGTGCCTTTTTCAGGGTCCACGGTAAGGCTAAACAATATTATCACCAACCAAATATCAAATAGCACCAATTATTACCAACCAAAAGAATTAAGTTGGATTCATGTGGGGGAAAAAAGATTAGCCCAAATACTCTTTTTAGAGTGTAATGTGAAGTGTTAGGTGTGTCCAGTATCCAATGAAGAAGAGTTCGTCTCTGAGTAAAGAGCATCGTCTGAAGCAGTGTAGGAGATCAAATCTGGAGAACGTCTAGGAGACAGACGCTCATAAGACTGACAGACACCTGTTTGTATGTAACTAAAAGATGTTTTAGAATTTAATAAAAGAAAAAGAGAGCACCTCTGCATCTGTTAAGCACAGAGGTGGAAGTGTCATGGTTTGGGCTTGTCTTACAGCCTTAGTCCCAAAAAAACGTTTCACTGTCAGAGGAAAGAATGGATTCAGTTCATCACCAGGAAATTCTCAAAGCAAACATCAAACTATCTGGAAAGATGCTGGAGATGAAAACTTCTGCAACAGGAAAAATATCCTAAACACATTTTAAAATCTTCAGTGGACTACAGACGTTCGACTTTAACACCCTCAAAAAGTATGTTCACAGGGCTGGAAACGACTGCAGGAGTCTCTTAGCAACGGCTCTTTCCCTTTGATTGTTTTTACATTGTAAAAGAGGATTAGAAAAGTAATCTTTCCACAAATTATTGGAGAAATATGTCGTTTCTAATTATAGTTTGGAAATCAGGTCAACTGTTTATGTATCCTTCTATCTTATCAGAAAAATCAGTCAACAGCGAAACAATTCAGCTCCCACATGAGGTGGTTTCTATAATCTGTGGTGCTCTTACCCCCAACACATTAGTGGATCAAACATAAAGTTATTTGAGAGCTGTTGAGCTTCACATTCTTTAATATATTTCCGTCACTTTTCACATCCTCATTTCACACATCATTGTTATAGAACTATTGATTTAAGGCAAAACAAAACATTTAGTTCCACTTCCTATAAATAAGGCCTCCAGACACGTATGTGTGCGGAGGCTTCGCTGCTACTCCTCTCACAGCGATTTCACCTCCTCTGGTTCTGAATCGTACGAGGGCGTCTGTGGCCGAATGACCGAGCCGCAGCCTGAAAGCCTTCGCTTTCCCTGCGACATTTCAAATGTCAAAACCGCATCAGTTCCGGGTCTTACGCTTCCAGTGATCCCAGCGTAGGGACCTGGAGCCAGATTTAAAGCGCCACCGGGGTCCATTTTCAGCAGCGTTCAGCCTCCGGAGCGCAGACCAAACGGACTGTTTCGGAGCGATTGTTTAACACAATCGTCGACGTGAATGACATGTGGATACAGTGTGACTAAAGACACGCTGAAAGCATCCCTCTATGTCTTTCTCTCACCCACACACAAACAGATACGTACAAATATAGCCATCCATGTCTCTATTATTGTGGGATGGAGAAGGGATGGGTGGGGGGCAGTGATGGAGAGGCATTCCTTGTCATACCCCAACTAACATATTGGAGTATTTATATGGGATTTGTGTGCATTAGATAAAAAGGCGCTCTTGTTCTTTTCATCCTCATAGGCTTTTCATGGCTGTTTGACTGTAACACTGATGACTCTCTGCACCCCCTTCCACCTCCAACCCCTCAACTCTGCGTTTCTCTAAGCCCCCTCCATCCATCCCAAATCCCTTCCTATCGGCCAATTTAAACAAGCTAGGTCCAGAGAGAGGGGAGGAGGAGGGAGGGGAGGGGGGGCGAGACAGAGAGATGCTGTGTCCTAAGCTCTTTTTAAAAACAGTAAAAGGAATGAGAAGAAGAGAAGAAAAAAAAGAGTAGTAAAGAGGGTTAGGGCGATTTGGCAGCAAAGAGCCGGGACCTGCTACCCCAGGTCTTCCTCTGCACCGCTGACACAAGCTAAGAAAGCAAACCTCCCCAAAGATAACAGCCACGGAGAGGAAGAGACAAAGCCTCCGCTTTTTTTGATTTCACAATTCATCCCCCCCTCCTCCTCCTTTAGAATAATTTTTATATTGAGCCCCCCTCCCCTTTTGTAATCTGGTCTCCAATGAAGTTTCATTGTTTCTCATGTGAAGCCAGTGGCAGCTTAGCCGAGATGGAGTAGGGGAGGCATTATAGCGCGGGCGTTCTCCCGTTTGGCTCGCTGAGAAAAGAGCAGAGAAAGAGAGGGAGGCGAGCACAATGGCAGTTTGGGGGCTCCTCGCAGATTCCTGCATTCTCAAATCCGTATCTGCTCACGGAGTCGTGAGAGACAACGAGACGCAAATCTGGGAAGCATCCCAACCTTCTTTTGATGGCTGCTGGCCTCTCTCGCTCATCATGCACTCCTCTGTCAGTAGAGTGAGGAGAGCCGAGGCCATTCTCATTTCTCATTAGTGGAGGCCAAAGTTAATGTGATGCTTTACAACCAACAACGAGACACTGATTCACATTATGAGAGTTTAATATCATGTTTTTATGGATTTATTCTAGATTCACACAAGCAGGAAAAAGGTGTGAAGATTAAATCAGAGGTTAACTGCTGTTTGAATTATTCTGAGTTGACATGAACACAGGATGGCATGAATGATTTTATTAATATTTTATGTTTCCTCTTCAACATCTGCAGGGCTGCATCTCAACTCCAGCTCTTCTATCCTGCAGTTAAACAAACAAGCCGCTCATTTCTGTGATGAAGCCAGAACAGTGAGCTAGATAGTTGTCACATACTCAGACGGCTAAAGCTGCACACCTTGATCCCATTAGGGCCATTTAAAGTTATTCTGAGGGGACTGGAGTCAGCATCTTCTCTTTTTCGTATGATTTTTGCCTTTAAATGAACTCTAATGTATATTCTGTATTATTGGAGCTGTCTAACTGTAACTAAATGTTTTTCTGTCCAAAACCAGTCTCTCTTGTAAAGCAGACTGCATGTCTCAACGGGACTACCTCTGTATAAATAAAGGTTGAATAATTAAATGAATAAAATAGTTGGCTAGTCCATCACAGTAGTTATTTTCATATTATTACAGTTTTAAGGGACCTTTTCTTAACTCAGTTATCACCTCCGCTGTGTCAGATCAACTCTAAAAGTCCTGAACAGACAATCAAAATATGTAAACATTCAAACTCCTTCATTTGTTTTACTCTGACTTGAAGATGCTCTTGTTGATACGAGTAGAAACGGGGATTTTGTTGAATAAAGATATGGATGGACATGATTCACAGTTGGTGGACAGTAAAACTTCCTGATCACAGTTTCCATCAAATGGTTTTTATTCTTTATTCACATCCAAAGTCTTCTGTTTTCTCAAATTGTATTCTTGGAAAAAGAAACTTCAACCGCAAGTTCATTCATGATCTATTCCACTTATTCCAATTCAGGGTCATAGGGAAGCTGGAGCCTATCCCAGCATGAGCTGGGCAAACCCTGAACAGGTTCATCTGCAGCAGGTTTAACTCCGTTCTCTTGGTGTTCTTCAGGACTGATGGAAGAGCCAATCAGAGGAGACCACAGGCCGGGACCATAGCTGTGACCGTCAGCCCAGATCTGCTCAGGACACTGAGACAAACAGGTGTGAGAAAATAGTTGAGATTAATACTCTGATTGTTCTGAAATAGGACGTATGAACCGTCTTCTACGTGGGTCATTTATCATGTTTTCTCTTCTTATTCATCTGATTGTTCATGCAGACAAACATTCATCAGAAATTGCTTCTTTCTACATGATGAGTTCAACTCATTTCTTTTCCGAAACTGACCAGTGGATCACTCAGAAGGCTACGGCTGGCTGAAAAAGTCAGCGTCTTATAATAAATCACAGCTAATAATGTTCCGCGTGTCGTTTCAGGGCTGCAGTTTAAGCCCGGCAGCAATTCTCAGGCGACATTCTTGCTGTTTTATTCTCTGAACGTAGCCTGAGTGCTCTCTCCGTCTCAGATGTCTGGGATGACTAACTGGTCATTTAGGAAAACTCTCCATTAAGAAAACATAACCACCCCTTTGCTTCCTCCTCTCCTCTTTCCCGCTCTTTCCGTTGTAATTATTCCATTTTTCATGTGATTAACTATTGTCTCGGCACCAAATCGCGCTGTCATTTAATAATCCGGACTGTAGGCTATTGAGGGGAATTTGCATCAGCGTCTTAAATATCTGTCTAAGGCACGCCGGGGTTTTAATGTCAATCATAACCTTATTAACGCAGAGCTCAGAGCCAGAGAGATTGCCATGAGTGACAACAGTTTACATTTGTTAAAAACCCAGAAAAGACGACGTGTCCGACCTACTGAGCAAGCATATAACCTGCTCAGGCATTCGGCTGCCTGCGTGTTTATGTGCTGTAGGGCTGTGCTGTGTGATTGTGCATGTCTAATGTTGAGATGTTGAAGTGTCACAGCTGGTTAACATGAGCATCACTCTGTGGTTTCATTTCATTCAGCAGGAAGCCGCCGAGGTGACACAGACGGAAGAAATGTAAGTTGATTAACTCCGTGGATCAGATGAAGAAGTCTAACAGATCAGGTCAGAAAATCACAAAAAAAAAAAAAACACCATGAGTGTAGGACCAGTACAGCTGATCCAGGTCCTGGGAAAAGTAGGAAAAACTCCAATCTGATACAAAAAACAGATTATTAATGACTTTTAAGGTACTATGATATAAATATATTTTAATGTACAAGCATTTTCAGGAGCAGAATATTAAGAATAACTAAAATAATACAGTAACAGGGATGCCAAGTGAGAGGATTTAACTCAGAACTCTGTTAAATGTTCATGGTGGAGTAGTTGTTTGAGCTGGAACTAAGGAAGTGGCCCCTAAGTGTGTCCTGTCAGTCACCGTGTGAATAAATCTGCAGCAATTTTATCATGTAAGACAAATATAAATAGAATGCAGATCAAATGTAAGACAAAATAATCATTATATGTTTATTTATTTACTTTTTCCCTCTGAATTTGAAGTAGCATACAACACGGAGAGTTCAGAGAGACAGAGTCAGGGGCATATTTACTGCTGGGTTGTTTCATCTCTCTGAAAATGTCTGAAAATTGAAGCAACCAGTTGCTGTAGTTTTGATGCAGTTTTAGGTCTTATTTGGCATATTTTCAAATCCATGATATCCCCCTTGTTTTCACTGGGCAGCAGGTCTGGACTGTTTACACCTGGATTCTTACTGCAGGGCCACACTGCTGTGAAATGTTGTAGACTTTGTTTTGTCTTGCTGACATAAGCAGAATCTTCCCTGAAAAAAGTTGTCTATTTTGCAGCACATGCTGCTCCAAAACAGTTAGAAATGTTCTGGATGATCTAAATCACATTGATATGATGAGCCGCGCTGCTGTAATATATGGCTTTGCTTAAATAAGCAGGATCTTCTTGTCTGTTCTGCAGCACATGTTGCTCCAAAATAGTTTAAAATGGTCTGAATTCTATGAATCATAATGATAGTATGAGCCGCACTGTTGTGATATGTGGCTTTGTTTTGTCCTGCTGAAATAAGAAGAATCTTCCCTGAAAAGAGTTGCTCCACATGTTGCTGCAAAAAACTGTTAAAAACTTCGAGTCAAACAAGTTAGTTGTACCAGGAGTTTTAGTCACACTTGTCTATTATTTCATTGCCTTAATCTTCACATTGATATTTACTTTAGTGGTTTATTTGACAGGGACACTGTACATTAATGAACATTACTGTAAATGTACCAGAATTAGCCAAATTAGCTATTTTACATCTGCAGGATATGTTGCAGCTGATGCTGTGTATGATTTGCACATCAGTGCATTCTGTTGTAACATCCTGGAGGGTTTGTAGAAATAAGTCTGTAAGATGTTTAAATGTGAGAATTTACTCAGAGTTTTCCTCGTAGACAGTCAAAAATGAGACGTGTAGTTCGTGTTTAACCATTAATCGCAGGAAACAGGGAAATTGTGGACCTCTCTTTAGATAGGTCCACATAGGCAAAGGTTGAATTCATATTCATGTTGTTATGAAGCTTTTGAGGGCACTTAAAATTGGACTTAATGTTTCTGCTTGTTCACTTTCAGGATGATGAAGATCTGGGGATGCTGCATGTGGTTCATTTAGGAATGGTTTGACAAATTCAGCAAACGTTGGACTTCATTAATCCCAATGGGAAACAAGAGTTGGGCGACCACACTAATGAGAAGCTTGTATAGAGATATGTTTATCTCAAAACTGGTTACTTACCTGAATTGTTATCTGTGAAGGATCTAAAACCTTATTATGTACACCCACAAATGTAAAAGTGTAAATAGAAACCGAAGCCGTTGTTTTTCAGACTTGTCAGAGTGTATCTGTGAAATTCACTGGATGTGAATTCAGGTTATTTTCTGTTTTAGTGAAATGAGCCTTAAAAAGAAACTGTTACAGCAGGTTCTGCTATTAAAAACATGACAGAAAACGCTTTAAACCTGCCATTAATCAGCCTGAAAAAATAAAGACTTCTATTATACTGATACGGGATGTTGCAGGCTTCTTGTGCACGTGTGTGTGCTGTGCAGATGTGTGTGTGTGTGTGTGTTGGCTGAGATTACGGGCCAGAGTTTTTATTCATGAACAGGAGCCAACCAGCGACTTTAAAGCATCGCACGGAGCCCCTTTCCTGAACAGCAGCCATAGCCGTGTCAGAGCTGTCGACGCGCTGCGCTCACCAACTAATCTGACAGCGCCGCGCGAGCCCTAATCCCTCACTGTATCGTAATCTATTTACTTTGCATTCTAAGAGGATTTCCACCAAAAAATATACAAGAAGCGATGTTGGAAATGGACAGAAGATCAGCGAGGATGCTTTTCTGCTCCTTTTTTTGTTGTTGTTTTGTTAGCTTTAAAAAAAAAAAAAAATCATTGTATGTTTTTTGGGCAGTCAATCCCCTGCGAGAGGGATGGGTGAAAGGAATTACATTTCTGACTGATACTAATACTTCTCTTATGTAAACATCAGAATGTTACATTTCCCCTCTGATGATACAGTCACACTGCAGAGGCAGCTCCAGATAAGTGGCATCTGTCATTGCCTTTAGTGCATCTCTTGACACGTTCATAATTTACAAACCAAGACTGCATTATCTCCTGATTGTTTGACTTGACAGCTTGAAGAAAAAGCTGCAAAATTGCCTAAAAAAAAGGCGGGGTGCGGGTTCCTCCCATCTCCCCGATGCCCCCCCGACACAGGCGCCTTTTTGACATGCAAACAGTGAAATCTCATAACAGAAAATGAAATTTCGATAATGCACTAAAACAAAGTATGAGAGCTAACGCTCTCCTCCGTTACCCTTTAAGCAATTATGTCGGCTTTGTGAAATCACAAATGCTTCATTTAAAACGTGTCTGGCAGCTTTGTTGTATAACACCGCCTCAAATCTTCACTATCCGAGATGACTTGCAGAGATAGGCTTATTAGTGGTATTAGCATACAGCGCTGGGTGCTGAGGCTGTGAAACGGCCTTGTTAACATTTTGGAAATTAATCAAGCCTCCAGCTATCGCTATTTTGTTCTCCTCGGTGCAACAGCTGTGCAGTTTCTGTAGAGGCCTTATCACATCTAATGATGGCCCTGATTGGACTGATACCATCTCTCCCGAGGGGGGTGTGGGGGGTGTGTGGTTGGTTTGATATAAAAGGTTTGTTTCTAATTTGCCCAAGTCAATTCCCTAAAATATCATGGAGAAATGTGTCCATCAGAGAGAAATTTGACAAACAACCAGGAGTTTTTGGAGCAGAAATGTTAGATTTTCTCAGTCCTTCGGTCAGTAAATGAGCTGGACTTTAACAAAGATCGCACTTTAATAGTTTCATCGGGAAAATGTTTGCATAGAGTTCATAGCCTCCAACACTCAAAGTGTAAAGGCTGGCGGTGGCTCAGGTGGTAGAGTGGGTTGTCCAATGACACCCCCACTCACCTCATCAGCAAACGAACGAAGTGCAACATACTAAGCAAAACAACATCACCGTTTTATTGGAACACGAGTAAGGAAGTAACCTATAACGTTTAAGTTGTTACCTACCTGTACCTAGCTAGCTCCCAGTTAAATTGTTGCCCCTTTAACTCTTGCAGTGCTCTCCACTTTGGAAATACAAGGCCAATTATATCCGACTTATGTCCTTCTCTTAGCCAACGTTACTTCGCCAAGAAACCTTGTTTCTTTAGCGGTAATGTCCTGGTTCCTGGTCGTCTTCAGGTGAACGTTTTGTTCCGCTCGCTGCGATTTTACTCCAAAAATACGCGCTGTCACCGCTCATTGGTTGTAGGGAGTGAGGGCCGAGAGCTCAGAAAGGAGGGAGGTGGCGGCAATTCACATGAACACGCAGCCGGACTGGTTTGTAAAGAAGATGCTGGAGATTATCACAAAGAGACGTGTGTGTCGGCATGCTATAATCCAGATGAAATCACACCTCTAGTTCTTCACGTAGCCATTTTTTAATTCCTTCAACCTAGAAATGATGAATTTCTGCTTATTGCCCCTTTAAAGAATCACTACTGAACTTTGGCATATTTTCTCAGTGAGTTGCCCTCTAACGACGGATAATTTGGCATCCATCTTGCATCCTGCCTATCCTTGGAGTTCCCTCCAGACAGTCTTATTTTCACTCGTCACATCTCTTGCTCTGTCTCTCTTTGTTTTTCTCTTTTCCTCCGATAATGTCCTCTTGCATTTCTTTTCTGAATCAGCCTCGGTAGCGTTCAAAACTGCCGTTGTGTTTATATTTCCGCCTGCTAGCGCGTGAAGCAGTGCGTAAAGTGAAACTCAACTCTAACGTCACGCGGCGTCCCAGAAGTAAAAGTGTATATTGCAGTTTCTCAGCATTGCGACGGCCCTAGAAATGTAAATAATAAAAGTCACTGTCATCAAACGAGTCTGAAACAAGCAGTTTTAAGGTCAGAAAGGAACATAGTGCAACTTTTAAGTCAACAAATATACAAAACACTAATGTGCCGTTCCTTTTCTGGAGAACTGGGATCTCTTTAATTGCAGAAAAAAGCCAGCTAACATTTTTCTTATTGCTTTATCTGAACAGTGTCTCCAGGTTTTTGGTCTCTAAATGACTTTTTTGGCTCGCAAAAATGTATTGTTGCACACTCATCCTTTGACAGAAAGTTAAAGTACCTGTGAACATATAGTCTTACTTTTAAAAAAAAAAAAAAAAAAAAGGACAAATCATCTGTACTGTGGTGTTTCTCAGACATGTTTTATTACTAAAATGATGCAGGAAAAATCCAGGTTACCTGGATAAACATGAACTACTCCACTAGCTTAGCTGCACTAGCTCACTGACCTCGCTAAACCACACAGTACACGGACAAAAACTGATTGGATCCACAAGGTGTTTTTTTTAATTTTTGACTTCGGATACCCATTTTTTTTTATTTTTTTTTTAAAGATTTGAATGACTCCCGTTCATTCCCGAAATGAATAAATGGGGGTTTCAAAGGTTTGTGTTTTCAGGCTCCATGTGGACAAAATGTCTGGGGAAAAAAAACAAACCCTAAGTGAATACACCTCAACTTGTCTCTGTGGACATGGCCTAAATTTAAACAATCACTCAGGCTCTGTACAGTCAAAACCTTGCAGACCCCCTGGACTCTTTGGGGACGCCAGGTCGGGAACCACTACTTCAGCTAATTTTGCAGGCATCATAGATAATTATTTACTATCTGCATGGCTTGTTTAAAGAAGGAGTTCATCTCCTTTCCTGCCAGAGTCAAACAACTGTGATTATCTCTCAGGTTTCTAAGGTTAAAGGTCACGAATAGGGTTTGATTTTAGATCATTTCCTCATTTGCTCCCTGCTGCTTCTGTATACGAAGAAAAAATTAGTCAATGTAGAGCAAACTAAATGAAAAGGGAAATGTGACCAACGTGTCAGACAGGAGACGTCGATCTTAGTGGGGGAAATGCTGAAGCCTGCAGGCCTCCATTAAGCTCTCCCAGGTCTGAAGGGGCTGCAGGGTGAAGACAAGTCGGGACGATGGTCTGCTGCATCCTTTGCAGATGAGATAATACACCTCAAATACCTTTCTAATCCACCCCTCTTCTCTGTGACGCAACTGATCTGCAAGGAGGGAAAGAGGAAGCGAGGATGTGGCCAAAACGTGTTAACAGTCGTCTGAAGTCAGATATGAACGGAGTCATCCTCCGCTCTGCAGAAACTAGAGAGCTGCCAAGTCTTGTCTGATTTCCCATCAGCTGCTTGGAAGAAGGAGAGGAAGACAGTTTGACTGCTCCACTGACCTCAGAAAGCCTCCGATCATTTAATTATCGGCATAGTGTTCAAGAACCTGAGTGGAGTTTGGATTTCCTCATGTTGGGAGTTTTTACTGCCACAAGGAGGTCGTCTATGATTTACTCAGGCAGCGCTAGTTAGCATCCACGCTAACATTTTAATCCACAATTTCCCAAACATAAGGACCCGGGGCACTGTGTTGATCATATCCGAGTTAATAATTAAAATATTACAATAAGTAGTGGATGGACCGTTAGCGCTAACATCCAACTAACATTTCTTTTTTTACATCACTTTAAACAACGACTCAGAGGAGCCAAAGTTAGCATAATAGATGTGTTGATGCTGAACAGAACTAGTTGTTTTATTTGATTCGAGACTTGAGGTCAAATAAAACACCTTTCATTACACCAGCGGCAGACGATTTTAGACTTATGAAAAACCTCCTTTGAAAAGGACGCGGCTGTAGCACGACTACACGGCTGACATAGAAAACTGTCTTCAATGCCATGAACTTCCATGATTGTACGTTGTTGCTACAGAAAGTACTTTGTTTTTAAACAGTGTAAAACAAATAATCGGTTATTTTTCTGATTATTTGACATCTATTCGAACCGATCGACTTTTAAGCCCCGAGCTTAAAATCAACTAATCATCCAGCTGAAAAAGCAAATCATCAGAAGTCCCAGCGTGGTCCGGAGCTAATGGCTTCACATTTTACTACAGCAGGTACGTCTCTGCCATCATATGTCATCATGATCAACATCTCCACCTTGCAGGTGAAAACCTACATGTCCACATTTAGGAGGATTGGAGGGATTTAAGGAGTGATTCATGAACATTTAGAAACTTTACGTTTTGGGGAAAATTCTGAGACTTCCATGTTGAACTGAGACCTTGATTGGACAAAGGCTTGAAGATGGATATGAAATAGTATTTTTAGAAAGTACCACGAGTACTCTAACAAAACAGACGTTTCTAGACCTTGTTGCATTCCTTTTTATTAGTATTATTATTTTAATAGACTGTGGTTGATGTGCATTCATTGTTTTGCATGTTGTGCATCGTGAGACAGTGACGACATCAGTGGGAACATTCGGCTGCAGCCACACGGTTCCACTGAATGACTCCAGACGTTTGAATCCTGCCTGAGCTTCTGCACGTGACGGGATGGGTGTTGGAATATAAGTTCTTCACTGTCTCACCATGTGGAAACTAATCAGCTACAAGCTTTGGCCAACAAAGTGACCACTCTACCTGACATAAGTAGAGGTGACCAAATCTCCCTGCACACTTTAGGATCAGGTAACCAGTGAGCTTCTGTAATTCCACCCAGCTGAAGAAAAAGGACGTTTTCTCAACTACACGCCCCGTATCCAAACCTACCAGGAATTTCATGAATGCTTTCAGTGCTAAAGGGGGTGTCTAAGCTCCACCGGCTCGGCCATGTTGGACTCGGCTGTGAAATCCCCTCCTAGAGACCACTGGTACTCCCAGCTTCTATGAGTTTGGATAACAGATTGGATTCAAGAACTTTGTCAGTGGCCATGTTGAACACTTTGAAAATCACAAAATGGGCCAAAAGAAGGGGGAAAAAAAGCATTTTTTTGTGCTCAGACTTGATGTTGAGCAGAGCAAGATGCATGAGGAAAAGAGCGGAAACGGATGCCTCACATGACAAAGCAGAGAAACCAGAGACGTTGGCCTAAACTACACCCATGTCGCTGTACAGTTGACCCCAGATTAACCTCTCAGGTAAATATAATCCTCCTCTGTATCGCCTCTCTCTGCTCATACCGGCCTATGAACACAGTAAGATGCCAAGGTCTGGCGACAATCGACAGCCAATGAAAGACAAGTGCATCATGGTGTTGTGGGTTTTTTCTCATCCTGCATGGAAATGGAAGAAAACAGCCCCAGCATGCAGGCTGCTATCAGTGCATCTCCCGGTCCTTCGAATCTCTTTCTCTCTCACACACATGCTGACTTATCAAGGCCTGTGAGGTCTCGCAAGCCAAATACCGGAGGATCAGTCCGGTTTCTGTCTTTATCTCTCTCTTAGATACAAATCGCAAGCGCTCATGCAAAAACAGTCCAGCGTAGTTCCAGTTCATTTCCTGGACAAAGTGTGAACCAAATGTCAACAGTTTCCAGTCCACCCACATTCGCACACCTTCACCGGAGCAGACGAGAGGCCAAGAGGTCAAACGGTTGACGGCAGGCGACGTTGTGGCGCAATCGATCCCGCTTATCGAACAGAGTACGAAAGCGTCAGACCTTCGGCTCAGGTTAAAACACCCATCACACACACACACACACACACATCTGGTTCAATAAGTGTTTTGGCTCTCTGTGGATGCAGCTGCTGGGAACTCTCGCCTCTTTTTAACTTATTTATTCAGAGAGCTTTTAAGGCTTTAATTTAGAGGTAAAGCTGGAGATGGTCATCAGTCACATTAGTTCAAATAAATAGTCTCCTCGACCCCCCCCTCCACCCCAGGCTCATGCATGTCTACCTAAAATCCTCCCAAAGCACTAAAAGAATTTGGACGCTCATTGCAAAACATGCGTTTTGAGCCAAGAGGGAAACTATTTGACTTGATGGCATCATCAGCTGGATCACCCAAACCTTTTTGGAAGGTAAAGGTGCTTTTTGTTCTCACTCCTTCACTCGTGACGCTCGTTACAGTTCAGATGAGGCCATGTTCGGAGACACATCGGTATCAACATATTTGGCTTTTCTTTTTGTTCTTTGAATGTGTTATTGAGGTGAAATCTGATGCGGAGGACGTATGAGAGAAATATAATCTGGTGACATGAAAAGATTTCATCTGAAATTCTGCTTCAAGACATTTTTTTATAAAAAGAAAGTCGAATATATATATA
>JBBBVU010000017.1:23808835-23829584 GCA_037177055.1 Atherinosoma microstoma
ATAAATAAATACATAAATAGTCATTTCCATCCAATAAAGTTGATTTCATTTAAGGGTTGTAGGAAGGTTTTCTATACAGTGTTTGTTTTTTTTATTTTTTCTTGATTACTGTGAAAAAAAATGTAAATGAACAAAGTTTTTATAATTAAAACAAATTCCTCTACTGTGTTAAACATATTATTCTTTATTTTGTTTGGTGAATTTAAGCTTTTAAAGTTTTTTTTTTTTTAAACTGTTATCAGAATATTTTTCATAATCACATAACATTTGTTGGTCTTTTTCATTTAACTAAACTAACAACTAAAAAGACAAACTACAGCAGCAAAGTGAAATATTGTTGAAATCAGGTTTTTAAACATAATTGTTGACAAACATATTGGATAACTAAAGAGGATTAAGTTTCTTTTCTAGACTGTTTCATGTCAGGTTTAAGTTTGAGGTTGTAAAAAAATCTTTTTCAGTTTTATTTCACACCATTTTCCTCCCTATAACATTTGCGCTGAATTTAATATCTTTGCAGGATATTTAAGATCTAAAGGCCACAACATCCACCACCTCTGTCTTTAATCCCTTTTTTGTTCATTCTAACCCAGATTAAATCCGTTTCTTTGCGTTTTCTACTTTGATTTCTTTCTCTTTTTTTACACGCGCAGCTGTTTAATTATTAAACCTGCATCTTAGAGACAGACAAACGTGTCCTGGACGTCTGACTCGTCGGCTGAAGCTCCACATGCTTACAGGAAACACTTCATAACGGATCTCCTCTCTTTTTTTCCCCTTTTTGGTCAGAGACGCTCGCGCCGCTCTTCTCGCAGCTGCATCACGAGACCTGTGGCTCCCTCAAACTCTTCAAACAATCGCGCAAGATTGGCCGCAAATGTTTGTTTGATGCAAATCCGAACAAATCCGCCGCTGTTGGTGGACACTCGCTGCGCTGTTTGCGCGTCTTGGCGCAAACATGTTTAATGTCCTGGTTGGCAGATATTTGTTCAGCTGCTGAGAGACTCATTTAAATAAACACAGGGACAACAGAGGCAGCTGCAGCTGAAACTCTGCACAGGGAGGCTGTATCGATCAGGATGTGGATCTGATCAGGCTGATGGCTGGGAGGATATGTTCCACTCTTATTTATATTTTAAAGTTTAACGCTATTTAAAATGAGAAGAAATAAAGTTAAATCAGGGTATCAGGAGGAGAACTACTCACTATCCCAGCAGAAATGATTACATTAGAGAAGGAAAGCAAAATAAATTCACATGGTTTTTGTTTTCTATCATTATCTCATGACTTAAAACAATTTTTTAAATGA
Source organism: Atherinosoma microstoma (assembly GCA_037177055.1). NCBI lineage: Eukaryota > Metazoa > Chordata > Actinopteri > Atheriniformes > Atherinidae > Atherinosoma > Atherinosoma microstoma. Next base: position 23,810,145 of record JBBBVU010000017.1, read on the forward strand.
TTAAAGATATCTCGGGGTCGTGACTGGCTGTTATAAATAACTAAATTTCTTCATATTTCATATTTTATCTTTCTAAATTGTAATTAAACTGATTGGCTTTTGTTTAGAAATGGCTTCATTTTTCTTTAAAAAGCAAGAGGAGGGGAAAACTGAATATTTGTGACAATTTCCTGAACCAGAAAACGCAGTTTCAAGAGTATTTTGGGATGTTTTACAGAAGAAAAAAAAACAGCATGAAAATCAAGACATTAGAGCATGAAACGCCATAAAGCTGCTGCCATGAAGTCAAAAAAAGAAAAAGCTGAATAAAAAAAAAAAAGGAGAGTTTTAGTTAAGTAGTTTGCATGAATCCTGCCTGTTCAGGGGTCGGTGCGGCCTTCACGCACCCCCCCCCCAGTTACAGCTCGAGAACTGACGCGGTGTGTTTTATTTAACTTCCCCTCTCTGTTATAATGCGCTCATGCTCGCAGGCATAAACGCATTAAACACTCACAAAACGCACACACATACACACACACACACACACATACACACTTTACATGTGACCCCCTAACCTGGCCCCACCTACGTAATTACCGCATCAGAGGCGGTAAAATTCCTGCAGGTTATTTTGGAGAAACCAACTTAGGGCGCAGGAGTAATTATCACGCCATTACAGCGCTGCATTCAATTACGCCTCGATCAAATGTCTCTCGGCTCAAACGCCAGTTTAAAAAAAAAAAAAATACATATGAAAAATAAATAAATAAAACACTTCGCCTCCCCAGAGCATGGAGAGATGTTAGTATTTCAATTTAAGGCGGAGACGGAGAGGATTAAACGGCTGCTCTCTAAAATGGAAATGCGGGCCTACACGCGTTCACGGCTTGTTTTAATTATGGACTAATTTGCATTTACCCTGCTATAATTAGAGAGAAACTAAATAAACAAGCCTTTAAATAAAAGTGACTTGTTCAAATGAGAGAAAAACAGCAGTCTTGAGTTTGTAATTTGCTGGTACATGCATCTAAATAAATAAATAAATAAAAAGCTTGACTCCCTGATGAGAGTCAAAGACAGAATCCACTGTGGAAAATAAATATGACTTAACGGATCTTTATTGGATGAACATGTATGTAAGGGTGGTCGCCTTAAAGATACATTCAACATCTCACTGTCATTTTGGAGCTATAAATCCACATTTCCTCTCTTCTCCCCCCCTTCCAAAAAAATTTAAAATGCTTTTGACTCCATTATCAAGCCAAGTGCTGCGGTTCAAACATGTCCAATAAATCACGACAAAGCCCAAGAGAGGAGGGGGTTTGGTTGGAAAATGTAGAGGCTAGAATAATAATAATAATACCTGGATCCTGGAAAGATACCAAGAATATTTCTGCATCTATGTTTTAGATTTTTTTTTCCCTCCCAAAAAGACATTTCAAATTGCCCAAACATTTTTTTTTCTGAGTAAAACAATGTATATAAAAGCTGAACTTTATGGCCAATTTGTTCTCTTTGGAATATTTGAAAAGAATTACATACAGTTTCTTTTTTTTCTATTTTTTTTCTCCCAAAGTGGTAATAAACAATTTTCAAATTCAGAAAGAAAAAAAAAACACCAACTAAACATGGTCACTGTAACTGACCCAAATACATATTTACACATTTCAGCTCCTCGGCGCAGCTGACTAAAAATCTCTGTCATCCTAAAATAACAAATTTCAGAAATAAAAACTGTACAGGATTTGATTGGGTTGGAGGTAAAAGGGCACTGCAGGCAGTTCCTGTCGGTGCATCAGAGGGGAAATATTCCTCCCATCCAGACAGCTGGTGGTCGAAGGAGTTTGGTTGAAATGACTTTTTTTTTTGTCGTTTTTGAAAAACAGTTTTGTTAAGCTCTTCCAGGATTACAAAAAAAACCCCAACTCTTCGACGTCAGGAAATTGCTCCCGGTGCTTTACAGGACTCGAAGATTTTTTTTATTTTTCATTGTTTAAGACGAAGAGGACGAAAGGGAGGCAAAAAACAGTCCGATTTCTGAGCATTCCTGCTGCTATCGTGTTATGTTATGGTTCATAAACTCTTTTGTTCTTTAAAAACAAGCAACAAGCTAATCTGGAAAATAAAAAGGAGGGAGCAGGCGAGCATGGAGAGTAGGGGCTATAAAAAAAAAAAAAAGGCTGATCACAAGACTTGGAACCTCCAGGAGGCCTGGTCTTTGTAGTCCAAGCAGTCTGTGGTGTTAAAGTTGAGCTTCCACGAGGAGGCTGCAGTCTGCTCTTTGTAATCCAGGCAGTCAGAGGAGTTGAAGGCCAAGCCGGAGCCACCATAGGCCTGGTGGTGGTGGTGATGGTGGTGGTGCCCTGACGACTGGCTGATGTGGTGATGCGGGTGGCCTGACATGGAGGAAGCCGTCATGGGGCTGAGCTGATGGGGGTGGTGGTGGGAGTGCATGGGGGCTAGGTAGGAGCCGCAGTCCACACCACTGAAGTAGGAGCTGGATGGGGTGGGGTAGCCTTGGCCGTAGCCTGGCGTCTGGTTGTAGGACATGGGGTAGGAGGTGGCGGCGGCAGCGGAGCCCGACATTGAACGCTGCATGCAGGAGGCGTTAGACGGGGGTCCGGGCTCAGGGAGCGGGGCCGCGGCGGGAGCAGGGGCATTTCCAGGGGATATAGCTGGGCTCCATATGGAGGAGACGGTACTGATGGAGGTAGAGGTGCTGCTAAGCGCCGCAGGGCCCGTGTGATTGGTGGACGAGGATGATGATGAGGAAGAGCCCGTGCTGGAGACGGCAGGAGGTGTAAACTGGCCACTGCTCTCCGATCCAGTGCTCTCCCGGGCCGGAGAGGACTTCTTCTTGGGCGGCCTGGCTTTGGCACTGCTGCCGCTCTGCTGCTGCTGGCGACACTTGGCTCTCCTGTTCTTGAACCACACCTATGACCAAAAACACCAGGCATAGGTTAGCAACCGTACACAATCTCAGCTTTTCATGGAAAAAAAAAAGAAGAAACTCCTGGGACATGCTGGGAGTACATTATGGAAGAAAATTGAGGGTTATTATCCATCAAGGTTCATTTCCACCCCGGCCCCTTGGCTTGAATCAGCCAGGGGTCTAATTTCATACCTGGTAGACGGCTCTAAGATAACAGGCTATTGAGTTTCACCACACAGTAGGGTAACTCTAGAGCATCGAGAGGGTAGGATTTTGTAGAGCATTTTGTTTCACACACACATTCTGAAAATAACTCCAACTGTGTGAGAGAGAGAGGCCTGCCTTGGTTTCCCCAATTATGACTCAAGAGTAGTATAGCTAGTCCAACTCTGTACAGCTGTGTAATGTTTGTAGTGTTCACAGGGAAACTTCTGGCTTCTTCTTTACATTTCTGACAATATATGCAGTCTTCGTTGGGGTCGCATCAAATAATAAAACCAACAAAATTGCAATTTATGAGGAACCATCTGAAAAGTTTGGTTTAAATGAAGAGGATAACTTAAATTGAATTTTGTGTGTGTGTGACTGAACAAGGCAAACTGAACCAGTCAACTGAGCTAAACCTCAAACAAAAGGTGGATAAAATGAGATTAACACAGAAAAAAGACACTTAAATCTTGCAGCCAATGCGCCAGTTTAACAACATGGATCGTGGATTCAGTTACTTTCCCAGTAACCTACTGAAAATAATCCAAATTAAAAGGCATTATCAATTTAAAAATGTATCACTAGACTTTCAAACCAGTGGATGAATCTAAAAATGACCCAAATATACCACAAATTTAATAAACCCAAATATAAAATGGGTTTAATAAATTTGTTATACATTTGCTATGCGTATTTACTGGATAAAAAACTGAAATGGCATAAAAACCAGAAAAATATAAACATAATTGATTGTGAAACAGTCAAGTAGTCGATAGCTTGCTAGCTAGTTCATATTAACCGTTAATTGACACGAGTGACGTCACTAACGGTCGAAATGTTGAACTTTATGAATTAATTTCTGCCCTCAAAGTGAAAACTGGACGGATCCTCAATTAAAAAGCCTAATTTTCTAAAGAAAAGCCTACTCAGGGTAATTATAACCCAAAAGTAAGAGATAAATTTCCCCTCCTGTGTTAGAAAATATATCCTTGAAAAAAAAAAAAAAGAATAAGAGATTTTTATTTTTTACCTGGACTCTGGATTCAGGCAAGTTGATTTTCAACGCCACCTCCTCCCGCATGAAGATGTCCGGGTACCGGGTTTTGGCGAAAAGGGCCTCCAGGACGTCGAGCTGCGAGCGGGTGAAGGTGGTCCGCTCCCGTCGCTGCTTCCTGGGAGTCGCTGCGGGCAAAGAAACGGCACGAAAGGACGTCAAAAAAAGGTGGGGTGTAACGTTAAAAATGATACCCTCACAGACGTGAGCCTGATCCGCTGTGTGCTAAAATCTGCTCTGGAAATACATCAGAAATGTGGGGAATTAGGCTATACACTAATTAAAGAATATTTAGCACTCGATATTTATTCAAATTAATAAATACAACATGTAGCCTAATCTATTTAGCTAAATTTAAAATATAATTTTGTCGTAACAACCGACTCAACAAACTGGCATTAAGTTTTAATCGACAAAAGGTGCATTAATGTTTCAAAGCTGATCGTTAACTCGTGTTAAAGGTGTGTATGAAAGTTACGCATGCGTGCGAGTGTGTAAGGCTCCTTACCTGGGTAGCCCACCGAGGGGTGCAGCAGGTCCATGGCAGCGCCGCTGAGCCCCAGGCCATTGACGCCATAGGGGGGCTGTTTGAGGTAGGACATCATGCTACAGGCGGTCACTGCTCCACCCAGCTCAGGCCAGTGGTTCGGTTTCCCCCGATGCTGCAGCTTGACGGGACAGGGGACCGATCCAAGTCACTGCGCACACACGGAACCCGAGAGAAAATATTAGAAACACCGAAGTCACAAGGTAAAATAGGCTAGAAAGTTTTATTTTTGGAAAGGGGGCCTTGACAGATTCTAATCTTCAGGAGGGGGGGATATACATTCAGACACGGATTAGCATCCTGTCTTTTTCCATTCTTTTTTACTTTACATCCACTTCGTTTTGTTTCAGGTGTATTCAACTCAAAGACAGAAAGTGCTAATAAACACCAACATAATACGTGAAAGTCACAAGAAATCAATGCTGTAATTATTCAGTGGCAGATGAATATGAAACCATGGGTTAATGGACGCATAGTATTTAATAATAAAAAATAAAAAAAACTCAGAAAATCCCTCCAGCAGTCTGAGGTTTTTCTCAGGGAGGATAACGGGGGTCAACCGGCTGCTAAAAAGCCCAGCTGAGGGAGGGAAATTATATTTCTCAGCAAATGTATTAAAACCTGAGAGCTTTACTGGCAAAAAAGAAACAAAAGAAAACGGGTTCAAGCTTTATTTGAATAAAAAAAAAATGTTTTTATAAAACCAGTTGTGGTCTGTAAGAGCTCACACATGCTGGTCTTTATTAATAAACCCAAACAGCTCAATAATTGTTGTATATTTTAAAAGATAATCACCCAAACACACCCTTCTGTAATATAAACTTTAAAAATATGAAATCTGAGCTATTTATTAAAGATAATCCATTGGCATTTATTTCCCATTGGACACAAATTATAAATAGGCTTAACATATTTAGTATAATTTGTAACTTTGAAATAGCAAAAAGTCAAATTTCCTTGTTTTCTTCTTCTTTTTTTTTTTTAGCACTTATAATTTTAAAATTCATGAGCCAACTTTTGAGAATAAAACTGCAGCCTGCTGAGTTAGAAAAGAAAAAGTGTGTTTGGTGTGTGTGTGTGTGTGTTTGCTTGCACCTTCTCACACACACACACACAAAAAGATGGATTATGGATGTGGTTTGATAATCTATAAAAATCACAGCTGAAGCTTTCTGTAGTCGGTCACTCCTGTTTGTTTCGGGTCGTCGCACTTTGTGTGTATTTTGACCAGAACCAGGATCCCTGTGGATCCTCAGTCCACGGCTCAGACCAGCTGAATTAAAATCCACCACACACAGAATCATTTTGTCCGGACATCCAGCTCTTCTTATTCCTTTAAAAAATAATGTAATGTGTTCATTTTGTTTTAAAGAATGGGCAGTTTTCTGGTTTATTTCTTTCAGCTATTAATCAAAAAGCTAATTACATAGACTTTTCCTCTTCTTCCAAATAAATTCAGAGAATAAATAAACTAATCTCACTAACATTAAACTCATCGGCACCCATACCCCTCACTCAATAATTTACTGCTGTAGCCGATGATAGTTTGATTTTAACGCGCAGCCGTGAAGTGTGAAAAGTGAGAATTAAATTAGTGAGATTATTTTAACAATGAGCTCCAAACCTTAAAAACCCAGCGAAACCAAAACGTGTATTCCAGCTTCTCTTTAAAGCGCATTTCCAGCTCTGCCAGGCCGGAGTGAAAAGGCGAGATCTCGGTGCAAATGAACTCAATTAGAATTTAGATTAGACCTCCGGGGAGAGAGCGTTTCAGAAGGGCTCTTATCAGCAAAATAAATTAACAAAAACCAAAACACGCCTCTCCAATTATCTACTAAGTGCTTCAAACGCTTTAATGGCCAATTGCTCTCAATAAAACCTGACAGAGATGAACTGGAATAGAAATATGAAAATTATGGACTCTGGAAGAAGTTGGCTCAATGTATTGGTGTGGAGCTGAAGCCCTGCGCGGTGCGGATTCATTGATATCTGCGCTTTAAAAAAAAATTCACACAAACCTGCAGCGGTGCAAATTGAAATTAGGCGCATTGTAATTTAATTATTAAATACTTTAAAATGCATTCAGAAAAGTTACTTTCCTTTTGATCTTATAAAAAGTACATGGCTGTATTGGAAGTGGTAATGTGCAGAAACTGACTTAAATTTATGAGGAAAAAAATTGAAGAAACTTTACCTTGTTTTTGTTTTATTTTGCTTTCTCTCCTCCAACCCTTCTCCGGAGCCCCTCGGACCACAAGAGGCGAGTAAAAAATTATCCAGTTGTAGGAAGTCTGCAGGGCACAAAACTCGAGCAGTAACTGAAGACTTTCTCAAAAACAAACAACTGCGCACGAAGCGAGCAACATGACGGAGAGACTGGCGAACAGGTCAGCGGCACACGGGCGTAAACCGCGTCCTCGCTGCGGTTCCGGGCGTTTTTACGGCCAAACAAATCAAACTCATTTGCTTTCAGGGGGCTTGTCGTTGTCTGTCAGACTGTTAAGGTGATTTCTAATGGAGACGGATGGAGGATTGATCACCTTCTCTCCGCCCCGCGCCTCTATGAGCGGAGGATCACCTGCGGATCCGCCTCCCCGAGCCAATCGCAGCGCGTCGGCTGTTTGACGAACAGCGCACGCGGCCTATCGGCGTTGAAAAGCTGCCAGGGAGGGGGGGAGCCCACTCCTACTGGCAACCCCCCCACTCCACCCCACCTCCATCTCCCCCTCCTTCTCCTCCCCCTCCTCTTGGTCCCGAGACCAGACGGAGCGGTTTTAAAAAGATGGAAACGATTCACAGGCCTGCAGGACAGAGCGGCCTGCGCGCTGCCGCGCGCCAGAGTGCGCAAAGGAATAAAGTGAATTTAGAGGAAGCCGCAGGAAGGCATTGTTGTTTTGTTACTTGCATGCAAGGAAGAGGCGCTGGGAGCAAATAAAAGTTAAACCTGCGGATTTTTCCGTTTAAAAATCTATTTTTTATTCTTGGAGTCTGTGAGATTCACCTTAAATTAAGTAAAGTAGATGTTGGAAAGAAAGAAAAAAGTAGAGCATGGAGGAAAGTTATTGTTTTGATGCTTGAAACCTTAGTAACATATTTAGCGGGAAGGCCGCCAAAGCCTCGGTTTTTAATTTCTGGTCATTCCTCTACAATGCATTTTCATCCAAAACCCAAACGCGACCTGAGAGGAATAAAAACAGGAGTAAAGTTAGACTTATCCTTGATTTTTATTGTGATACAGCCCCCCCCCCTCCCCCTCCCCCTTTTCCCTCTCTCTCCACACACAAACACAAATCTCATGAATATTAATGAGGTTTAATCCCCATTTAGAATTACATTTGAGGATGGTTGACGTAAAGTTTAATAGGGAAAGACCTGAAAAAATCAGCAGCAGAAACTGCGGTCAGTGAATCACATCCTGCAGCTCGCCGATGTTTTTCTCTTTTCTTTTCCTTAAAAAAAAAAACAAAACAAAAAAAACAATCACACTCATAAACAAACCGCGTGTTTTGGTCTGAATGGTAGTGAGGGTCGTGGGGGGGATGCTGCTCAAAAACACTGCTTCTTTTTGTGGATCTCTTCAAAAAAATATCAACTTCTATAAATGAGGTCTGAGAGGGAGCAGGGGTAGAAATGACATTTTTTACATGTGTGAGGAAGAGGAGGAGGAGGAGGAGGAGGGGTATCAAAGTGGAGGCCGATGGGACTCAAGTCATTGACTAAAGCACTTTGACAGAGAAACTTGGAGAAATGTTGGAGGCCTGCAGTGATGCTGATTGTTAGGTAGTCAGTGGAAGCACCTGAACGCAACACTATGCGCAGGAATGAAGAATATCCGCGTTTTTAAGGTCAAAATCCAACCTATAGGATGAGAAGAGGCGGTGCAGTGTGTTTCTCAAGAGGTCACAAACCTTTTATTTGAGTATCATTCTGTTTTTAATTCTCACATTTGAAGTCCGAGCAGTCAGAAGGCCGGCAGAAAACCAAATACCCCCCCCTCCTGCTCACAAGCACACACACTCACACAGGCTCCGTTAAATTATGCAAAAAGGCCATTCAACAAATATGGCCCTCACAACACAAAAGAGACGGGTTATACTGACATTTCCCCGCATTTATGCTTTTTTCCCTCTTCCTCTCGATGTGAGACCTCGAGATAAACCCCTGAACAAGTATCAAGTTATCAAGTTGCACCAACCTTTTGTAATAAGAGTATTTTGTCTAATCCCAAATTGCAGTTGAATTTTCTTAATGCTGAGCTGGTAAAGCCTGGGATTAGGCGGCGAGGAGAGGAGGGGGAAAAGTTTTGTCCCTTCAGCCGGCAGGATTGGAAGCGGGGATCTGCGGGGATGTCGGTGCTTATTAAAACGATGATGCATAAAACACAGAGTTTGTAGGAGCTCCGGCGCTGCACGCGGAGACCGCTCTCCCTCAGGTGCAGCGGCGAGGAGGAAGTGAAGGCAGAGGCCGAGCGGCGCGCGGCACCTGTGAGGTGAGGCCAGGAGACATCAAAGCTCAGGAGATAATCCATTCAGCTGAAGGATCCTCAGCTGCACAGCAGCGCCAGAGCCACCGCGTCGCTCTTATTCACCGAGAAGAAGAAAAAAAAAGAAAGAAAAGGAAACCGGCTCCAGATGTTTTTCACTCTTTCTGCTTCAGCTGGAAACATTAAAGAAAGCCGAGTGATGCTGCAGAGGTAAGACGGAGCTGTTTTCCTGTTTCAGTAACATTGAAAACATGTTAAAATACCTGAATCATCACCTGCAATGTCTTCTATTATTTGGCCTTGGAGCAGTTTTTTTCTGTATCTGGACTAATGGAGACGGATGGATTTTAAACCGGAGCTTCAAAACTTTGGAACAAATTCAGGAAGAAAAGTTTAGTTTGACGCACGAGCTGCTCCACCAGGACGAAGTAAAACAGACTTTTTAATAGTAATTATTAAACAACTTGTACGAGTTTAAATTCGTCTTTAAGTGGTTTTTTTTCTTTAAAAAAGGGGAATTTATTTGAAAAACGTCCTGGCGCGTTTTTTTTTATCTTTTCATTTTCTGCTTTTGTGTAAACTAAAACAAAGCGCCTCGGGGGACGTAACGTGCGTAATTTGCGTCTACAGTCGATTCCAAGTGGAGAAGAAACGAATCAGCAAATTAATGGGGAAAGTATTAGAAAGTCCGGGGAGGACGTCTGCTGTCAAAACCCATTTTACAGCAAAATCGGGGACGGGAGGCCGCCTGCAGAGACGGAGTGGAGGGTTAAACCGCGCGGACTTTGTGCCTCCCCCCCCCTTTTCTTTAATAATTCATCACAGTTTCTTATCCGTCAGCAAATTAGTGCAATTTAAAAACTTCAAATAAAGAGTATAAACAGTAGGCTATATATACATTAATAGAAAGCCTAAAATGGACAAGTTTCCCCGGAGCTTCTCCAGCTCGGCTCCCCGGTCTGCGGCGCTCGGCGGCCGGCGAGAGGAAACATCTGCTCCGGACAAAGTGGTTTCTCTAATCTTCCTCAGAGGAACCTACTCGGCAAAAAAACCTCACCAAAAAAAAAAAAAAAAAAAAAAGGAGAATTCAGACCCGAACGCCAATTTTAATTTATAAACACGCACAGGGGAATTGAACAGATCGCGGAATAATAAGCATCGCTAAACGCAGCGCGCGCTGGTGGAGGCACTGATAGGGGCCACTTATGTTCAGTGCTGCTGCCAAAGGCGTGCATACATTAAAATAACTTTAAAATATTGTGACAAGGACAAAAATACAAGTCGTAGATTTGGATGAAATGAGGCTGAAAGTAAACTAGACTGCTGTTTTTTAAAATGTGAATACAAGAATAAAACAGGAAAAGAAAAGAAAAAAAACCTACCAAAAGCTACAACTGGATTAAAATTCAATATCAAATGTTAACACAATAACAAAACTGTGTCAGGAAGTTTTAAATACCTGTCCAGCCTCAGAGGATTAAAAAAAAAAAGAAAAAAAAAAGAGACAGACTGCCTCATGGTGTATGAAATCATAAGGACTTTATTACTGAAGACTTGGGTTATGACACTGGAATAAATAATCAGATAAATGTTCACACATGAAGGACAGCTGCACCAGATGTGGAGCTCTAAGACATGATATGGAAGCATATTTCTCCTCTTCTGAATACAATAAATAGAAACCAAAGCTTGTTGAGCAAAATGCACATGAAATGTGATGGCAGATTCAGTTCCAAGCAGCTTAAAGGACAAACGGCAATAAATAATATACATATTTGTTGTTTCTGACTGCTGACGTGTAAAGGAGGATTTGGGAAGCTATGGGTCAGAGCAGTGACTGAAATATACAACAGTGTGTGTGTTTTTTTTTCTTTAACACGATCTTTTGGTAAACTGCTTTCAAGCCAAGACATTTAAAAAAAAGCAATAGGAAAGATTTATGCGAGATTTATGAACAGTAACGCAGTTAAGATACTTTACAAGTAAAAAGTGAAATAATTAAAAGATACACAGTCAAGTAATGTAGTAGCTTGAAAAGTCTGCCTCTCTCTTTTTTTTCCTTTTAAAAACCAAAGGTCTTCATCATCTTCTCAACACGACGAAGAAAAAAAATAAAAAAGGTAACCCCCCCCCATTAAACCCCATTGTGCTGTACCTCAAACTGACTGGTGAACACATTCAGACAGAGGAGGCTGTGCTGCAGCATCATTACAGACAAATATCACACTGTCTGACAGGGTTGACCTGCTCTCGTCTCATATAGCGTTTGTATATTACATACAGGTACCGTTCTCAGTAAAGTCAATGAGAATTATCATTGTAAAATGTGTAAGTGGGACAGAGAGTCGGTATAAAGTTGAAGTCTCTGCGGTTAATCCGACCAAAACATAAACCACGTCAGGATTTCAAGAACCCATAGAAAGTCTAAAAGCCTCTATCAAATAATAATATTAATAGAAATCTGAATAATAACGATGATACATTTCTTTCATCGGCTACATTTGTTGGTTGTGTTTTCCTGACAATCATTGAAGGACACACTTCTCCTCTTTCTTGGCCATCTTGCCTTTGTTCTGCTCCAGCGTCCTCTCCAGGTGCTCGTCCTCCTCCTCGGCCCTGCGGACGGCAAACGTCAAAAGGTCAGATGTCTTGAAGGGTGGGGGGTAGGAGGTAGAGGGACAGACACAGGTAATACTGTTGGTGCCATGGCGACGGTTGCCGCGGCACCTGTGGAGTGGCTTCGTGCCAGGGGCCAGGCTCTGACCTTTCACCTGCCTGGCACCCCTTTGGCGGACGGTGCCGCCAATCTGGAAGGGATCCCACCTCTGTTGGGGGGGTAGCTGCAGGCCGGTTGGAACGCTACGGACCCGACGGCGTGTTTCACCGCTGCTGAGGAACGTCAGGAAAAAGAGGCAGCCCCCCCCCCCCCCAAGACGGCCGGACCTCTGTGTGTTTTCATACTTTACATTTTTCTATTTTTGACTGAGACTTCTTTTGTGGTAACTTACTGTTTCTCCTGGGCGTCCAGGTCCCTGACCAGCGCGTCTCGTTTGTTGACCAGTATGACCAGCTCATCCAGCAGCAGCTGCTCCCGTCTCTTCTGGGCCTCGGTTTTCTGCCAGTCTGCAAAAACACCAGAAGAACAAAAATCCTTCAGAGCCGGACAAACGAAAAGTTTGATTTGTGTCGTGTCGGGGAAACGGCTGGAAGTTCAGACTGATGCAGAACAAACTCTTCTGATTTAAGAGTTTTAAAAAATCATTTTCAATGCTGGACGCTGGTTTGTAACGAGAGGACTTCAAAGCTTCCTCACTTCAGATCATCTTTTATATTATAAGAGAGGAAAGCGTTTGATGAAAGTTCATATTCTCATCCTGCAGAAGGAAAACAAGATGGAGACCAGAGCTGCTCTGATCTCCAGTGTGTGAAAGTGATGTGTAAACACACTCCATCAGGTTGCGTGTGTGCGCAGTGATGATGCAGCGTCCTGAGCAAACACACTTGAAGCACATTGTCATGTTAATGTGCAGCTTCGTTCCTGCAGGACCATCTTGCTCCTGTAAAGTTCATCTGTATCTTTAAGTCTGAAATTGGTTACATTTTTTACTTTATTTAAAAAAATAAAAGATAATGTTTAATTTAAGAATAAAAATCCTCTCATTCAGTCTTTCTCAGAAAGGATTTCTAACACCTGAATGTCACCTTGGAGACAAACAGGTTCCTCCATTCCTGAGCTGAATAAACAAACAAACAAGCAGGTGAGCCCCTGACTATAGTCTCTCAGTTCTCCAGGGTCTTTCCAGGAAGGGGCCCCACAGGGTCCAGGTGGGACCCTGATCCAAATCCCCTCAGCCTCCCCCTGGAGGAGGGGGGGGCTGCCCACAGGAGAGCACTCACTCCCCCTGGGGCTCAAATATCCGCCTGGCGCCCTCGGCTCCACATTCAGCCAACAGCAGCGCAGCACTTCCTCCCTCCCTCGGCCCCAAAACTCAACATTAATGTCATCGCAGCATCGATGCTCCGCGTAAACTAATTATGTCAGAACGACACGCCCTGCACCAACTTTTTCATTTAACTTCATGATTTGTTTATATTTAAAATAAAACTGCCTCAACTCGTCTGCTGGAAACGTTGGGATGAAAAGCACGAAGACGTCAGAGAGCAGATTTATTCTGCTGTCTCACGGCTTACGGAAGGAAGGAAATCTCCGGCTTCTTCTCAGCTCAGTGTGACAACGTTTCCCCTCCAAACCCTCCTTCGTTTCATATATAGAAAAACCTGCTTCGTCCCAGAGAGAATTCAAACACAGCTGACTTCTGTCGGCAACGCCAGCCCTCTATCAATATTTAACCGGCTATTGATCCGAGAATAAAAGGAATGTTGTAAAATGTCAGCCCCAAAATAAGTGTGGCTTTATTAAAAATAAATATTCCCCCCCCTCATTGAGTCAAATTGTGGCAGTCAGGCTGTGTGTGTGTGTGTTAGCGTGTCACGCTGGGCCCAGTGTGTTTGTCCTGAAAGGTCTGCGCTCTCTTCATTGGCCCCGCTCGTCCCTTTGAAGTCGACCACAGAGCGAAATGAACACAGTCCCAATATTTGGCTCTCTACGTTCCTTTTCTTACTCCCTTCTTCTTTTTTTCCCTTCTCAGAGAGGCAAATTTACCCTCCCTCTGGTTTTGCGTGGGAGTCGACAAACACTTCTAAACCATCGAATATGACCGAACCTGCTTCTGAACGCCGTTTGTTTCCTTTTTCTAAACGAGTAATTTAGGTTACTGAGGAAGCGAGTCAAGCTGAGGAAAAGAAAAGTGGATGAATCATCTTGTGAGTCATCAGGTTTAGATAAATGTGAGACAGGAATGTGTACAGCCACATTCGTCACAACTCTCCAACAATTTTCTTTTTCACAAAGCCGGCCTACAAGAAAAGAATTAGAAGAAGAAAAAAAAAATCGCCCCCCCTCAAAACAAAGAGAGGTATTAAAAAAATCATTCCTCCTCCTCCTTCAGAGCACCTCTCAGCCAAAAAGCCAAAGTCCTGGTGGATCCGGAGCAGGGAGAGGAGGAGGTGGGGGGTGCACTGCTGTCAATCACATGTGACAGAGTCCCGCCCCCCTCATTAGGAAGGTAAACAATAAAAAGAGCCGATGAGAGACGTGACCAGGCAACACCAGAGTGAGGCAGGCTGGGTAACCAGAGATGCAGGAACAAACAAAACACCCTGCAGCCACTCACGGCCCCCCACTTCTAACACATAAGCCCCGCCCCTTCCATCAGAGAGAGAGAGAGAGAGAGAGAGAGAGAGAGAGAGAGAGAGAGAGGTTAAAGACTTGGAGGAGTGTGTACAACTCACATGGCATTCAGATAAACCTCACCATGCACACCAACGGTAACCATGTGAGTCTGCACAAGGCACACAAGAATGCGCTGGTTCAAATCCCCATGAACCCCTCCCTCCCTCCCTCAGCCGCCAGCCCGCGCTCTCTGAAAATAAATTTATTCAAGAGAGCAAACTGGTCCAAAGCTGCGGCCCCTGGAAGCCAGGCGAGAGCGTCCGACATGCATCTGCACGTCTTCCTTCTCCGCTTTACGCCCAACACGGCGACGATGACGTTAAAGCATCTGGTTCTTGAACAGAGAGACGACGATGTCCAGAGACGTTTCCTCTGCTCTAAAAGCTTCTTGTTCTTCTGCAGAAGGCCCCTGAAAGCTGGTTTTGGCCCAAGTCCAACTGGACTCAGGAGACAAAAAGTGTCTCCAGCATAGAAGAAAGTCCACAGAAGGAAAATGGCTGATAAATAAAAACCAGTCTCTCTATCGAGTCGTGCACAAACATTAGTTTTTCTTCTTCAGGTTCTTCAGTCAGGTTCCAACTCTGATCCGGCCTGGACTGCTTTCACTGACCCTGAAAAAGTTATTCCGACGCGTGTTTACAGCAGGGATCTCAGACTCCGGTCCTCGAGGTCCGCTGTCCTGCAGGTTTTAGATGTTTCGCTGCTTCGACACAACTTCTGGGTCATTGTGCAGAACTTGACAACGAGCTGTTGGATTCGTTTCATTTGAATCATGAGAATTGGAGCAGGGAAGCATTTAAACCCTGCAGGACGGTGGCCCTCGAGGACCAGAGTTGGAGATTCCTGTTTATAATGTTTGAACGTAAAATTGTCTGAGTTTCTGGAAACAGCAGTAGAAGAAGAAACTGTGATTTCTGGTGTAAACAAATATTGCTGCATGTATTGTACATATTTATTATTGTCTTACTCATTACACTCTATCCCACAAGGAGTCTCGTTAACCGGATATTTTCCGTTGTTGACCGTTTTTTTTATAACGGTGATGAAAAAATCTGAAGGCCATCCGTCATTTTGACAGATTGCAATTCACACCCCTGACCCCTTGGTAGCGAGTGAGCATATTAATTAGCTATTTATTGTCATGGAGTGCATCTGTGACCCCTACGAGTCTCAGACCGGTGCAGTTGAACCACTGGTGCAGAAGGAGCTGCTGCAGGATTTCCTCCCGCTGAAGCGAGTAGTTGTGGGATCACAAAACCACTCGTTCAGTCTTACGGACTTCTGATCACTTCAGAAGTGAAATGTTCCCTAATATCAAAACTTTGGTGAAAGTGGCGTTTGTAATTCCTGTCTCCGACAATATCCTCTGCAGCAAAACCACTTGAGACATTTGATTACACACAAGTGGACATGCAGTTCAAGTCCATGCGGACCAGGAGGAAGGTGTGAGACTGTATTCAGGCCACAGCAGGTGAACTGTTCGTAGTTTGAATGCAATCATTTAATTACATTGTTCATATGTAGCTACTGGGGTCACAGTCAGGGTTTTTTGTTACTGTGGAGAAAAAGTTAGGCTACATGTATTCTGCACATCTGCTTGATGTGAAGCAGATGTGCAGAATACACACTGAATATTAACTAAAAATATTAAATGCTATTGAATATTTCACTATTGTCATTTGAAAAATTAAAGTGAGCGGTGGAAATAAATGATGACAGGATTTTATGACCCCATCAGACAACAGAACCTCTCCTCCCCACTTAATCACTTTATATTGTTTTAACCAGTTCTGTTTTGGTGTCATCATGTCTTCCGATAACCATCTTTCCTTTTTTTTAATATGTAATAAACTTTAAGTAAAATGAACAGTCCAATACAAGCTGGCGCAGGATTATGTAACTCTGACCGGCGTTTTCATCCACACTGACTGGAACAATAACCCACTCGCATGGATCAGAACGAAGTTTTGATCTGAATGAGTGTGAATAGATTTTAATCTTCCTATTGGCATGTTTACATGAAGCATTTTTATTCCAATCAGGAAAATCCTTGTGTCCATGTAAACTTGGCTGTTCATGAGTGCATTTTAATCAGATCCCTGATTAAAAAGCAAATATGTTCAAAGGTGGGTTCAGAGGTGCGAAAAACAAGAGAAAAGGTAAAAATCAATCATGGGATTTTTCTCAATGTTTTGGTGACAAAATGAGGATAAACTGACTTTTCTAACACAGCAGTACCTCCTCATGTAACATTTAGTCCTCCACTCTAATAAAATGAACTGAGCTGTTCAACAAGTACGTTAAATGTAGCTGTAAATATTCTCTGTTGCATTAAATCCACATCTGAAATTAAGCAAGACCAACACAAAACAATGCCGACTCACGCCATCTTTTGAAAAGAATAAACTAGATATTGTGATCTGCTTTAGAAAACGTTAAACAGTCTAACCAGCTGATCTGCTTCACAGAAAACAATCATGTTTGTTTACATCAGCTTGTTTGGAGTGAATAAAATAACCTGTGTGGTGTCAGATTATTTAGCACATGGCTGAAATAAAGAGTCATGAAACAAAAAGCAACCTGAAAAATCAGCAGAAACATCCTCTCTGCACGGGACCCTCATTTCCTGAATTCTGCAAAAGACGCTTGTTATCGTTTGTTCCAGTCAACTTGCCGCTCTGAAAGAGTCGACGACATCATCAAAAGTTGCCCATGTGATAGGATTGCCGAGTGCACCTAATCAATCAGGGTCTGTAGCGCACCGCCCCGATGTGTTACAAAGCCCGAATAGATTTACAAATGATGTGTGTGTTTGTGTGTGTGTGTCGTGGGTGTGGAGAGGGATAAGCTCCTGCATAGGATTACATATTGATTTTAAACATATAAAAAAGCTTATCATATCAAACCGTAACAGGGAAAACTCGGAGACCCGGCTATGCATAAATCCCTTTTAGGAGGCGAGAGGGCGTCCACTTTAAAACACGCGTGCACACGCGCACACACACAAACACACACTTGCAGGCCCTTGAAGTGAGCCAAGACACAGTTTTGTGTGTGTGCATACATAGGTGTGAATCAGTAAGCAGATAAAGAGGGCATAGTGGATCAATTTTGTGGCAGGGAGATGAGAGTGTGGCATATACATGGCATTTTCCCGCCTGGCATTACACCAAGACAGTACAAGGAGGTGGTTATCACTGAGCATGCTCATGAACATCAACAGCGGCCTGAAAGTCTCCACCCATCCTGGAATGATTTATTCTGCCACATTTTAAAACTACATCCACATCAGATCTAAAATGCTTTTCTTCTTCTTTAAATCTGACTTCTATGTGATGCTCAGAGATTATAATGATGTTGGCATGGAAACAGCCTCAGTGACTCATGACTTCTTTGATCTTGCAGTAACATCTTGTCCACTACTTTATTTCCAACATCATCTTCTGCCTGCTTGTCCGATTGATCCCAAATTTAAACCTGTAATCCTAATTTAATCTTGGTCATAAATGTCATTTCTGGGATGCAGTTTATGTCTGTGATCATCTTTTGTTCATGTAAACTCAGAAAAACTTGTCCACATAAAGGAATATCATCAGCTACAGTCACCAGCAAAAATACTGAATACTTATGCTGATGTATGTAAAATACAGATTTTACTAGCTAATGTACCTGTTCTAAGTTATGCTTATTGACTTTATCCAGCTATATTTACCCGTATGTGTTTACAATATGAGCTTTATGACTACAATAAATACAACGGCACAAAAATGAAAAGTTTACCAAAATTTTGGCAGAACACCAGCTTCAAAGTTGATTTTGTGTCTGATATTCACGTTAGCAGTACAAGTATGGACAAAATACTTTGGTCTGCAGCATGAAAGCACGATCCGCTGAGTCCAGTTTGAGTTACAGCTCAACCTGACTGTTTAATGCTTCTAATGTTTTATGTAAAGCACCTTGAATTGTCTTGCACATGAAATGTACTGTACAAACAAACTTGCCTTGCCTTTAACTAGATGCACATGGGTAAGGTAGTTATTGACTGACGTGTAACATGGTGGTCTTGTTTAAATATGTTGGTCTGAACAATACATTTAGTTTCCTTTTCTTGTGTCTTTTAAATGAAGCAAAGCAGCAGAACGCTTAAATAATCAATGAGTTTTTCTGACTGATTTCTTGTTTTTATCCTTTTTTTTTTTTATTCCGTCAGCTTTGCAGCACACTGACCTGGACAGTCTGTGTGTGACTGCAGGTTGACTGAAAAGATGGGACAGATGGAGAGGTGTGTTTGACTGACTGCAGGTATATATTTTTCTCAGCAGGGTGTGTGTGTGTGTGTGTGTGTGTGTGTGTGTGTGTGTGTGTGTGTGTGTGTGTATGTGTGTGTCAGGGCAGTTGAATCACACTGATGTGAGTTTTTTCTCTCACTTTCTCTCATCACTGTCTGTCTGTGTCATTGACTGGCCAACCAAATCAGCAATTACTCGCACTCCCGACCATCGCTCAATAGACCTGCCCAAGCACCAAATGGGAGCTACACACCTGTGTGCTCACACATACGCACACGCAGAGAAAAAGACTGACACACAGGTGGACACACAAACACACCTATGAGATGTAAACACACAGATGCAGACAGTTTCTCACACACACACACACCTGCAGCTCTCCTCCCAGCAGCTCAGAACTATCTGTGGCTGCTACAGAAAGGAAGAGCCTGTGAATGTTAAGTGCCTCCCTTAGGGAGGAAAATAAGGCTGACTGATAAGTTAGTCAGCTGCAAATCCAACAAGTCCACATGAAGGCAGAGAGGACCGCAGTGACACGACACACACCACCTCTCCACCTCAACTCACACACTATCTCTGCTCTCTCACACACACACACACACACACACACACACACACACACACACACACACACACACACACACACACACACACAC
>JBBBVU010000017.1:23829684-23850282 GCA_037177055.1 Atherinosoma microstoma
ACACACACACACACACACACACACACACACACACACACACACACACACACACACACACACACACACACACACGCGCGAGCAGGCAGACACATCAAATAAATCCAATATATAAAGAAGTGTGCGCACACAGGGACACACAGAGCCACACACAAACACAACACACATTTAAAAAGACAAAGATTGCACACAAAACTCCTACACATTATAAATACACACATGAATAGAAAAATCTAAATCCTTCTGTTTGACGTTACCAGAGAAAACAGGAAATCAACCTGTTTGCAGCTCCTGCTCAGCTCTGCAAGTCTGCCCCCCCCCCCCAATCGACCCCCGCTCTGCTTGGTCCACCTACTTGCTAATTACAATTGATTTATTATAGACCAGGTAGCTTATCAGGCGAAATTACAATGGCTGTGCGAAGGCTGGGAGGAAAAGGAGGGTTTGTGAGGAGGAGGAGGTGGTGGTCAATGTCGAATAGCAAAATCAATTAGCATTGATTGGCAAAAGGTTCATTTTGCCAAAGAGGACGTAGTCGAAGGGGATTAAACTTCCCCGGCCCTCTGACAACTTTGATACGACACAATGGCTGCTTTACCGGTTGCAGCGTCATTAACAAGCTTTCAATAATAAAACTGCCTCTTTTTTTTTTTTTTAACTTCACAAACCTCCTTAATGCAGCTGTGGCTAGATTTCAAATCAGGCTTCGGCTAGTTGGGTCTGGCTGAGAAACAGATAGCATTGATCAGGTATCAGGGAGCGAAATCCCTCGCGAGCTCGCATCTTAATCCTCATCAAGAAGCAGACGCAGAATTCAAATCATCCTGCAACAGGCCCTCGATGAAGGCTGATCAGCAGCCAACAGCGAGACTCACAACAACTGTACAGATGTTGCTTTCTCTTCTAGCAGCCATTTTTGGCTCCTAAATATGCATGTAGTGGTAAAATGTCCACTAGACAAGCAAAATGAACTTGATATGTAAAATGAAAAGGGATATTTTTACAGATGATTAAGAGTCAGCGACATGATCAAGTCAGAAGTGACATCAAACTGCACAGAAACAATATTTTACAGGTTTGACTCGAAATATTCTTATTTAACTCACCCTCGATAGCCAGCATGGCTCTCAGCTCTCGGTTCAGCAGTTCGAATCGTCTCTCCAGATCGTGCTCTTTCTCCCTGTGGCAAGTTAGAGAAAAACACACACACACACCAAAGTTCATCAATATGTTAATGACTAAATCATTAAGTACTTAAAGAAACCTGCAATAAACATCGATTCAGCCAGTTGCCTGAACCTTCTCCTGCTTCACATTAATCTACTGCACATAACTGATACTCATAGTGCGCTCACACTAGCCCCGACTCAACGTGTGTGTTTGTGCATGAGGATAGAAAAAGATATTCAAAGGAAGGTGAAAATGCATTCAAACAGAATAATTGTGTATCCATGGATGTGTGTATGCGTGTTTGTGTGCGTGTACGCAGCACAAATTGAATTCTTTCCTCTTTCAGCCATATTAAAAAATGAACTAATTCGGTCTCTAATAGAATTTGTCCTTCACAGGCGCCTTTTCTCCTCGCCCCCACAAAGAGAGAACAGAAAGGGCTAATAATCAGCCCTTCTGTCAATTGGCCACTTTAAAAGCCTCCCCTTTCCCACGATATAATGTGATTATGAATACTTCAATCTCTCCTCCACTCGTGCTCTTTGAAATCCCGACAGCCGCAAATGAAGAAAAAGGCAGTGTGTGTGTGTAAGTGTGTGTCCCCACCTGTCGCAGCTGACCACATACAAAGAGACTAGAGATAGAGTAGCGATCGTCACATTTCTATTGATTTCATATCCCTTCCACATGTAAATCAATGAGCGTATAGACAGAGGGGGTGAATGGAGTGGTGAGTACACTCTGCCTGCTGTGGCTTCAATGAGTTTGACCCGAAGCTTGAAGACTGAAGAGATGTTTCCCAGAGTTTTAGCGTAACACAAAAACAAGCAGGTGCGCAGAGAAGCTCTCCACAGATCCAGGCTTCTTAAATTTCATACAAGGGGATGAAATGATGAACGGAAAGAGAGAAAAACAGTACATACAGCAGGGAGAGCTGGTTCTGTCTCCTAATGAGGGCATTCTTCTTGTTGACCAGCATGAACCACTCCTGCATCATGGCCTCCTCCTCCTCCTTGTTGTTGCCTGGAAAAGGACCAAAAACCATCATCAGTAACATCATGTTAAAATGAGCCAATATCAAAAACGTAGACGAAACGTGCATGAAAGACGGCGCTGCAGAGTCAGCATGACCACCTGATATTTGTGTGAGTGTAAATACACCCCTCTGCCATGGTCTTTGTGTAAACATTCACATACTTCACGGCTTGTCTTCATAACGTCAATACGGCTTCAACCGGGGCGGGATTAACTCAGCGATTACCGTCGTGCACCTTTACACAGTGAAGCCTCTCACTGTAGGGCAATACATATCCCACCAATCACTCAGCGGGCCTCAAAAAAAAAAAGGAAAAAAAAGTGTTTGGGACTCAGCTGCCTCGTGTAATACCTGTCCAACACACAGAGCTAGCAAGGCTCAGATGCATGGCTAATGCAAACCTGGGGTTAAAGCTCTGTGCTGTAACTTACTTACACGGTACGACGGGACGCACACAGCTGATAAAGACCGAGCACAGCCAATGAAATCATCAAATGTTAGAAAAAAAGAAGAAGCCTTAAATCATGTCTGACCTGGACTTAGAATCCCACTGGATGTCAGTGGTGCCTCAGTTCACCAAATGCAGACGATCATGAGGTTTTATAAAAATAGATTATCCATCTGGAACTAAACGGCTCAAAACTTGTTACAAGATTAAGATCTGGGTTCAAACCCAAACAGATCTGAAGGTCTTCTAATGCAGAATGGGCACAAGGTGACTGAATCTAAGGTTTCAAGTTGTGAAATTGCTCAAAACCAAAAAAAAAAGAAAAAAGAATAAACAAAAAAACAGAAGTATTATTATCTACATTAATCTTCAGATGTATATCAGTTGTATCCAGCTAAAACAACAGGATCAGACCTTTAAATTCATTAAAATTATATGCTGAGCAGCAGCAGTAGGTTCAATATTGGTTACAGATGTCATTTTCCATCTGTTTGGTTTGGTTTGTCCACTTTAATCTCACATGCATCCGATTAGAAACATAAATGCAACTGAATCTTTCAACCAGGAGTAGTCAGGTATTTTGTGCATGAATAAATTCCTCTGTGGTCAGATCATGCAGCTCTGTGTTTGTGTAGAATTGGCACAAGGGCTTTGCGGCACTTGAGGTCAGTTAACCAGCGACAGCATCTTTAATCCGACACTCAGTACGTCTGTGAAGAGAAGAAACGGAGAGATGCAGGATTGTTTTTGGGGCTTAAGTTATTATCTCTTGCTGTTTTTTGTTCCCTTTTATTTAGATGACGGTTCAGTAGCTGGGAAACTACAACAGGCATCATAAGAGAATTAACACTTTAAAATAAATGATTCACTAAGGTCTTGTAAATCATACCCCCGTACAATTCAAGCTGATTTAACTTGGACACATTCAGGATAAAAGAAGCCTTGAATATGACGAGATGAGTGATTTATCAGAAAGTAATCTGAGCTATCCACACACACACTGAGCAGAGGGAATATTGCTTCACTGCGTCACCGATGACAAAAGGCAGACGCGTGGATGTGTGTGGACACCGGTGAGTGTGTGGACATTTGTGATACTCTGAGCCAGCAGATGTATGTAATTTCATTTAGGAGGTGGAAGCAGGGAAGAGGGGGGTGGGGGGGTGGGGTTGAGAGGAGAGAAAAACGAGCAAATGAAAGGAAGCTTCGGGATTTAGCAGAATCGGGGGCTCGTGGATTACTGTAGTCAACTTTGAAATGGACGACACTCGGAGGAGGGATAAAGCCTGTGCTGACAGGTCATTGTGCTGCCTCCAAGTCAAATAAAACAAGCAAATAATAATGGCAAATATTAAGCTCCTGTGACATTGTGGCGAGGCGGGTTGGAAGACGAGGAGGGATTATAAAGCTATATCCCCCACCGTTAGCCAGCCAGCAGCCGCATTTCGTGAAAGGGCGGAGGGGAGGGAGAGGAAAGGAGGAGAGAAGGAGAAAGGCAGGGAGGTCAGAGGAAAGGTAAGATAAAGGAAACGAGGGGGGGGGAGAAAAGGAGGTAAAGAAAGGGTAACAAGAGGGAGAAAGGGGCGAGGAGGGACAGAAAAGTGGTTTTGGGACTCTCGACAGCTGCTCAGCATCCTCCCTTCAGCCAACCTCTCCACAGCTGAACTCTGACCTCCAGATGCCACCTGAATCTTAAAGAGATTGTGATGTGTTTAACAAAGAGAAGGAGCTTCATTTATGTCCATACTTCAATTCAACTGAACTTAAAGTTAAAAAATTCACAATAGACAAAAGCAGCTGTGAGGTTTTGTCTAAAATTGAGACATGCAAGTAGATTAATAAATCTTTTACATCATTCACTGATCACATGACTCATTGGTTCTATACAACAGTAGAACTGATAGATGACACTCAGAGCGCGACATCTTCAATATCTCTAATGTTCTATGTTGAGAGTAGTTTGCCATTTAACTATTGTTAGTATATAATTAACCGTTATCTCAACTATTTGTTAATAAAAACAAACATAAAAACACACAGATTTTTATTATCATTGTTCCATGGAAATTTAAAAAAATGCTGAAATTGTTTTCCATTACTTTTTTCTTAGTGCGACCCTAAAAGGGGTACGGGAGAATAAAGAACGTGGAGCCGAAAAGTTTTTAATAATTTAGCGAATAAGCTAGTCAAAGCTAGTTAGCTAATCTACAGGAGCAGCTAAATTACACCACATCGGCTAAAACTAGTTAGGATGGCTAATCTAGTTAAGTAGCTGAAGCACTAACGCAGACTGGAGGTTTAATTCCAGCCTTGCTCGGCCGTGACGAGGGTTTTGTTCAAAGCAGCAACAGAAGAAGAAAAAAAATGCTGAATGTTGTGTGAAGACAAATGGTGTAAATATCCCTGGCAAGCAGCTCTGATACTGTGTCTGTGAACCCAGCCTTGGCTCTGAGACGCTGTGGAGCCATGCTGGCTCTCAGGGGGCCATCTTGGATCAAAGCATCTGGCAGTTTGGCAGGTTGCGTTCTGGGTCTTGCTGCTCGCCTAACACGCCGCTTCTCAATGTTCAACACAGAGCGAAAGCAGGCCAAACTCTACTGAGGCTGAAGCAATAAATTTGGCACCGATACAATGTTTGATCAGGACATCAAAGGGTAAGCGGAATATGCCTGATGGAGATACACGGGGTTTCCTCACCTACAGGAAACTTTATCGTCATTAATATCATGTTTAGTGTTACCCCAGCTATCAATGTGGCTGTACTGGTGAGAAACAGCCGATAAAATCAGCTCAGACACACACACACACGCAGGTAAGATACAACTGATAGACATATTCCAACAACCCCTCTATCTGATTGCTTGTCTCCCTCTTCTCTTGTTTCACTCCGTCTCACACACGAACACAACCAGGATACAATGACGCCAACTGCGACAAGCGGAGGGAGATCCTTAAGGCATAAAGAAAAGGCTGGTTAGCACAGGTCAGCGAGGGTTTGTGTGAATCCAAAGGGGAGATAGTAAAGGAGAGAATTAAAGAAAGAAAGGGAAAAAAAGAAAAGAGGGGAAAAAACCGGAGTGAGCCTCTGTAGCCAAATAAGATTAAGATAGCCATCTGGGCCACTGTTCCATTCAGTGTAGATAGGAATAATGAAACCCACCCTGAGGTGGTCACACTGCGGCTGCTGCTGCTCTGGTTTTGTGCTTCGAAAAGAGATCTCTCTAAACACATGGATGCAGACGTTTACTTCATAAATATTAATCAATCTTTTAATATTTTAGGCTTTATAAAAAAGACAAGCTTAACAGCAAGTGCTAATAAATGATTTGACGTGCAAGTTTAAAAAGTTGCCCATCTTCCAACCTGGAAGAAAACCAGCAACATTTCCACATAGCCTTTAAATTATGAAGCAGCCCTTTTAAGATATGACCATGCCACCACTGATGAACCACATTCATTAGTTTAAATACCATGAATTACAGTAACTGGGTGAACCGGAGAAGCTTCATCCGTTTCCTCACTGTGCCTTCAAGGAGTGATTGCGGATAACAAAAGAAAATGAATGGAACAGAAAGAGAAACGCATTAAAAGCTGTGATCACAGCACGTTCGTCTCATTTCTTATCCCACCATTTTGTCTTTTTAATCCAATAGCTGCTAATCCAATTTGTCTATCGGACATGAATAAAGGCGGGGAGGAGGAGGAGACATGCGAGGAGGAGGAAAAAGGGAGGAGATACAGCCGAACTTGTCTTTCTGAGCTCAAGTCACTTTTCTCAATTGCGGTTTATTTAAGGCCCGAGCCGCACTTGTGTCTCTCCAAACATTCCCTTCATCCGACGGCCGGGCCCGTCTCATATGAGCCGGGACCGGGAAGATGAAAGCCAAAGACACATGAAAGGAAATGAGAAAAGGAGGAATAAAAAGAACAGGACGAACATTGTTTCCTGTGATTAGGTAAGAGCTCGTTAAAAGGCTGTCACTGCAGCGATGTGAATATGCATGACGGGGGCTGGCCTAATCAGAGAGAGAGAGGGGGTGGGGGGTGTAAGTAGTCTGCTGAAGACTTGATTTAATTAATGTGAGTAGAGGAGTGTCTAGTTAGGACGAGAACAGAAAGACTCAGCGCGACAAAGATTAAGAAACTCTCGGATTTAACTAACAAAATAAATAATTAAAAGCCTTTAAATCTGGAGATTTTTAGTTCCAAGTAAATCAGACTGAACAATTTAACCCGTCACTCTTTCTACCTGTTAAACCTTCAGATCAAAGCAATGCTCAGCAATCCATGACTCAACATGATCTCACTCGTGAGGTGTGTATTAATAAAACTCAGTTTAGTCTACATTACACATGATTTCTCCTGCTCTCTCCCATTCTCTACCGCTCTCTCCTGAAGTGGTGCTGAGGGCTTTTTTTTCTTCTTCCAGGGAGTCTTGGACGAGGTCTTTTTAGTCGTCCTCAATGGCACAATGGTGGCAGCGTATAGAGCAGATTCCTGCTTTATTGAATCTGTGTATAATGTCTCCTGAATGGAGCACATTAACCGATTCACGCTCTCACCTCGTCCCCTTCCTCCCCCAGACAGAAAAAGGAGAAAAATAAAATACGAGAAAAAAGAAAGGGAGGGGGAGGAAATAAAAGAAAACTACTCTCACACTGTGGCACAATGAGTGCCTTTTCCACTGGTGTCATTTGTCAACCACTGCTTGCTTTACAACTCACAAAGGAGGTGGAGGTAGGGGAGAGAGCAGGAGACATGAGAGCGAGCAGTGATGGAGAAATTTGGAGGAAACAGGATAAATTATTATAAAAGGGGCTGCATAATCATTTGTTTCCATTTTAACAATATAGAATTGTTTTTAAGTTTTAGTTTCCACCTGCCTCTGTAGGCCAAAAATATCAAAAACCAGTTGGTGAAAACTTTCTAAAACAAATATTTTAGCTGCTTGTTCTTTAAAAAAAAAAAGGTACTAATACAGCAGACATGTAGACACAGACCGATCATGTTACAGACAACACAGCATCACCAGTCTGATGTGTGACAGATAAGCTTACACACCAGCAGTTTAGTGCATAAACAATACATCTGGTTGCTTGCAGCCCTTTTGCTTTTTCCAGATTTTTGTCACTTCATATGTTTATTGTAAGTGTAAAAAAGCACTGGGCGCTTTAAATGAGTAATTAACTAGTGCTGTTGTCTTAACTTCAGAAACTGTTTTACACAACATGATCAGGCCTGTAGCCAGGCCACCAATGTAATGACCTCCCTGGTTAAATAAAGGTTTAATAAACGGATGAATAAATGAAGGAATCAGACAATCAGAAACCTTCATTACTGTAAGCAGTTGCAGTCTGTATACCTTGCACGTTCTTCGCTCCAAATACACACTAGTTTTTGAGGTCAGGTAGGTCTGATATAGTGAAGTGGAAATGAACAAAACTGAGCAGAAAACAAGAAAAACAACCAATTTCTCACTATTTTAATTTCTTATGACTATTTTCTTTTTTCACACCCAGATTTGTGTAAAATGAATTCACAGTTCACAAACCAAATAAATCCTGTTAGTATTTTAATATCTAATTATTCATTCACTCAGTGCAAAACATGGCTGCTCTGTTGAGGATCGTGTCCATGTGACATGTCATTTTCTCTGCCTGCAGGGTGCATTTTATGCTTTCTTTGCCTTACAGTTACCTGGAACTGGGCCATCATTAACTTCATTTCCTTCACGTCATTTTTCCTTTTACAACAAGTCCAAAAGTTTACTGTAAACAGGCTTATCCACAAAATCTACAAACATTTCTAACTAAAGCTGGAAGTATGTAAAACTTGATGACTGAGGTTTAAAGAAGAGGATAATGCCCACCTGAAATGTAGTTTCACAGTGAAATGTGACACAATGAGCATGTTTATCTGACTTTTCTCTCTCTATAAAAAGGCAGGGATGCAGCTGAAGAGTCACAACGTTACTACACCCACATTCGGTGTCTCAGGATGTTCTCTTCACATGACGACAATCACACGCATCTCTACATGACTGTGCACTTTAGACGATGCAGATCGCTGAGTGTTAATGAGGAGTCACGGTTTGATGTTTGAGTTAGGGGTGAAAACTATACGTGGTTAAGGTTCACACAAACGTGACTACTCGTGTGGATCTTGTGGACGATGCCCCACAGATATGCTGCCATTTCACAATTCATAATCATAGATGCATTTTGAAGTTAACGAACATATTACAAGTTTTCTTGCGAGAATGTACTGATTGAGTTTAATCAATCTGGCAACAAATAAATAGATTTCTGTGTTTGTGTGTTCACAGTTTCAGCTGTGAATCTATAAAAGATGAATGGGTGATGGGTCTCAGAACTACTCTAAGTTGCATCTACTCTCACAAAGACATAAAATATTCTTTGTCTCTGAACAACTTTCTTATCTTTGGGAAATAACCGTCATCTGAGACGGAGACTGATGGTTGTGATTGACATCTATGCTGCAAAGGTAACAACTGTTGACGTTTCAGTAGTAATCATGCAGCTGTGATGGTCAACACTTTCCTGCAGACTCTCCCTCAGAAACAGAAACAGACACACACACTCACACACACACCACTGAGCAAACACATTTGACCTTAGAGCTAACAGTAGATCAACCTCCAGACACCTTTCATTCCCCCACCTCAGAGGCTAAGAGGGGTGGGGGGGGGGGACTGACTCTGGGGATGAAATGTTCGTATTAGGAGCTTCATTTTACACACACTCAAACAGACGCACACACGTTTGCTCTTGCTTAAATAGAAGGATGAAGTGTGTATTTACACAAGAACACATTAATGTCGTTTTCTCTCCGGTTTTTTTTTCTCCATTTCCGCCGTTTCAATTAAATGTGTGATTGTTTTAAACTCAATCGTTTTATCTTATAATGTTACTTTTAAAAGAAAAGAAAAGAAAAAAAACGAACCTGGTTGGATGGAAGAGAGCAAACACACCACTCTGACTCCTGGAGTATTTTTCTGTTTGTCTAACAGAACCAGCCAAGCCGTGACAATCACACATACGCTACTCGCCTCACCCCACCAGCACAGTCTCACATCCCCCCCCACCACCCCACTCCATCAAATTGTGTTTTTGCTACAAATCAATAAACATTATCAGAGAGTGGCAGACTATGGGCTAGTGGAGGCAGCTTCTGTCTGTTAAAGCCCAGACCGCCCTGTCTCTATCTCAGCCTGGGTGAGAAGGCCAGAAGAAAAACAGAAAACACACATGAGAGAGAGAAAACGTAGAAAATAAACCATCGTAATTACACACAGAGATAGCAGACCGTCATACAGCAGGCGTCTGGTGCCCGTATGAGCCTGCAGGGTTAAAGACGTTTGGAAAATTAAACCACAGTCAAGTGTTTAATAACCGCACGTCATTATGAAATTAAAAGAAATTAGTCTGAAGTCAACAGTGACTTTCAACTCTCCCTCACACATTAGGCCTCCATCACCTCTTCACGGCTGTCGGCTCGCTTTAGCCTGGGCGTCAGAAACCCCTGCTCGCTCGCCCTCTCTCTCTCTCTCTCCAGCGCTCTACACAAATCATTTAACAGAGCTCTAAATAAGATGATTTTCAACCTGTCCCCACTTAGCTTGGGGCTGGAAAAGGAAAATCAGGGGCCTTGCCATACACCGTTTCTCAATTACCTTTCTCATTATTGTCACCCGTGTTCATTACCACTATTATCATTTCTTTTTGCTGCACCCCCACTTTAGGCTAGCTGTCGTTTTGGATGAAGAGAGGGAGGAGAGCGGCAGAATCAAGAGGTTTTTTTTTTTTTTTAAAGCAGGGCCAGGGTACTTCAGGTAATTAATATAGCGAGAGGGGGCAGACAAGGAGATGGGGAATATGTGAGCGTACGTACGCCTGTGTGTGTTTTTGCTGAAATGCCTGATTGGGGAGCTCACCTGCCGATACCCCCTAAAAGGTATTTCATTAGCGAGCCTTTTACCATACAAGCAGAGCAACAAAGCCTCGGTTACGCCTGTCTCCACTCCAAGTCGACAGGGCCCTCCAGGACGTCTGTAGCTGTGTGTGGGAAGAGTAAAGAGAAGTGGAGGAGCAGAGAGGAGAGGCTATCCCCGTTCATAATCTCATGACAAAAGGCAAAAAGGCATCATCCTATTACCAGCGTGATCTTCACCAGCTCCTGCTAGCTCCTTTCCACAGGGGGCTCTCTTTTATTATTAAGGTGAGTGGGTGAGAAGGAAAGGCGCCTGGCGCCTCCCTATTAGCTCTGGGACAAGAGTAGGTATGAGAGGGGAGAGAAGAGAGGAGAGACCCCATGCTAAGGTCCTGTTTGGAGTCTTTTTCTGTTTTCAGAAGAAGAGCTTTTGCTCGGTCCTTTGAGGATGACTTCTATTAGGTCGGCAACACAAAGTGGTCGAGATTCTTCTATCAACAACTTCAATACCAGCGGTGATGATCACTGGGAAAACATCCTCGGCTTCACCTGTAAAAACCCATTTAAAGCTGGTTTATGTTTCTCTTTGGCTCCAGTAGCTGGCACGTCAGGGATCAGCCCTGAAGGAATATAGGGTTTATAGTCCTGATTATAACGCTGCCCGCTCAGCTTTTTATATATTGCAAAGAAAACAGGAAATTTGAGCAGAGGTTATAAACAGATATAAAGCAAAAGGAAAAAACTGAGTTTTTTTGGTTATTTATAGTGAATATTTCGTATGCACACATTTATTCTTCATCAGCTTTCTGGTCATTTCTTAAAGTAGTCTTCAGGTATAGTTCTCCAAGTTTCCAAAGCTCTTCTTTGGATGTTGGGTAGTTAAGATGATGATTTTCAGTTCAGTTCTTGTGTCATTCAGCATGTCTCAGCCTTTTCTCCCTGTTTCCCTTCCTTAAGAATGGTTTCTTGACAGCCAGCCTGCCAGGTAGACCATTTCTGATGGATTTGAAAGAACAGTGGATTGATCAGCTGCAGTTCTTGAAGCTGCATGTGCTGGTCTTTTCTGGATTTTTTCTTATTTCTTAAGGACAATACTTTAAGATACTGTTCACTTGATAAATATCTTTTTCTTCTTTTGTTCCCCAGTTTTCTTAAAAATTTTAAGGACACAATGCACACTATGGCCTATAGCTATAAAATGTAAATAAATATATACTGTGAAAATGGTCAGGTACAAGAACTGGACTGGAAATGAGTAAAAGAAAAGCAGCAAATGTCGAAACAAAAACTTTGGAACATTTTTAAGAAAGTCTGGAGAACTATTGCCAAGACAACTTTACAGGATTACAGGAAAGTCTGGAAGCAACATATACAGAAAGGAGGGGTGGCTCAGGACTTTTATGAGATATAATCAGAAAACTACAAAATAAGCATCTACTCATTCATCTTGGATGCAGGTTGAGCGTTAAGACTTAAAATGATCAGGATCCATCTCCCTGATGGGCAACACAATGAGAATCATGCACTGGAGGAATGAGGGAATATGTTATACATTAGGCAGGCTGTTGTTATGGTAACTTTAGTGTTAGGGTGAGGAGTAGGAGAATACATTCACCACTGTCAAAACAAATCAAATGTGTGTGTGTGTGCCAATTAGACATTCTTGTACATACTATGTGATACTCTGCAAAATAAAAAAAAAAGTACAGTTCTCTATCTGAACCTGGTTCTTCTGATGGTTTCAGTTGTAGACTTACAGCAGTTTTTAGTGAGTATCTGTGAGGGAGGAGAATGAGAGTTGAGTCGTTTTTTTCAGTTCAAGTGTTTTGTCTTTGGCTCAGTGGGGGTGCTTGCCTATAGCCTCGGGTTACACAAGGGAATTGTGGGATATAAAAGCAGCCTGAGCTGTATTTCCCAACATGGCCGTGTGTTTGCCGCTTAAGAGAAACACTGACAGATTATATGTTTTATAATCATTACTTCCATACATGAGTTATAATCACTGTAAAACGTTTCTGTAGCTGATGTAGAAATATGAGATGTTGCTAACAGACTGAAGCTTATCCTGCAGCCGTTTTTATCAATAAACATACAAACTCCAACACAGAGACACTTAAGGCCAAATTCTGAAGGGAGGGTTTAAAACCCTGCTAAATGGTCTTGGGACTAAATAAAACTCTAATTAACATGCATATTACGAAGCATCCAGACTCCTCAGGACACCTGAGACAGGTTAATTCCGGGCTCTCAGGAACTAAACTAAGAAAAGTGAAGCAGCTTTTAGTTTTTTATGCTTCCCACCTGTGGATCAAGATTTCTGGATAGTTGATGTCTGTCAGCTAATTAAACATTAATGTCTACCGTGGCTTTAACATAAAGTAGATTTTCATAATTCCTTCTGCTTTTTGTTTTAGTGCACGGCACTATTTTTTCTTTCTTTTACTGTTCTCAGTATTTTAGCATCGTAGTTATATAAAGGATAAATCATCCCTTTTGTTTATGGAGTGAAAAATCCCCCTTTTTTATTAAATGCATGTGAAATATGAGGCAGGTGTGCTGATGATTGGAATGAATATGGTAAATTAAATGACTACAAAGTCCAATCAGGGATCATAGTGATCATTGCAATGTGCATGTTTAGGTAACAAATATGAGATTTTTAATAAATTTGGTGCTTGATGATGAACAGATGCAAATACTAAAAAGTACTCGATCGGACTGGTTCTGTGTCTCTGCACCACACACACCTTCCCGTCTGCAAAATGCCAACATTTGGTCATTTAGTATGACAGAAAGAAGCTTGACAGACCTTTTAAGGCATGTCAAACATACAGAGACTCAAGAGGAGCACTCCTTCCAGCTCCATCACCCCCTCTAACACTCATTCTCATCATCATCATCCTCCTTTCTCCTCTGTAGCTCAGTAAAAAGCATGTGATGACCTGGGTGTGTAGCTTATTAACCTCTCCATCAGTTCTTATCAGCCAATGAATAGCGTAGTCATCTGCTCCTCCTCCTGAATCTTAGGGTGAAAAATTTCTCCTCACTTCAGGGCTATAATTCAATCCACACAAACCATGTAAGGCACACACACACACACATATACACACATATACACACACACACATACAGAAAGGGGATCAGTGTGTGTCCTGGTGGTATTTCCAGGACTGACGTGAACCAGAAGTTACTGAAATTACCAACAAATGGAGGAAACAACAGAGCAACATGGTGTGTGTCCTAGCATACATGCATGTGTGTGTGTGTGGGTGTGTGAAGGCCAGAATAAATTAATGGCTGATTTCTCCCCTTGCTTTGATGGCATTAAGAGCCCTCCTCTTCTCAATGTGCCACATTAAATGCTTTTCTCTCCCTCTCTTTTTCCCTCCATCTCTCCCTTCTTTTTTTTGACAAGCAGGGCCACCCAGCAGAAAGCAACTGATGCAAAACGCCGGAGTAATCTCCCCCTCCATCCGCCACCACCGCCCCTCCCGCTATCTTTAGTCTTTGACACAGTAGCCATTATCTGTGGGATTTAGTTAAACCAAACCTTCATGTATTTGTTAGGCCCCGGGTTCGTTTTCTCTTCTGACTGCTCTGCTTGAGTGTGGCCGGGCAGGAGGGGGGAGGAGAGGAGGGTTACGTCATCACTGCAGTTTGCTTGAGGCTTGAGGATGGGGTCTACGATGCCATCTAGCTGGATCCAACTCAAGAAAAAAAGAAAAACTGAGACGAATGTCTTCAGAAAAGTTACAAGCACCTACACAATGATTTCAGCTGCTCCCATTAATTCAGTTAAACTGAACAAAAACACA
Organism: Atherinosoma microstoma; assembly: GCA_037177055.1. Classification (NCBI taxonomy): domain Eukaryota; kingdom Metazoa; phylum Chordata; class Actinopteri; order Atheriniformes; family Atherinidae; genus Atherinosoma; species Atherinosoma microstoma. The sequence continues at coordinate 23,844,101 of JBBBVU010000017.1, forward strand.
TTTTCCAGTTGGACTTTCTACCAGGTACAAGTGTGTGAACTGAATCTGAAATCCACACACGGTAAATAGAGCCGAAAAGAACCTGAATAGTCTCCTAAAAGCCAAAATATTCTCTTAAGAATCATAAAGAGTCAGGATCCAATTTAATTTAAGTTGAAACCTGAAAACAAGCATTTAGTGTGACAGAGAAAACAACTAGGACCAGACCAGAAAAAGATGCTAAGCTTTTTTCTTTATATCTACTTCGGACTTTCTATAAAACCTCACTGAGGAGCTGCCGCATGCAGCAACAGAACTAAAAACACACTTACTGAATCACTATTGAAGCTCACAGATAAAATAAGCCTGAGCCTGTGGGTCTAAACCGGGGTTAAGCCAGGTGGTTTAGCTCCCTGAGTAGGTGTTTATACACACAATGAGGTGTGAACTATTTGGGGAGCTTAGAGGGGTGGAGAAACATGAGATGATTTAGTGCTAATATAAACCTTGGTACCTGCTGACGGTGTTAATTTGGACAGCTTGACAAAGACAAACAGTATAAATCTGTAGGGATTCTGATCTTAGCCAAGGAATCACTATCTGCAGGAGGGGACACACGGGGAAGAAAACTCAAGCTAAATGCAAGGTACCAAGGGCAGATTTATAATCTTAGCCTTTACTATTTGATTTCATGCAAGTATTTTTTCTCATGTGACGTGTTAAATAAACATCACAAAGGAACTTTATGGAGGTTTCCTTTGGATTTTTTTTAAAAAGCCGCACAAAGAGAAAAGTGAATTTATCATTGTTTCTTGAACTGGATTAACTCTAATAAACCAGACTGCTGTTACTGGCTGGAACTCAGCTGTAGATGTAGTTGTTCTGACTGGGAAAGAAAAACAAAACCACAGCTTTCATGATTAGGAAAATTGAAATAACTCTTCTTCAGGAATCTCTGGGAATATCTGGAATATTGTCTGGGGAGACATTGGTGACTTTTTTCTATGCAAGCTTAGATGTGATATGGAGTTGGTTTCCCTCCCATCCATGTTCTTCACAACAGGTGCAAACCACCTAAAGTGAGCATAAAATCTTATAAAATTTGTATTTTTACTGTTTCCATTCACCTTCGTTTATTCACTTCTTCTAAATGGAAATCCAAAGCTGCAGTGGAAACCCGGCTTTGCCAGCAGCAGGATAAAACAACTGGAACAACACTGATCGTAAACTAATATTTAATCACTCACTAGTGGATCTGATCGTGAGCCGACACACGGGTCAAACCACTTACGCTGCAATTATGTTTATTTACAAAGAGAAGGTCAGGGAATTTTCTGAATGAAAAAGCTGAAACAGACAGAGCAGTGATAACCCCCCATGGAGAAGCCCCCTCCTCCTCATCAACCTGCTGACAGACAGCTGCAGTCTCTTTAGCATAAGTGGCTCCGCCTGCCCCATTAGCAAAGAGAGGGAGGAGGGTGTGTGTGATTGTGTGTGTGAAGAGTTGGTGGTGGTGGTGGGGGACTCCACCCCCCCTCGGGGTAGATGTTGGTACAAATTTGAGAGGTGTCATATTACACGCCTTGTGACAAGAGGCCGAGGGAGGTGAACGATGAATTTACTTAATGAATTAATCTGCGGACCGGTAATGGCTCTGGTAACAACATTAGTCATCCTTCCTCCATCTATGGGCTGAGATTCTTCAGCTTCTCCTCCTCATTTCTCCCAGTTACAGCCGCTCTATCTCCATCTTCACACACTGTATTCCTCCTTCCTCTCTTAGATTAGCTTCTGTGTCTTTTACAAACAAATAATTCATCTAGTTAAAGAAAATCTAACCATCAAGCAATCAAGTATTTGGATCTGTTGCCCCTAACGTGTTTGTAAATGTGACAAATAAATCCCCTTTGAATGTAGAAAGGCATTACATCACAACTGACACCAACACCAGGCGGTTAATGCCTCTGGCCCCGGCTTGAGCTTTGATTCAATACACAGATGCAAAATTGCTGTGTTTAAATAGATATTTAAATGGAAATGCATTGGGGGAGACAGCTGTTGGTATTTGTAGCCTGGAGTGCTCATTACAATGGGAAATGGGAAGGAGTGTGTATGGGGGAGTGATGACAACGGTAGCATGGCGAGCAGCTGTGTTAGCACGTGAATGGTGTAATTACTGGCCAAACCTCTGTCATTAACCTAGATTGTTGAGTGCCACCACATCTGTTACCATAAGAAAGCCTTGATTAATTGACTGCAAGGTTGAAATTCAATTATCTGGTAGAGCTGTGGTTTGTAAATTAAATAATAATTAAGTGCAAAAAAACTAAATGGATAAGTATCTGCAGTGAATTGAAGATAGAGGCTCATATTTTCTATTTCACTTTAACTTACAAAGACATGAAAGCAAAGATAAAGTTTAAAGCAGGGATACGAAAATATGCACAAAGAAGTTAACAAATTAAATAAATAAGTGAATATAAAAGAAGCAGTGGCTGTAAAAATAAACAAATAAAGAAAATGTTTTGTTTTTTTAAGTGCATGGAGCTCTGAGGATGCAGGAGTTTGTGTATTTTCTGAATTTGCTTGTCAGAGACGATGTGTTTGGCAGCTTGTAGCATGGTTTGGACCAGCTGCTGCATGGGGTCTCAGGCAGGGGCGGCTGATGAAAGCATTGGCGGGATGCTCCAATAAAGAGCAGATTATCATAAGCGGCCATTGTCCACCTCCCAATTCTCTCCAACACCCCCCCTCTCCTCTCCGTTCCCATTTACTCACCCCTCGGCTGAATGTTAATCGGCACTGTCGCTGGCAGGCTGTGGAAAGGAGCGCCTGGCCCAGAATGCAACTTTAACAGGTTTTTAGATAGTTTAAACTTTTTTTTTTTTTTTTTTTAAAGAGCAACAACAAATAAGAATAATGAGAAAGAAAAAGACAACCATGACAAACATAAAAACAGCAATACGGAAAAATGAAACACATCCTACTTTACAAATAAATCTAACTTGCACGTTTCTAAGTTGTAGAAAGTGGCTACAACCCCCCCCCCCCCCCCATCTATTCTAACAAACTCCCTCCCTCCCATTGACTCCATCCACCCAGCTCGTTTTATCTCAAGATTCTCAGACAATGCCTAGAGGATCCCATTCCCTAATCTTCCTAAAAATCCCCCTTTCATCCCCACTGTTAAAGAATGTATGAAAGGCTGACACCGAGGTGGAGAGAAGAAGAGAGAGAGAGAGAGAGAGAGACAGAGAGACAGAGAGAGAGAGAGAGAGAGAGAAAAGAAGCGGTGCACATCTGGGAGTTAGGGTGGTGTCACTGTGCTGGACTCAGTGGGGGGGGGGGGGGTTAGCAGGAGCTCTGCAGCGGTCACTCGTGCAAAGTCCTCGCAAGTTGCCTAATGAAACAGTTTTTCTGCTCAAACATTCAAATGGCCGAGAAGATGGGAGTATATTTATATATATATGGGTGTGTATGTGTGTGTGTGTGTATGTGTGGGGGGGTTAATCTGTATTCTGACCCAGCTGAACCTTGAAGTCAGATGCACGAAACAAAACAAAACAAAAAGAAGCTCAAATTCTTTGTTTTGTCCCCTCAAAGGCAAGAGAAAGGCCATGGGGTTTTAAAGGAGTGATCCTGAGATTTCTTTTCTTCCCCCGTAGGGAAGAACAGTGCATTTACTCCTGAAGAGAATTCAAGATGACCACAAACACATTCCTCTGTGGTCTAGTACCAAAACCATTCGATTGAAAGCGAGTGCTCTTTTCGTAACCTTGACAACAACGAGAAAATGACCAAGGGCCTCAGAGGGGAACGTATCTTCTCTTAGCTGTGTCTATCTCAGTTGCTATGAGCTTAGCTTACAAATTGGCTCTGTGATTATGGATAAACAATAGTGGCAAAATCTCAGCTCAACAATCAGAATTCGCACCGCAGAAGAGCCTTTAGCACAGCCTGAGTTTATGTTGGTGAACTCAGAAGGACTCAATTTTAGGCTGAAAAACTTTCTTTTCCAAGTTTAGCGAAATACATCAGAGAAAAGGGGGAAAAAGCAGACCAAACAGCAGCAGGAAAACAAAGTGAACACGAAACCCGCTCTTGCTGCATCTTTCAGTCTGTTAACTGGGGAGGGTATTATAGTCCAAACACTTTTTCTTCTCTCAGAGCTGAAAGATTAGACTGGTTATCCCATTAAAGTTGGTGAAATGCCATTCTTGTGTCTTTAAGCTCTCGTATAGGAGGTCAAGATGAGTCTGCCGGCGCTTACAAGGCGGGCATGGATGTAATCTGCCCAAAGTTACAATAATTAATGTTAAGCTTCTTCAGCAATACGTTTGTGAAAGAACTGCTCCTGATAATATACTTAAAGCTGCGCATGCTGTTTGTGTTGCCAGGACAAGACAAGGCGGAGGCTGACGTGCATGAGTATTTCTGAGAGCATGTGTCAGTCGCACAGCTGAGTTTAAATCTTTAGTCAAACTCTAAACTGATGCTGGCACAATGCTGGATTAGGATGATGGGCAAGGGAAAAATGAATGACAGGCAGACTCACGTGATGCTTTAGAAATAAATATCACACTTTCATAACAGGAAATTTGCAATTGAATAATGATTTCTGCGTATAGAAATAAAAAGATGACTTCTCATGAGATTTAGAGCCAAAGGTTGAGATTCAATCCTTCCTTTCTTTCCACAATAAACACACAAAGTCAAAAGGACCCTCTCCAATCTGAAGCCATTGACAGTCCGCTCGGTGTTTCTGCGATTCTCAGTGAGATAGGCTGCATGTTTAAGGTACGCTAAGCTCTTGCTTGATTCTTCCTCCTTCCATTTTTCCTCTTGTTGACTTGCACACACAAAGGCAGATTAAAAGGACCGTTTCCCATAAAAAAAAGCCTGTGTCAATCTTATCGGCTTTGAGTGCAATTTTTAAACATATGTTAATCTGGGAGAGCTAAAATTCATTCTCTCCTCTCTATGCTTGTTTATCTCTTATCAAATGCACAGTAGGTGAGGGGCAGCTTTGCGGTGCAGCTAAGTGGCATTATTTGGATAATTGCATCCATTGTTGCAGGTTATATAGCCATTTGAAATAGGAGGTGTGTGTAAATAGGTGCAGGGGCCAGGTAGGGGGTGGCGGAGATATATCAAACAGGGGCCTGGGGATTTTCTGCAAAGGCTACATGACGCATTTGAATGTTTTCATACCTAAAGCAAAGCGAGTGTTATGTTTTTTCTGAGTGACAACACCTTTAGAAAACAACAAAGCCAAGGTCAGAGGCTTTACAAGCATTCACATTAATCAAGAGCAGCATCTTTAAAAGAAACTAAATGCAATGACACCACCAATTTAAGGCATCAGATTCTGCAGCTGCAATGCTGCAAAGCAATAACATTGTAAATATTAATCATGACTGTAATGAAAAAACAGATTCTGGTCCAATAAATTCATTTCTTCTCATATAAACAAACAAACTCTTGTAAATATTCGGGTTGTTGCAGGAGGTGAAATGTTATTCTAATGTTGGATGTGTGAAGGACAGTGCTCCCAATGGTGCAAGAATAACAAGTTCATTAGTCGAGGGGGGGCGCCACAGGAATTCAAATTCCCCCCCGACTAAGTTCTGGCCTCCGATTGGATGGCTGCAGAGGCATGGCGAGACTCATTAGAGCCCAGCAGTAATTAAGAGTTGTTAGAAAGTGAATTCTCCAACCGCAGATTAGAAAATTAAACTATTTACTGATTACATATTAATAGAAGACAACAATGGCGCTTGCCATAAGCTTGGAAGGCAACCAAGGAATAAATCTGTGTACTTAATTACCATAAACAATGGGGGCATAGAAATGGAGTTTTATGCACACTCCCTCCTGTAATGTGTCTGATATCAGAAGACACTTGACAATTCTTGTTCAATTATCTCTATTATTTAATGTGCTGTGAACTGCCTCTGAGTAAATAAATTAACCACCCCAATTACTTTGGACTCATCTGGGGAGGGCCGCTGCGTAATAGAAAATGCTGCAGAAAGCAGCACTGTGCCCAAACCAGGGGAGAGAAAAAAGGGGAGGAGGAGTTGTGGATGTGTGGTAAAGGAGGGAGAGATGGGGGGGGGGGGGGGGGGGGGGGGGGGAAAAAAGACCCCCACACCTCCAACCCCACAAAAACAAAACACAATAAACAAACCAAAAAACCCCGA
>JBBBVU010000017.1:23850382-23864365 GCA_037177055.1 Atherinosoma microstoma
CCCCCCCCCCCCCCCCCCCCCCCCCCCCCCCCCCTCCTCCCCCCCCCCCCCCCCCCCTCCTCCCCCCCCCCCCCCTCCTCCCCCCCTCCCACAACACAACGAATGCAGAAATTGAGAGTCACAAGGATAAAAAGCAATGGAGTAAACAAAAAGTGGGTTTGGGGGAAAAGAGTACCAGAGACAAAGCAATAAAAAAAGAAAAGAGAAACAGAATGAAAAGATTGGTTACTGGAGAAGGGATGGGATTTAAAAAACAAGATTTGCAAAAGTCTTAAGTCCTTGTGGCACACACCACACATGATACATAAGAACTAACTCTTTGAATTGAGAAAAAAGGGGAAAAAAACTAAATGGAAGAGTGAATGACAAAGCAAAAGCATGTGATATCAAAGAACAGGCGCATTGTGGAGCAGAAGAGCAGAGTGGATCTTCCCAGGCTTTCTGCTGCTGGAGCAGAGAGATGAACAATCATTCATGGGTCAGTCGCTCTGATGTTCACATCTGCCCATCAGTCCTGCAGAGCTGTGTGCTACCACAACAACGCTGCACACTGAGCTCACCCAAACTTACCTCCAGAGCTCTGAATCACATGATCGTATACACTGCAATGATTACTCTGCACTTCCACACTGCTAAGAAAAAAGCATGTTCTTAAAAACCACCTGTAACCTCGGAGTTTAGGTAGAGGTCTGTAAATCTCTCAGCTCAGGATCAGAAAGCGTGATGTCATCTCTTCATCATCTTCGTGATGTCCTGCTTATTACCTGAACTTATTAACTTTATGTTGGAAATCCTCACACGAAGTTGCTTATGATCTAATCTTTTGTGGGGATCTCATCTGAACACTTGCTAAATGTAAATGGCAACAAAATATCTTCCTTTCCTCGACGGTCCTCCCTGCAGCTCAGCTACCAGCTCCTGTCAGGACATGTTTGTTGCCTCAGACAGTTTTAACTTGGATTCAAATGTTGGAATTAAAGTTGACAGAAGAGTGGATGAGAGGTTTTTCTTTGAGCTGTTATTTATGGTAAAAAGGGTGGTAAAGGCAATGAAAGCTTGGCTCAGACCTGTTGCTTCTTTAAGCATAAGGTCTCCATATTTAGAGGGAAAATACACACACATATACATATATATACATACATACATATGTTAAAAAGCTATTTAAAACGTAGGTTTTACAAACTCAGTTGAACTGATAGGCAGGATAAAATAGCGCAGAGTCCAGAATTTCTTCGAAAAGTTGCTCTGAACAGTACATGTGTGCAGCTGGGGTATTTATTATTGACAGGACGTGACGGTCAAGGTTTGGGTTACTTTAGGCAGACTTGTGGCGGCAGCTGATGAACACAGGTGACAGACTTTACAAGCAGGTATTGTGTCACACAAATGAATAATTAGTGAGTGGTAGGAGACTATATGTTTTTTCCAACAAGCATACTAATGTCAATAAGTTACACTGAATATACCAATGAACTGTATAAAAGGTGCAACAATAAGCTTTCATACAGTACTTATTATTTCTCTTGATTTTTAACCTGAATGATGTTAATTCTTCATAAAATATAAGATTTTTATCAGAAAAACTTTGGAGATCTGAGAAAACATTTCATTCAAGCACATATAAGCAGGTGCTGGTGTGAAAAAAAGAGGATTTCTTGATATTTCAAAACTCTGCTCACCACAAAAATAGGAACTTTGTTTTGTATGTCCCCAAGTAAAGTTGAGGCATCAGTCAGACATGATGAATCAATAGCTGATATTTAGCCTACAGGCAATCAGCAACAACTTCAATCACACATTCAGAGCACATAGAAGAATATCTATGATCTAAGACAGCATATAGACAGCTGACCTCAGCTTGGGAGGTGATAAAGTTTGCTTTAGTAACCAGCTGTCATCGGTTCATCTCGCTCTGATGCCTACAGACTTTGGCCTGCAGGTACAATCTATAACCTGTTGGATGGGTCTTTGGGATAAGTGCTGCAAAATGTGATATGGAGACAGAAATGCACTTTGAGGAAGTGAGCAAGGTGCTCGACATCATGTGGAAACTTTTGCTGCAATGACCCGCACCTAAACATTGTAAGTTATATATGAACTGGCTGGTAAAGCACATATATACAGTACGTGTAGTTTACTGTAATATAAGGAGGTAAAAAGCAACCCATGTGAATCTCTGGATGTGAGATCCTTTTAGTATTTTCTCCTCACCTTCCTGTAGTAGCCCACCTCCTTTTCTAGTGAATCATATTTTCAGCAGGGGAATGCAGGTGTGTGTGTATATTTATTTATCTATCGATATAAAAAGAAATCTTTATGGCTGAAGATGTTTGAAAGTAAATAACCTGGCGTCTTGCTGGCTAGTGGCTGCTTTAACAGTGGGTGAAGAAGAAGAAGGAAAAACAGCCCTTCAGATTGACACAATGGCATGTGCTCTGACGGGGGAGAGGGCACAGAGGTAGGGAGGGAGGCGAAAAAGAGGAGAGCGAACACAACAAATAGCAATGAGATAGTCTCGATATCAGCATCCAAATGGAATGGGAAGGTGAGTGCAAATGCCACCGCCCCAGTTTCTATTTCTGAAAACTCCTTCCTCTGTCCTGTCTGTGCTGTTATTTTCTTTTTTTTTTTTTGTGAAACAGGATTTTAAGGGGTAAATCCAGCACATTAGGCCTGACATGTCAAGAAGAGCATGAGAGCTGCCACTAAATTACTACAGCAGGTACTGTACCTGCACTTTCAAAACATTTTACCATCTCAGGAAGCTGTTTTTTTTTTTCTGCAGCATTCTGTGGTGAGGAATGGGACGGTTCAGTATCACAAATGGGAAGCCATTCTCCAATTTCAGTTAGGGACTTAACAGAGCCAAGGCCCCTCTTTTGGCTCGGCACAGTGTCTCATGTCTTAACAAGGCTTTACCCCGGGCCAAATCTTAAATAAAAACCCTCCGAATCCGACTCTGTGCGCCAAACCAAATTGCACTTTGTATGCGTGGGTGTGTAAGCGTTTGTGTGTCTGTTGTGGATTTGTGAACTGTGTCAGTGCTCATGTTGTGTTGCCTCATGTATTTTTTTTCTTTGCCATGTCTTTGCCTCTCCCTCTCCCCTCCCTTCAACTCACCCCCGTCTTTCCTTATACAGCATATCAATGAAGGCCAGATATGTACTAGGGGAGAGGAGTGTGTGTGTGTGTGTGTAGCCGTGCATGGCTGAGCTCGCTGTTCAATAGTGTGGATGCTGGCTGGCTGGCTGGCTGGGGCCGCGGCTGGCAAACGGCTGCAGCGGAGACTTCGGCTGGGCTCCGCTATCGCACCCAGTTATCGTTTCCCCCATGAAGGGCTCCCTTATCACCCCAGCCCAGAGAGGTCTCCCTTCTTCTCCCATCCCCGAGACACACTCCCCTTCTTTCCCTCCCCACCCGCCCCTACCCTCCCTTCTCCTCCCTTACCCCCCCAGTCCCTCCTTTCATATCCACCCAGCGCTACGTCGCGCAACATTCAACCAAGAGGGAGGGAGAGGAAGGAGGGATGAGGAAGAGGAGGGGGGCTTCAAAGATTCTCTCTCACATAAACACACAAACTCCCCGAGTGTACGTGGATGTGTGCGTGCGTGCGTACGCTCAATTTGCCAAAACAGTTTTTCCAGTGTAATTGGGCTTGGGGTACCTGTGTCCATGAGATAGCGCAGCCTCTTCTCCACGCGAGCTGCTCGGGCGTCTATGTGCCTCTGCTCGCTCTCCAGCGCAGACAGCTCCCCAACCACATACTGACTGGTGTCTTTGAACGCCTTCTGTCAACCGAGAGAGAGCGAGGGCAAGAAAGACAGAAAGAGAGAGAGAACAGTTATGATAGAAAAGGAGGAGTAGTGAGATACAGCATTAAACAGAGGCAGAGGGGAAGAGGGATGGAGGGATGAAACAAAATGAGGGCGAAGAGGGAAATACAAAAAATAAACGAGGTAAAAAGGTGATGAGGGAAGAAAAGAGGAAGAATGAGGATGGGAAAAGAAATAAAATGAAAATAAAACAGAGGAAGAGGGAAAATGTTTTTAAAAGGTATGAACACAAATATTTCACATTTCTAAAGCCAAAAACAGATTCAGAAGAAAGCAGGAACAACTGTTGCTGCCTCTTGTTTCCTCTGAGCTGGGAGACTCCTGACTCCTTTCTAACTACTTCAAAACCACTTTGCATCTTTCTCTATAATGTATGCAACAAAAAAGAGCAGCAAAACTATACATAACTAGACCACTGTGCTGTAAATGTAGACATATTCAAACAAATGTTCATCTAAACCAAACAGTGAGGCAAATACTGATCCTTGAACAATTGTTAGTTATATGAAAGAAATGAAGACATAAACAGAAAATACTGATTATCTTCAGTGTTTACATGATGTAAATTAGGTGTCTAAATTGTACCATTTAAATCAGAAAACAAAGTGGAAAAAAAAGGTAAAATATCCATAAAGCTTTAAGATAATGGGACCAGCACAACCATAATGGGAGTTATACTGCTTGTCCAAACAAAAGGAAGAAAAAAGTCACACGCTCTTAATATTTTGTTGGACTGCCTTTAGCTGGGATTAGGGCAGCAGTGTGCAAAGCCTTCTCCAGAACATCCCAAAGTTTCTCAATAAGGTTCAGGTCTGGACTCTGTGGTGGACAATCCTTGAGTGAAAATGATGTCTCCTGCTTCCCGAACCTCTCTTTCACAATCTGAGCCCCATGAATCCTGACACTGTCATCTTGGAATATGCCCATACCACCAGGGAAGATGGAATAACCTGCTCATTCAGTATATTCTGCTAGTCAGCTGACCTCATTCTTCTATGTTGCTGAACCTTGACCTGACCAACTGCAGCAACCCCAGATCAGAGACTTCTCCCACGTGCTTGTAGGCACAAGGCTTGATGGCTACATCACTTCATCCTCCTCTCTTCTCACCCTGATGCTCCCATCACTCTGGAACAGGGTCAATCTGGACTCATCAGACCACATGACCTTCTTCTATTGCTCCAGAGTCCAATTTATGCTCCCTCACAAATTGAAGCCTTTTCTCCCACCTATTATTCTCACTGATAAGTGGTTTTCTCATGGCTACACAGCTGTTTAGTCCCAATCCCTGAGTTCCCTTCACATTGTGACTGTGGGGACGTTCTTACTCTCATGATTAAACATAGACATGAGTTCTACTGTTGTTCTTTGATTTGATTTCACCAAATGTTTAAGTGATCACCAATCACCATCATTCAAGACGTTTTTCTGATCACGTTTCCTCCTGGAAGGGGATGGTTCCCCACTACCCTTCCAGTTTTTAATAATGCGTTGGACAGTTCTTTTCCCAACTTTAGTAGTTTCAGGATCTCCTTATTTGTTTTCTTTGCTTGATGCTAATAAATTGATCCTTCTGAAACAGATGAACACCGTTTCCACAACCAGAGGATGATTCCAACATGGTTATTTAAGATATGAGAAGTTACTCACTGGATCACTAAAACATCATCATCATCAATGCAGTAATTAACCAATGGGGGTCTCTAGCCTATTTCCTTAGTTAAATCCAGGAGGTGACTTTTTTCCTTTCTTCTGGACAGGCAGTGTATTACAGAACAGGATACATATTCCTTAAGTCTGTATAGTATGTTGCACGTGTAGCTCATTGACTTTATTGAGTGTTTAAAAAAACAGCCATACCTGAACTATTTTACTTATATAATACATATTTTAACAAACTCCTTCTTCATGTTTGTTAAAATCTTGTACATTGAAGGTAAGAAACTTCTTTATTGCTCCGACTGCAGCTGTGTGAAATGGTTCAAGATGCTCTTATCCCAATGGATTAATCATGGATTTAGTAGCATCAGCTTTAACAGCAGTGTCCAGTTGTAGCAGTAATATGTGGAGTTATAGGACCCTCACAACAATAACATGCTGACATTTCCAGTTCCCCCTGACGACGAGGCAACACAGGGATCCTTATGTGTTTGTTAGTGTCCCAGTGCAGTTTTTATCTGTTAAAATGAAGAAATGTTATTTAATATCCGTTATTTCATGTCTGAAATCAAATCAGAAAAAAAAGTTAGAACTTTCTAATTTGTTTAATTTATTTTCAAAACATGAAGCAACTGCCAGCCAATAGCTGCTCTCCTTATATTTATTTGTGTAGATTTGTTTTTAAGAAGTATTTTTTGCAGAGTTGTCTAATCACATACACTCTGCCATGTCAGGAGAGTCTTTCTTCCAACCTCCCGTACACACCGACGTGTTAGCTTTTACCGCACACAGCTGGACATACGCACACACATGCACACACAACCTATTACTCTGTAACCATAGGCACTTAATGCACACTCCATTTCTGACCCCTCTTCACCTCTGTCTCCTGGCTGTTTGCTATTCTTCAGAGACACTCCTCTGAGTGAGTAAAATGTTTATTCAAATTTACTACTGAGGATGCATCCGAGAAAAAAAAAATATCTCCATTTTACTGCTGATGCACTTCATTTTTCTTAATGGGAAGGAGAACTAGTGAGCGGGAGAGAAAGTTTCCCCCCCTCCTCTATTCCTCCCAGCCCAGCACTTTTTCCTGTACTCTTTCCAGCTTGTGAGGATGTGCATCTGTGTGGCTCAATGCACGTGTGATTTGTGCAAGTGTGTGAGTGTGTGTGCACGGCGATTCCCTGCAGCCTCCCCTCCCTCCTCCTCCTCCTTGCGCGCTCTCGCTCTATCACCATATTTTTCCTTGGCAAATCAATTTTACACATGATCAGCCCACTCCCCTTGCCGCGCTCGGCCCAGCCGTAATTAAGAGGAGGGAAATTACCATATATATTATATTAATGCAAACATCATTCAGCAGGTAATTCTTGGCTGATCGGGATAATGGAAAGGTTGAACACCCATTAACCCTGGGGCCCAGGCACTGGGAGGAGGGTTGGTGTGTGTGTATGTGGATAGGACTGGGGTGGAGGGTCGAGGGTGGGAGAGGACTGCTTGGGAAAAGAGATTCACCTCGTGGTCTCCAGTGGCACACGCGCTCAAACACTCACTCAGAAATAATAGTGTTCTTATAAACACACTCTTTGTACACGGCGCAGTCTGAGAAGACAATGTGAAGTGTGTATACACTTGAAGGGTATAAAGTGAAAAGACACACACACACACACCTCCAATTGGCAGGGCAGCTCATATCTACTGCTGTTATAATTAACGTGGGAGTCTGTTAGATCAATACTGTGATGTCACTGTGGCAAAGAGAGGACAGTGGAGAGAGGAGGTGAGTGTGAGGGTCAGAGGTGGAGGAGGCGATTTTAAATGCTCACAAAAGACGAGAGCAGAGACTTAAAACTGACTCAGAGGAAATTAAAAAGTCCACACAGGAGCAGTTAAGAGTTACATCCTCCCTTCACATTTCTTCATCACTAACTTTCCTCTTCATATTTGTGACTTGTACCCAGAAGTCCACACTCAGACTCATCTGTATGTTTCCCAGAATCATTATTCATGTTTACACGCAGGAAATTTCCTCAATTGGGTTACAATTCTCATCAAACCTGCCCCGTTTACACGGACTCTGAAAAAGTTATTCCGATTATGACGTGCATTTCCATTCATGACATGTTTGAGTGGAATAAATGCAAAATTGTCTGACTTTCTGGGAAAAGCAGAGGAAGAAACTGTGATTTCTGATGGAGACAAACACAGCTGTGTGTACGCATTTATTTAAAAGCTGTTTTCTAGTATATGCATCGGTGAGGATGGAATTTTTGCAAATTAACCACTTCAGTGGACATAACGGAGCCATCCAATTCACTGCCACTCACTTGAGAATAAATAAATATATCATATATCCCCATACACTGCCAAGTTTGCCTTGGTGGGATGACTTCTGGTATGGACTGGATGTGGTGACACTGTTTCTTGAAAATTCATGCATCTTAAAGTTAATAATTGTAAGTTTTTAAAAAAAATCTCAAACAACATATTTGTATCAATACCAACCAGTTCTGTTTTGGTCCGGGAATTTTTTCCCCCACTTACCATGACAAGTGTTTTTTAAAAAAAAAGAAAAGATTAACTTCATTGAGTAAAACAAACAGTGAAATACAAGCTGTAATGTAAGGTGCAGCTGATATAACTGGCAAATGCAGTAAGGATTGTTTTCTACCAGAATGTGTTTCCACCCACCCATCTGAATGATCTAAGTAAGTGTGATCGGATCAGAATCCTAAATAAGTGATATTCAATTCGGTCCTACGAGGTCCGCAACCCAGCAGGTTTTCAATGTGTTCCTGCTTCAACACACCGGCATCCAATTAAATGGAAGTAACAGCCAATCAAGGTCTGCACAATGACTCATTCATTTGAGTCAGGTGTGTTGGAGCAGGGACACATGAAAAACCTGCTGGATTGTGGACCTCGTAGGACCGAATTGAGTATCCCTGCTCTAAATGGTTTGTTTACATGAATCATTTTTATTCCGATCAAGCTTTTAATCCGCATTCTTATGTCCATGTAAACATGACTGTTGTTTTTCTAACCTTTTTCTTGAAGTTTGCAAAGAAAAACCCAAAAAGGACAAACCTCTTCTTCAAATGGTCTGTGAAAGTCGATGTCTGTCGGTGAACCTCTGTCCTCCTCCACCTTTTTTAGATCTTCAGGTACAGACTTCTGTCGCTTCACCTCTGAAAATATGAAGTGAAAGATTAAAGTAGAAATAAAGAAATGTTATTTGGCATTCAGATCAAGTGTAGTGGAAAAAATGTACTGAATAGAAAAAGATATGACTTGATCTTAGTACAGGATGTTGTCTAAACTTTGGTCTGATCTGTGCTTCTGTTGTCTCATGAAGCTCCTGTTATGTCTTGTTCAGGCTTGTGTCTGAAACAAGCTGTAGTTGTGTTCAGGCAACATTAATAACCACTTCTTTATCATTTCTTTAGCTCATCTAGCTGCCGACATTTGATAAGTGACCGAATGGTCCATCATAACATCTCAGATAAATACAGAGTGACGTCCAGTGTCAGTCCTTACTGAAGCAGAGCTGAAGAAGCCTCTGACTGATGATGCTCTGTATATTGTGTAAAGGATGCACCATGTTGCTCATTATTTAGAAAAACTTGTCTAACATTTTTATTTCCACAGTTAGCTCTGGGGGCTCTATAGCAGTCCCCAGAATCGAGTTAACCTTCTTAATTATACTTATATACTGATACGGCAGTCTTTAAGGCACCAAATCAATTATTTCTACCACAAGGCCGAGTTTTATAAGGGAATGATGAGTGCTATGAAAATGGTACTGTCTCCATTGAATGAACTGTTCTGGTTGATTTTGTTATGTAAGAAATGACAGAAAACGGCTACATAAAGGAATAACTGCCCCTCAAAACTAAAAACTTCCTGAGTGAATTGAATGGGAGTCAAAAGTTGCTGTGTGCAAACATGCCTCCCTTTGTAAATACTGCATGCATTGTGTGTTGTGTTGTCACCCACCCGGTCTGCTCTCAACATACTGACTGAAGGACTTCAGCTGAGTTTTTCTGATTGCAGAGTCCTTGTTAAAGACTACCGGGCTCCGCAGCTTCTCTGTGGCTCTGCGCAGGCGTTCAGCTCGCAACTCCTCGGCATTATTCTGACGGACACAGAAAGGAAGGTGTATTTAGGCTGGTGGGCAAAGGTTGGAAACTTCACGTTTTCTAGTGTGGCGTTCATGACTTAGTAGTAAAAAGAAGGTGTTGATATGAAAATAAACAACAAAAAAAGACATGAAGAGATAGAATAAGCAACTGATGGAACACGAACATGACACAAAGAGCAGAAACAAAGACAACACACATCAGGTATTCTAACTTCACATCACTGAATTTAAATGTGTTGCTTCTCCACACTTCATTCTTTATGCTGTCAGATTCAGCAAGCGACTTAGATCTGCTCCCAACCTTTTCTCAGACAGCCGCTTCAGGAACTCAAAGCTCCTCTGTGATGATTACGACCAAAAACACACAAACGTACACAACACCTGCCAAGAGTCCCGAGATAAATCTGGTAGAAGTTGATATGCAAGCTACATTGTGGTTTGTTTGCATGAACCTCCCTGAAAACACACACACACTCGTTCATTGTCTCCCTCACTCATGAGAGAGACAAAAAGGAGGCAATTAACTTGACTTTCAACAAAACCTCGAGCCAGAAAATATATTCAGATTATGCAAAATGCAAAAAAAACAAAAAAAAAACGCTATTGTTTTCAAAGTGAACACGTGTTAAAAAGCTGCACGCTTGCTTCTCTCCTCTATCACAGGCCGTACGCAGAGATGCTTTATTACCGAGCCTCCAAATATGTCAAGCCGAGTGGAAAAGAAACCGACTTCAGTTAAGATTGACGTTGTGGCAACATTAATAAGATGGCGAAACGTGTAATAAAGTCGACAATTAGGGCAAACATGTTCCACCGCTTGAGACGGAGGGAGATAGTCAAGCGGTGTGTGCAGAGCAAGCGGGGGACGGCTAATAGAGACAGCGTGGGCGGGTGGGAAACGGGGTGTAGACGGGGAGTTGTTAGAATGACTTCAGATTATTGACTTTCACAAACAAAGTCAGCAATTAGCCTGTTCTCACTTTGCTTTGTTTATTAGTCTGTCAGCTTCCACCAGCCACTTAAAACCTTGTGTCAAGTCAAATTGAGGCAAATTTATTTATGAAGTGCTTTAGGCTTTCACACAAAAAGTCCAATTAAAACATTTAAAATCACAGAGAGCGGGGATGTGAGGAAGCACAAATGTTAGTTGGTGCACGCACACACACAGAAAGCAGAAGCGCTTGCATATCTTAACCATTTCCTATTCCTAGATTTCTGTCCCAATAATGCTTTGATGGCAGTAACATTAAAAAAATGAATATTGTATTTTTTTTTCTTAAAGGTGCCCAAAAACAGCTCCACACTGTCCACAGAAATGTTTCTCTCTTTGATATTCCGCACCTAGAGTCGTCACTGTCATGAGAAGTCTGTAACTTAAAACTTAGAGGGCACTCACAGAACGTATGGACACTTTTTTTGTTTTATATTTAAACACTTTATCCACACTTTCATGGTTATGTGATGCAGCAGACCTCAACAAGCTCATTTACTGCTGGCTCAGTGTATATACTGCAGGAGGAGGACACTTGTAGCTTATTGTGTCCTGTGAATGCAATGTGTAAGCTCCTATAGTCTCAAGTGAGGTAGCTGACTGGATACTGAAAACAATGTTTTAAATGTGTTAGCATGCTGGACAAGTGAAGATAAAAACAGCTTCCAGATCACTGAAAATGACGCCATGGCGTCAAGAAACCACGTTTTTAAGTTTTATAGAGGTGGATTGTCAGGAACCCTTGGGACCATTTTTGTAAAGACGGTGGACAACCAGAAGACTGTATAAGGTGTAAATTTTGTTTTTATCACCATTGAAAATACCCACTATGGTCATTATATGGTGAAATGCTTTGAAATCAGTATGTTGAATCTGCAACTTGTACACAGAATATACAGATATCTAAAATGAGGTGAACTTAAGTTATACTGAGTAGAGAAACTAAGAAAAAAAGTAAAGTACTCTTCTATGGCACTGCAGACAGGGGCCATCCACTGGCTGACGTTATAAATAATTCACATGTTTGTTTAAAGAAAAGTTAAACAATCGAACATAATTGGATGTCAACGGATTTATTGGATTAATGCTCCCGTCCTTGTCATATTTTCATGAGGATTTTTAAAAGATATTTGTGCTGTAGTGACTTGTTAAAACTGCAAGCCTTTGCACTATCTGCAGCGAATGTTTTTATTTGGAAGAGTAAATTCCTGAGGGGACTGATTAGGGCCCCGAGGCCGTCTTACCAATTATGACATATTTGCCATTTGAAGGTTCGACTGCTGCCTTTTAACCCAACCTCATCTTGAAAAGCAACTATATTTAATCTCTCCATCTCAATCAGTCTCACATACACACACAGGACACCTGTCCACTTGGCTAACCCTCTGTCTCCATTTTCTGCTGTGGGACAAGCAGATATTGGGGCGTCCCCCTCCTTCCTTCTTACTTTTTTTAATATCCCTCTGTACGTCTTATCGCTGCTTTCATCTCTGTGGTAAGCTGCAGCGGTGGTCATTCAGTGAGTCTGAATGTGGATGCAGGGGGCTGCGTGACTAATGTTGCAGTCTGCTGAGCGTCGCACGGTCTTATCGTGCGCTACCGAGGCTGCGCATACACACAATCGCTAATGAGAAGGAGTGTGCGTGTGTGTGTGTGATGCTGCTGCAGGTCGTTTCATCCGCCTGAAGGACTTCTGGGAAGCCCAGTTCTCCAGGGACAGGACAGTTTATCTTTCCCTTAAAGGACAAAAAGGTCATTTTACAAAACAAATCCCAAAGTTGTAAAGGTGTTAAAGTAGGACAATGTTTTCTTTTCATAACTTTGTTACACTTTCTGCAACTTCATAATTCATACCAAACTCATGAATGATGACAATTCAAACAAACAGACGTCATTTTCATACATTACTAAAGCTATGGATTTACTTTTTTTTTTTTTTTTTAAATCTCCAATTTGTCTTTAGTTTGACTTCCTGGTGAAAGTTTGATAAAAATGAAAGTGTAGGTTGCTGTCAGACCTGAGCCCAGTGCAGAACTGGTATCATCGCACTTGCTGGGTGATTCTTTCACAAGAGGACAGCTCTGAGCCTGTCTGCTCACACCTACAAAGTGTCCCAAGTGACCACTTGTGATCAGACATAAGTTATTTGCTTTATATGCAATAATAAATGCAGAAGAGCAGACACAAGAACATCTACTGATGTTTCTAGAAAACCACAAGTACAAATTTTGACTCAGTAAACCTGAGTCAAAATCAAAAGAAAAATTATTTATAATTTCTGTAAGAAGCTCAAATATGCAACGGACCAACATAAAAGTAGTAAAAGATGATCTGAATGAATCCTCAATGCAACAGGAGTGCATCCACTTGTGATCAGACAACCTAACACACGGTTGATATCAGGTCTGAAAATGGGCCTTACAATAAGCTGGAAAGGGCTGCTGTTTGTCTTTATATGTATTAATGGGAGAATTTTAAAAAAAAAGTAACTAAAAAGTTACTTTTAAAGACCCACTATATATCTTTTCGACCTTAAAACTCCGCTTTCCAGTCTCATTCGATGACACGGTGACATCCATTATGTGCATTTCTAGAGCCGTCGCGGCCCAGCAATCGCACTATAGAACTTTCACATCCGGGATGCCGCCTGCTGAGTTTTGCTTTGCGCATGCGTTCCGTGCTAACACACGAATGTAAACAAACCAGTCGTTTAGAACACACGCCGGCGGATTCAGCAAGCTCCATGCAAGATGGATGACAAATTAGCCATCAATAGGGGGTGCTTAGAAGTTCTATAGTGGGTCTTTAACAGTGGCGTATTACTTTTTGGTGTAAGTAATCAACAAAGTAACTGAGTTACTTTTTGAATGAAGTAACTAGTAACTGTAACTAGAGACATTAAGTTTCACACTTCTAATTGTACTCCTCAGGTGGGCCGAGAACACAGAGAATCTGGATGAAATGTAGAACACGTGAAGACCTGCTGCATCACAAGTGATAAAAAACAACAGCTAACCATGAGTGTCAGCTCCAGTGGAAATGAAAACACGACAGTGATAATCACGGGTTAAATATTTGGCTCTTTTGGGTGAAGTGTTTTTAGGTGTCAACTAAATGTTGATTATACTTCTGTGAGTGTAACATGCACACATACCCACTCCTCAGGCCATAAAGTACTAAGCCTTTTAGGCTTTGAACACAAGAGGGTGTTTATGTGAATCACTGATCAAAGACACCCTGCATCGCCATACGCACTGAGAGTTTAGCTTGTACTGACGGCCACAAACACACACACACACACACACACACACACACACACACACACACACACACACACACACACACACACACACACA
>JBBBVU010000017.1:23871504-23883213 GCA_037177055.1 Atherinosoma microstoma
TATCTATCTATCTATCTATCTATCTATCTATCTATCTATCTATCTATCTATCTATCTATCTATCTATCTATCTGACATCTTTCTGCGCCCCATCTTTTGATGTTTCAGTGGCACATCAGTGGAGATTTACTGCCACCAACTGTTTATCATAACAAGCTCCATTTCTTATCTTATAACCAATCACACTTCAGGTCACATCTATTAACATTAAAGCCACAGAATAAGTAAAAAACAAACAAACAGCAGTGCTGTGGGAGAATTTTGATTATCTAGGTCTATGTTCACACTGCAGGTCTTAATGCTCTCATTTTTTGTTGAGAAACAATTTTTTTTGTGCGGTTGTTAACTTTACACTTTAATACGACGACAATCAGACTCCAGTCTGACCAGTCTAGTGACCTGCATGCACAGATGAAGCCATGATGTCACACGCAGCAGGCTGTGTTTATGGAGGTAAATATGGATTCAACACATGTTAATTTCAATTTTGAAGTTGTTGTGCAATCACAATCTGCAAAATGATGATATAACATTGTCTCATCCATTGTTTACAGTTGATCTTGCCCAGTGCAGAACTCTGATGTCTGTCTCAATTTAATGACATAAAAGTCCATTGACATGTAACATGATCTTTCAGACTGAGGTCACTTTAAAAACATCAGATATGTATCTGATTTAGGAACACACAAAAATGGCATGGGGTCTGATTTGAGCATTTCAGACTGCCTTACAAAAAATCAGATATGGGCAGAAAAAGTCAGATTTGGGCCACTTTTGCCTGCAGTGTGAACAAAGCCTTGAGAGTCTTAGAGATTTGTCAGCACTAAACCCAAACCTGGGAAGTCTCTAGAGTCCATCCTGGTATCTATCCTGCCTACTGATGAGAGTTTTGAGTGTCAGATCGAAACCTGATCGTACTGGATGATGCAATTTGACAACCCGTGTATGAGGACATACAGAACTAATATATTTCAGTATAGGCATTATGTCATGTTTCCCATCATCTGCAATTTATTTATTTACAAAGACTAAAACCAAACAGATATGGAATTTATTCATGTATGACCAATGTATAAGTATACAAATAGACAAACAAATAAAGAATTGATTAAGTTTAACATAAAGCTAAATGTTTCACCACATACAGGTTCGTGTCAAATCCTTTACATTATGGCTATTTAAAGAATACATAAAGCTGATAGATAATACACTGTCATCTTCACATGATGCATCCACTCCTGCAGATTAGGTGGTAAAAAAGTTTTGTTATCAAAATGCATGTACACATCTCACTGCATTATGGAGTTCAGAGCACACACACCTCATCTTGGCACTAGACAGATACAGTATTGAGCTGTCACCATCACAGCAATGGCAGAAATGCCATTTTCAGGTCGATCCAATCTGATCCTTCTGATAGGACTGGCCACCGTACACACACACACACCCACACAAACAAACACACACACACACTCACAGAGTAAGCAGGAAAACCTTAATGATGTCTATTGACAGGCACTTAACTGATGATGACCCCACCAAACACACACTGTACAGGTCACACTACCTACATACAGTAACCAGGAAGACGTAAACAAATATCTAAGACAGCGAAATGAAGTTTTGATAAGACAAACAAGATAAAAAGATCAGAAGGAAACATAAAGATGCTCTGAATGCAGATGGAGCAACGTTATCAAGACCGTCTTAAAACTTTAGTTTTGGAGAATGAAGAACATTTCTCTGCATATTCAACATATGTGACGGGGGAAAAAAAGAAAAGCTGCACAATTTCAGCTTCTGTGACGACAACAAACACAAACACTCTCAACCTGCATCACTTCTCCCAAATGCACACAACCACACAAGACCCAGGGGAGAGCGACGCTGCATTTCTCCGTCACCGTTTCCCTCCCTGTGGTTTCCTGTTAATCAGGCTTCTCCATATTGAGGCAGAGGTTTTAGGGCTGGCCTATTGAAGCCGCCCATTTATCCATTAACAAAACAAGCAGCGCCCGCTAATGAGCTACATCTCTCCATTTCCATGTCAATTGTTTGTTTGTAGCTATTGTTTGGTCGGGACAATGGGATTGTATTGTAAATGACAGCAACCCTAATGCACTCTGTTAGTGTGTATGTGTGCTTGAGAGAGCCCAGGGGGATGCCCAGAGGGAGAGGGGAATACACCTTAGAGAGAGATTGATAAAAAGAGACAGTCAGGGGGAAATAAAGAGACAGAAAGTGATAAAGAGAGGATAGGAGAGGAGAAATTACTGCTGGAACTGCCAGTAGGAAGTACTGAGCATTCACAATACCTCTTTCTCAGCTTTTAGAGAGCACTGTCGGCCGACAATCAGAAACTTGATGTAATGTGGGAAAAAAGTAATATTGATTTGTTTTGCACTTTTCTAAAACAGGTTTTTGAATATATAATAAAGTGACTGCACATTGGCTATGTTTGACAGTTGTTATGTCAGGATGAGGTGTTTTGACCAATAAAAAAGCTAAAAAGGATCAAAGTAACAGTAGAAACTCAGTTTGGGTCCATCTTTATGAGAATATGATAAGCATTATTGAAATAGAATCAGTGATAACAAAACCTTTTTAATTTTAAACCTTAAAAACAAAAAGCTATCATTGCAACAGTGAATAATTAATTCATGTTTACATTTATGTACTTTTAGACTTAATATATCTGCTAGACTCGTGGGTATCAGTATAAGGGTGAAGGATTTTATGAAATACAGTTCTTCAAAAAGTTAGCAGTGGGTTGCCCTGTGAGATGTTGCTATCCACAGGTTGAATGCTGATTGGTTGAGAGTTAGCCTGAGCCTGGAGGGGGCTAATGACAATCCATTTCATCACAAGGGAGGACAAAGCTGTAAAAGTGATATAAAAACAGCCATCCTGGACAATCTGACTTCTTTTCCAGAGCAAAGCAAAGCTTTGGAACACCACAGTGATACAACCAGTGGTTGTCTACACATCAGATTGCTCCACATGTTTCTCAGACTTCTTACAAAATGCAGCAAAATCCTAGAAGATGTAGACACGCACCTGGGAAACACCAACATAGAGCACCCGCAGACATTGTTTAAACCCTAACGCAGTCATGCAAATTCAAAACTGGTAAAGACCTCCCCTACACCTGGTAAAATGAGGCTTTTCAGTGCTGTGGAAAAGCATTTAATGGCACCAGTTGTCATGGATATTTACGGACTCTATCAACATGAATGTGAACATCCTTCTCGAGTACAAATGCCAGTTTTTCACTTGGGGTGTAGTGCTCAAGGCTACAGGAGTGGATGCACAGATACTTCGATTATTTTCTTTAAAAGAAAAAGTTTAATTATTGTAACGTATTATTGTTACACAAGAAGGCTGATGGCAATAACTGACCGACAGAAAAGCGACAAGGTCGATCAATTTTACCCAACTGCTCAACTGGCATCTCATTTATACCTCCTTGTCTTCTCTCCTTCCTACTCTGATGGGGATATTGCATTTTACTACCGCCTTGCAAGCTGAATTAAAAACCTGACACTGGAATCAAGAACAGAAATATATTCAATGATACTAATGTATGAATGTTATTTAACTAATGTAAAGGAGAGTGAAACAGAGGACAGGAAGCTGCTGCAATGGCAAGTCCAAAATGTCTCCTTAAAGGAATTATCTGTACAGAGTGGGATGAGGATTTGCTTGGGAACAAATCCAAGGATGTTTGTATTAAACCCAAACAGGTAATAATATCTTGTGTCTTGTATGAAATCAAAAGGTTGTCAAATTTCTATTCAGGTTTACTAATCAGAGACAAATTCCCAGAACGGTTTCACACATGAATAAAGACAGATTACCTTTTATTCTTTACAGTCACTTTGTTTTATTCCTTTCCTTCCAACATTCCTCATTTCATTCTTTGTTATTCAATGTTTAATAATAAGGCCTCTGCCTGCTTTTATAATGTAATATGATAAGCGGTAACGTTATTGATGGCCTTCTGGCTGTGGGCTGGTTCTGATATCCAATCTTGCCACTACAGATATGGATACGACCACCAGTTTGGTGTATGATGTATCCATATACATAAACATAAATCTCAGGCACCAGCACAATCCAAAACATCCTACTGCATTATTGTTGTTAGCCATTTTGGGGGGACAGGAAATGGGAAATTGACTGTGTCTATCCAGAGGCAAGGATTAACACTATAGAAAAAGGCATCTGACTAGCGCCTTGCTCCGTCAGCCACAGAGCAACCATTTGAAACTAGTATATGTGTTTGGCTGAGAGGCTTTTTATTAAGTTTAGGACAATTTGAGGCACAGTGTAGACTTTTTGTGGCTAATTTCCCAGGAGTCCATGTGTGGTTTGCAACTAAAATGATTGAGAAGACAATCTGAGGGTTAACTTAGGTTTTTATAACCAAAGTGTACAAGCACACTTTATAACTGCAGACCAATTTCAGCTCAAACAACAACAAAAAAAACTGCACGTAATAATGTATAAGTTAGTTAAAAAATGAAAGACAAGATGCTAATCCGAGCATGTACTTTGTACCATGTACGGACTTAGCAGCCAGGAAGGTGTTTATGCCATCAGAAGCTTTAAATACTGTAGTTATGGATTAAAGGACATCGTTTCCATATGTCATTTTTGGTTACTTTAAAATTTCAGCTCATTGTCAGACCTACTGAGGCTAGCGCTTGTCAATCAAGTGCTGCCAACTTTATCATTCCAATTAAAGGCCACTGTTCTGTAGCAACACGATATGCCAGAAGTTTTTTTCCAAAAGGGAAACTGGTTGACCAGGTGGAGATTAAATGCCACCTAGTGGACGTATTGCTAGGACGAGGTGGTGATTACGCTTACCGTTTCCAACTTGGAAAGTGGCAACAGATACAAACACACACAGCGCTTAAATTTGGCAGGACAACAACAACAGCAGATCCAACAGCCACAGGGATGCAACTTACAAAAAAAAAACCCACAGAGAGCACAAACCCAACCAGCCACGTCATTACATGATCAAAGCCAGGATGAAAACAGGAGCAGAAAAAAGGAGAAGAAAGAAGAAGAGAAAGCGTGTCAGCTGGCGGTCAGCTTCAAGAATGAAGACTCAGGAGGAGAAGAGACTTTTCATTTTTAAATGGTGACAGGAAGAACAGTTGTCTGCTGTGTCTTCTGCTGACTGCTGGGAACGTCCAGGGGAAGAGGGGCGAAACGCTTGAGTGCAAGGCTGAGACAGAGGCTTCCTCTGTGGGCTTGGCGTTGGGTGAGGACCCCTCTCCGCTCTGGAAGCTCCTTGTGAGCAGGTTGTCGCCTTGGTTGCTCTTTTCTGGGCAAGTAGAAAAGAGGGTGGGAGGGCACGCACCACTGGTCATGTACAGAGACCTGGCGTGGGCACGGAGTGATGCTACACACACATGCACACATTCGCACACACAGGGGTGCACACACAATCGCTATCTAAAAGGGTTTGCCAACCTCCCAGATAGCCAGCCAGTCTGGCAGCCAGTCATGCAGTTCCAGACATTTGTCATGACAGGCTAATTCACAGTCAAGAGGTGCTTTAGGTCTCTATCTTGTCCAGGCACACACACGCAAAAGAGATACAGAACACACACACACCAAACCAGTCACACAGCTGTGTAATTACACACTCGTCAACATTGTTTGTAACGATGGCTCAGAGTTGATGCAGGTAGAGGTAGAGGGCGGTCAGGGGTTTAACTCTTGCAGGTACATTCAAAACTATCCTGTAATAAAACACAAAAATGGCGATTCAAAGCTAAATATTATGAGAAGATTTAAAATCTTCATAGCTGTGGCAGTGTTGCACAAACTCAACATTTTTAATTAAAAACGTATTATAAACACTGCTTCTGCTGCAGTTTTTTACTGTAGAAAAAGTAGAGAGACCAAATTGTTGATCGAAAATACAGAGAAAAAGAAAGTAACATTCTCAGGAAGCAGTGGGATTTATGGGAAATATGGTCCTTGGTGGATTTAAATTGGCTCCTTTACTTATATAGTGTAATGTGTGGGACGTGGCAGCTGTGTAAGCATACTCAAGAACATGAAATGTAAGAAATTAATTATTAATTTTTTCCCCTCAAATTTAGGTTGAAGATGGTGAGACGTAGAAAAAGGGGAGTGATGGAGAAGGGGGGGAAGTGGGGAGGGGGACAGGGAGACAGAGAGGGGAGCTTATCGGCTGCCTCCAGACGGAGTGCGCGGATCAATGGGCATGCGAGGCCCACAGCGATCAATGCATTTGATAAAGAATTAAAGAAGAGCCACTGTACATGGCTATCAAAGAACCGGGACACGGCCTAATTATGATTCGACGGGTGCGTGCTCATGATAGGGGTCTGTGTGTGCGCGGATGTGTGTGTTGTATGTACAGAAATATGAATCTGGGAGATGTTGGGGTGGAAGTGCAGCCTGCGTACCTGTGTGTCAGTGTATACATGTTTCTGGGCCCATGGAAAGGTCCAGAAGTGGTGTGTCAACGTATGTGTGAGCATGTTTTCTAGGAGATGCCATGTTGCTGTAGCTTCTGATGTGCTTTCAATAAATATATTTCATATGTATGTTTGTGATTTATAAGATTGAGAGTGACATTTAACTCTTCCAACATTGTATTTCATCAGTTTCTGTGTGTTTTTATGTATTTCCATCTTTGAATGAGGCTTGTTCAGTAGTCAAGCTTATAATTATATTTCTATCCATGGTTTGACACATCTCCAGCAGCATGCTGCACATATTAAACACCGTGCTAAAAACCTAAAATAATATGAACATAAAATAGAGCCGGGTTTGTAATAATAAGTGCTACATGTGCGCACCACAGATAAAAGAATAAAGGCATGTGTGATATTTTTTGAGCATTTACATTTGTATCTGACATGTGTTAAACTGGTTTAATTCAAAGTTTATCACGGCACATGGTGTGTATGTGTGTGTTTGTGTACCTAACAAAGGGCACTTGTACAGTAGGACAGGTAGAACAGGTAGAGTGGAGCGTGCGCGCACACACACACAAAAGTCAGAGGAGCTCGTCACTCTGACAGACGAGTAAGATGGGAAGGTTTTGCCCTTTAAACAGATGGGATAATTACTGGGGAGAGGGACAGAGAGAGCTAAAGGGAGGAAGAGGAGGAGAGAGAAAGAAAGAGATGGAGAACATGAGCTGGCCTCATGCTCCGCCCCTTTTTAAAGAAAATAAAACTCAATCCAGCAATAATGGACTTCTTTAGTAGCACTACTCGTTCCTTGGCCAGAAACTCTGCTTCACAGGAAGTCATCAGATAAAGTTATAGATCCGATATGTCTAATGCAGATATATTGCTATCAATACAGGCAGTCATGTGAAAAAGGAAGATAGTACCCTTTTAGTTTAAAGATTCTTCGTATCAGAACACAATGGAAAAAAGTAATCTGGTCTTTACCGGGAATTAAAATGTAGGTAATCAGATGAACATATGACATAAATACATTGTCATTGTTCACTGAACAAAACCAACACTAGTTAATAAAAAACCATCTAAAGCTTTTAATTCAATCGTTTGTAGAACCACCTTTAGCAGAAACAGCTTGACGTAAATGTTTTCTCTATGACGTTTTCAGTCTCATATTGTTATGGAGGATTTTTTTGGCCCACTCTTCTTCACCACTTGGTTGTTTGGAGTTATTTGTCAATGTACAGCATATAACCATTGAATACTTTGGTGTACAGGAAGAGTTCATGGTCCACTCAATGACCGCGGGGGTGTCCATGTCCTCTGGCTGCAAAACAAACTCAAATTAAAGTAGCACTATGTGACTTTCTGACCTTAAACACATTTTGATGCCACAGTGACATCTGTTATGTACATTCCTGAAGCTGTCATTGCCCAGCAGTGTCACAACTTTTTCTTCAGGGATGCTGCGTCACTTCACAACCAGCATCTTGTCACTCGCCAGTAACAGGCCGTTTTGAACACACACCATGGCTGTTCATTAAAGAAATGCAAGGGGACAATATTGGAATAAGGGAGGAAAAGAAAGAGAGAAAAAGGACAGAGCAAGAGAAGACAAGGGTCAACATCCAATTGACTTTTACTGACTGGAGAGAGCTCAGAGTAGAGGTTGGATGGAAGAAGGATGCTGAAGTAGCCGTTGTTAGTGGGCGCATCAAGTTCAGTAGTGCTTCTTTAAGAGTCCCCCACACCATTTTTGACAGGCGGTATGCTTTTTGGTTTCCTCCAAACAGGGTACTGTGCACTAAAGGTTTGCATGGCCCTAAGATTTTGAGATAAACTTGCTGGAATGAGCCATGACATTCATGCATCCATGACATTTTCAGGCAAACGAGAGAAACAAAACTACATTTTCTTACTGTATCATTTTGGTTATAAATTAAAGCAGAACAGAAGCAGGAAATGATTTATAAAGTGCTATCTTCTGCTGCAGCAATTTTCTAAATCACCTCTTCCAACAAGTGTCTCCTTTGAACATCAAACAGCCGTGCAACATAACAAAAAACATGATAAAAAATTTTGTTTTCTTGCTGAATGAATGAACTGCAAACACATGTTTATCCCGACTTCTGAGTGAAGTTTCTGACAGTATCACTCCCCAAAAGGCCCATCTGTATCGTACAGGAGACATGCTCAATAAAAGCAGCTTTTACAAAAAGCACAAGCCTTTTAAAGTTGGAAAGATTTGTTAGAAGTCCCAACACTTTGTGGGTTGTGGGTTGTGGGAGAACTGCAATTTTATATGCAAGAAATGTTAAATATTCTGTAATTTGAGTTCTTTTATTGCTTTTTCCCCAGAAAAAAAGCTAATTTAAAAAAAGACTAGTGCTACAGTGTGGATGTGATAAAAATTCAACACTTTCACTTGATCAAATGTGAACAAATTAACAGGGAGAGGTGCATGAGCTCTGAAGAGGTATGAAAGTGTTGGGAGAGTTAGCGCTTTCTTCTCTGATGGCTTGATCAGCTCTTGTGATGCAATTCAGAGAGCTGTCTTTCTCCTGCTCATTAAAACACACACACACACAGACTCAATTTAGAGGCTGCCTTTGATCTCCATTCCAACCAATTCAGCCACGACACGTACCCTCACACTCCAAGACCAGCACACACACAGTCCAAAGAAATTCCCCAGTAAACTATTTAGTTTCATCAGGGGCAAATTCTTCAAAAAAAGAGAGAGGGAGAGAGAAAGGAGGGGGGAGTGATGGAAGAAGAGAAAGAGAAGAGAAAAAATAAAGAGAACTGGGAGAAGAAAGGGACGACAGCCACATTCAAATGAGACCTGAAGTAAATCTATTACTGTTGGAGGGGAAAGTTGAAAAGTAGAGGACACTGAGAAGGAGGAGGTTACAGATCCCATAAAGCCATTCAAACTTATTTTATGCACATACAGCTCTTTTCTTGTAGCATGTTGGACACATAACTGAAGTCATAAAGTTATATTTGATGTGATTTTGTATGTGATGATGGTCAGTTCCAGGGCTCTATATTAACGCCCACCAACCTGTCAAATGCAGGTTAAACTTCATCTTTGTATTTGGGATCAATGAAAACTTTCAGGTCAGTTTGGCAGGTAAAGAATGAAGCAAATCATATCAGTTATTTGTCCTAGGAGTGCCATCACTACATTTCCCATGAACAATATTCCATGATGCATCATTAATCCACTGGGTGCGTGCTAACTTTAGCGTGTAGTGTTGTTTTTCGCACTACTGTCTGAACAAAATGCTGCCGAATGAGGAGCAAAGTTTAAATGAAGTAAATGACGTGTAGAAAGAAAAATAGAAATGAGGCAGTGGTTGGATGTTTTAAAGAGTGAGGCTGGTTGGAAGAAAAGAACGGAGGTAGGGGAGGATGTTGATGACAAAAGAGGAGGTGAAAGCCATTCAGATCTGGCATGCACATAGATAGTTTGCACTCATGTAGACCAAGCGAAAGGGAACTGAGAATGGCAAAGATTCAGACAGGGGCTCTGAAGAGCATAGATCTTGATGAGAACTCAAGATATTTTATTACATGTCAATTAAATCAGGAGTTGGGATGGACTAAATCAGTGGTTCCCAAACCTATTGACCCATGACCCTCAAGATAACATACGACGGTGTTCGTGCGTTTACATGCCCCAAATCAGCTTCTCTCGCCAAGATAAGCCAAATTCTTTGCATGAACAAAAATATTTGGTGCGACAGACCGCTTAAAGGTGCAGTGTGTAACAAAATCAAAGTTTAATGACACAGCTTTGTTTGGTAGGTGCTAGAGCACCGATTGGGATAAGTAATGCCTTAAAAGGCACCAAAAGTAGTTATTTGTACTGCACAACAAATTACTACTTTTCCAAATGTGGAAACACGTTTATGTCTGGGAGAATTTTGGCCACCATCCATTCACAACAGCGCATATGAAGTCATTGCTATGCTAATCTTTACCACTAGATGTCAGTAATTCTTACACACTGTACCTTTAATATTTTTAGGTTTCATGTTGAGTTTTTTAAATATATGATGAGAACACTGTTAAGCCAGTTTTACACATGAACACTGGAGATGTTCAGGAGAATAAGTAGATTATATGGTTTGGACTATTTCTGCAATAGCCCTTCACAAATGTACCCCACAATGGGAGAATTTTTGCTGGAAATGTAAATGGGTGGTGCAGGGGGAGAGCATCCCGACAGCGTATAAGATGCAGAAAGAACAGAATGGACTTATCGACACCCTACATAACATTATCTAACTCTAAAATCTGCCATTTAACTTCTATTTAATTTTTTTGTTAGCTAGCTTCTGATGCGCAGAGTGTAGCACCTTTCAAAAGTTCTCCTTTCCAGTTGTTCATTGTTTGAAAATCAGGGCAAACGGCCAGGTAACCTCAACTTGTTAGGATGTGCCTCTGACAAGTAAAGGCATTTCTCTTTTATAGTTGCTTGGCTGAAGTACACAAGAAAGAACTCACGCGCAATGTGTTCCTCTTTTGGAATGCCAAGGTTCAGCCAGAGGGCTTTGTTTTGGTCAATCGTGACAGGAAAAAAGGAGGGAAAAAAGACAGAAAGAAATGTAGAAAGGCAGGAAGGAAAGGAGGGAAGAAAGAAAGAAAGACTGGAGTCAAAATCAGAGGACAGACAGTAAATGGGAGTGGATGACAACACCTACAGGTCACAACAGCAGAGACACAGGAGTCCTCTCCTCTGCTGAGGAGGAGGAGTGGGAGCGACGGAGGAGAAGGGGGAGGAGGTGCCTGGGAAGCTGGTCGGCAAAAATCAAACGGGACCCAATTATAGGAATCACAACGAGTCAGTGAGCAGGGGAACTCTCTTACCTGGAAAACACCAAGGCATTTGCGTGTTTTCGTACGCATACCGCAAGCGTGCACACACTCACACACTCCAAAAAAAAAAGGAAATGTAGCACAGGTGCCACATACTTGAACATGAAGCACACACATCTCTTTGCTTGAAATACACACAGCAGCACATTCTTGCGTGTCGTCGTGCACACACTCATCCCAAACCTAGTGTGGATCCTGATAATTAGCCTGGCCAGGCCGCTGTGAAATTACTGTTCTCATCTGCTAATGGATGAGAAGACCTGAAGCGAACAGACACACAAACACACATAAACACACACACACACACACACACACACACACACACACACACACACACACACACACACACACACACACA
>JBBBVU010000017.1:23883313-23893917 GCA_037177055.1 Atherinosoma microstoma
CACACACACACACACACACACACACACACACACACACACACACACACACACACACACACACACACACACACATTCCTCTATTAAAATAATAACAGAAGAAAAGACTAAAGAGCAAAAGACCCAAAACTGGTAGAATAAATTCCTTAACCTGGATATTTTTCTAGTGATGAGGTGGAGAAGTGGTGATGTTTCAGCTTTACAAGACAGCTGCACTACTGATATGTTGTGAGGGCCGCCGATGAGGAGGTGGAGGTGGTGATGGGCTCTAAACAACTAGCTTCTTCAATGATGACCACAGAGAGCAGGTCAGGTAGCAAGAACACAGGGAGGGGAACGAAAACAAGAAAACGGGACGTGGCAGGGAAGATGTTGAGGGAAAAAATTAAATGATGGGAAACTTGGGTGAGAAATCAAAAACGGACATGAAAGTGGAAGAGAATGAGAGAAAGTGACAGAGAAGACAGATTGGGGAGAAAGAGGAGAGACAACTGAACCTGTGACCTTAGATGAAAGAACCAGTCACTGTGGGCTACAATTAGGAATGGCAGGAGGGAGAGCATAGGTCAGGAGAACAGGGCTACACACACAGACACATACACACAAGTAGCAGTCACAGTAGCTGTAGATGTGTGGGTTTACATGTTAAGCTAATGCTATCAATCAAGTGCAACATTTGAATGAATATGATTAATAAAGTATATTTTCCTTTCATTCCACTGATTACACTGTAATGAAACAGCGTCATAAAACCTTAAAAATCCTTACTTGTGCAACAAAACATCAAATTAAACAAAAAAATAAAATGTGCTATGTGAGACTGAGTGGTCCATTTATCAGCTTTATAAGCTTTACACCCCTAAAACAGCTAACGTGGTCCCCTCTTCTCCCCCACATCAAGAAGCTGACTTTAATTGAATTAAATCATACCTTATGCATGCTAAACCGCAAAGCACCTACTTAGACAGATGGAGAGTTAAATGGGAAAGGCTTGTGCCTCTCCAGCTGATAACAGGGACACACACACACACACTCATGCTAATCAAAACAAGACATCAAGTAATCTAATCTGAATCACTAACAATTATCAGCACATTGGCCCCGAGGCCAGTCGTATTCCTTTGATCAATGTTTTCGATTAAAAAAAGTGTAAACAATTCAATATCTCCCTCTCACCCTCCCCAATTTTGATTCCTTCCCTTATGCAAAGGGTGTGTGTGGTTGTGTGAGGGGGGGGGGGATATTAACCAATTGTCCTTGGAAATGAGTGAGGAAATCAAGAGGAGAGGGGAGAGTGAAAGACTTGAAGGGTGGGTCTGGCTACTTTAAGGAGCTAATCTGAGTGAAGTCAGCCATCTTGCCACACAACAAGGGACAGAGGAGGACCTTTCTTTTCCTCGCTAAGGAAATATATCGGCGCTGCAGCAGCTTTGAAAACCTCTTTTAATTTGCTCCCTTCCTCTGAAGACTTTTAATGTCCACCAGTCCTTGGAAGGTCCTCATTTATTTCCTCATTTTATTCTGAAACGGTTATTCCTGTGGCTGGCACACAAACAACACACAAACACACACATTCTAAAAAAAAAAAAAAAGAGGAGAAAAAACATCTAATTCAAGGGCATATTTCTCTTTAATGGTTGAGGCAGCAAATGCAGGGACACACGGCTGCTGCCTTTTAGATATTTTATTACCAAAAGGTATTTATTTCATTTGACCCTCAAATCCCTTGTCGGTACAATTCTCACAAGACCAGATTTTTTTCTTCTTCTTCACCTCTTTACTTTCTCTAAAATATTTGGAAACGTGACTGAAGATTTGACCACGGTGCTTTCCCAGGGTAACTCTTGGTTCATCAGCGTGCCCTTTCCTCCCCGTATATTATGTGCAGTGGAGCGTGCTCAGTTCAGAGCTGGCAATTTCACTCGCGTCTTCTCTAGCCTAGTTAGCCTCAGTACAGCGATTCTTAACTCCTCTGTACAGTGAATGTACTTCTGCTGACAGGTGTTTGTGTACAGCATTTACTCGGTGCGCCGGGGGAAAGTGCGGGGGGCAGAAAATTTAGTTAGGAATGTCATAAAAATTGTGCAGAGTCAAGATGACCAAAGGGAGAGTCTGAAGAGAGAGAGAGTTGTGTTTATGGTGAGTGGAGAGAGAGAGCAAAGTCCATCCACAGTTGAGTTTTTGTTACTGACATGTTCAGGTTGTGCTGTTCAGCGGCCCATGAGAGAGTTTCAGCAGAAGTTAATAAGGAAAAGTCTTCTCTCCTTCTCAAAGCTTGTTCATAAAGTGTTCATGAAAGCGGCCTGCCGGAGGATGAGACAGTTTAGACAGGCTTTTCCAGAGTGTTGGAAGTGTAGTGAGCAGCAAAGAGAGAACAGTGGGAGTGGAATGAAGGTGTTGAAGAGGCTGCACACACTATTATTTATTCCTGAACACTGAGGTGATGCTGCGCATCAATCTAATGAAAAAAAAAAAGGAGGGACAAAACTTTAATTCAGGCAAACCTTTACAAACTGAGGTTTGGATTTTGCTCATAATAAGCAGACATGGCATCCCCGGGGCCTAGAACATGTGATGTAAAGGATGTGATATTGTGATTAATATTGTGAGATAATGACTTTCTATTTTATTCCAAGATCTTAAAGTGATTTTAAGGGAAGGAGGAGAAGGCTGACTTATATGCCAGATTTCATTTAGCAGTGTTCACCAAACTCTCCTTGGCTGTCAGGATATGGACTACTTGAGTGTAATATTATACAGGTGGGCGGGTCAAGGATAAATATGTATATTCTAGATGTTTTTTCCTCTCTTCACCTGCTTTCCCGACTATGCTCATGCAAGTTCTTGTTTTGAGTAGTTTGAGTATTAGAGTATTAGTATTATTTTGAGTACAAGATAGCAAACTAAAAGTTGGGATGGTGCCATCTCTTCTTTTATAAATAATAGTGCATGTTTCCTATGTTAAAGTCAAAATATAGGAATAAAGGAAAGCCTGGAAGTGAATTATATTGGCACCATTTGAACAGCTTTTGTCACGGGTGCCACTTTGACACCTCCCAGTCACTTCACTTTATTACTCTCTGAACCAAAAATGAATATTTAACCAGAAATGACCAAAGAACTGGCCAACATTTCACTCTTTTTAGTTAGAAAAATAATCAGTTTCAATCCCAGAAGTGCACAGACTCAGTATTTTGACTCACATCGCAGACGCCTGCAGCCCTGTTTGGTGCGGTGACGGCCGAGTTGGGAACGTTCTTGCTGCCGGCTTTCATCGCGGCGTCTCTGCGTGCCTGCTCCAGGAGGAGCCTGGCTCTCT
This sequence comes from Atherinosoma microstoma, assembly GCA_037177055.1. Classification (NCBI taxonomy): domain Eukaryota; kingdom Metazoa; phylum Chordata; class Actinopteri; order Atheriniformes; family Atherinidae; genus Atherinosoma; species Atherinosoma microstoma. The sequence goes on from JBBBVU010000017.1 coordinate 23,886,630, forward strand.
CCTTCAACTCCTCCTGACGAGAGAGTGCCTTCTGTGTACAAAAAAACAAGTGTGATCAGATAGTCAAACTGTTGTAATAAATACAACAAAAATGTTGCATTGATCCCTGGAATATATATACTATTATTGCTCCTGCTCGGTATAAGAAGTACATATTCTTTCATGTTTGTAAATGGACAGTGGAGGAATTCTTTTTTAAAGATAGAAATCTAAATATATTTTCTACTTAGTCCAGTTCTACTAAAAGAATAACTCACCTTCTCAGCTGGAGGACTTGATACAGGAGCAGGTGATGGCTCCTTTGAAAAAGAAAAAATGCAACATAACTACAGGAGATTCTTATTCAAAGTAAAGATTACTAGTAGCAGCTTTTATAATAACATTCCCATTTGAGCCTTTCATAGTTAACAAGGGAAGGTAGAGAAGGAGTAAGACCTGCTGGGCAGGTAAGAGGGCAGGTTATAAAGCTGTGTTCAAAGCTCTGACTGGGTCCGGAGGTTCTGGAGAGCATAACGGCTTTTAAAAAGAGACCAAAGCACACAGTAGTTTAGGATTTTATGTCCAGGAGAGGAGCAAATAGGGTAAAGTAAGCTTTTGCATGAAGCTTAGACAGAATGTGTTTCTAACACTGAAAAGTGTTTATCTTTTCAACTATTTCAATCTGTTCTGGAAGCAGGTGACAATACATCCCACTAACTACATAACAGAGGATCAAAAATGGGGTGTCATGGCTGTCATAACCCCCCGGGTGCCCCCTCCCCTGCCAACCCCGCGACCTTTCGACTTGTAAACAAGGAGCGGTAATCTGGGGTTAACAAACACAGGCAGCGCTGCGTTCGGCGTGTTTGTGTGTGAGCGGGTGCACACATTCATACAGGTGTGTGTCAGCGTGTGAGACGAGATGATGTCTGCTCCGTGCAAAGCATCGCCACGCCTGAGCAGTCACGGCACCAACTGTCATCAACTGCAGGGATGAGAAATATAATGAAAAATATAATGAAATGTCAAAGCAGGGGGGTTCTCTTGGGCGCCTTTTCTGTAGTCGCCACATGTTAAGGAGCCCTGGCCTGGATGTGTCTGCTTCTCGGCAATGAGACAGGTCACGACAACATCTAATGCAGAATTGGAGAATTTTCCGTACGGTCATCTCTGCAATGGTATCAACGAGGTTGGGATTTGAAGCTTAGCGAGCACCAGGAGGGAATGAATGTTCGCCGCTTCCTCTGTCTTATGACTGACGTCGCTGTGAAAGTATCAATCAAAGCCAGGGTGCGAGGATAAAAACATGAACAATCCATTTAGGGGCCGAGCAGGTACCTGCAGGTAAACGCTGGCAGAATCTTAATACCCGACTTAAGAGGCAAGAATAAGTCTACAACACATAGAAGGTCCAGAAGTTGTTTTAACCTCTTAGGGATATGTGCAGTGCAGATCGTTGCAAATGTTAGGAAGCATCATTCCTAACATGAAGCGTAACTAAATCAGAGGAAGAAACTCAGCTTAAAGACGGAAAAAGAAAGGAAATAGAGTATTTACCAGTTTGGTGGTGACATCTGTGTGGTTTACGGGAGATGATTTGATGTCCGAGGCAGGCTCTGACTCAGAGTGCCGCAGACCAGCCCTCTTCTTCTTAATGAGGTCAGTATCTCTGTTATAGGAGAAGCCCAGTTTCTGGTGAGGTGGCGAGTGGGAAGAGGAGGCTCCTCTTCTGGTTGGGGACCCTGGTTCCATACCTTCCTTTCCTCTATCCTCATCCATCTCCCCCTTCTGTTGTCTTTCCTTCTCCATCTCTCTCTCCCCTCTCTGTGGTAAATCGCTGAGGTCTAAAGTGTTGGCTTTTAGCAGGTTCCCCCTGTCCTCGGAGCCTGGCGGCATCATGTGGGTTGAGTTTGAAGCTGTGGCGGCTAATACTGTGCGTGGTGATGGAACGGGAGGTGAGGATTGCGAAGGCCCAGCTGTCGGTGAGCTGGTCGGATCTACTCCAACTTGGGACTCCGTCATATTCTCCTCAGCAGCTTCGGCGCCGTTGGATTCGGTGGAAACGTCCCCGGCAGATGCAACGAGCTCAGAGTTACCCTGTCGGTGCTGCACGTCGTTCAGTTCGGCGTAAAACTTGTCCTGGCCGATGGAGGCGTTCGTATCGGTTTCAAAGTCGCCCACTTTGTAGGTGCTGCGACTGCTGTTGGCCTCTATCTGCACCACGTTGAGCTCCTCGCCCGAGAAATGAGCCCGGATCTGGTACAGGTAGGTCATCACGGTCAGCTTGTCGGGAATGGCCAGCAACACCATGTCTGAAGGCTCCAGGAGACGAGAGATCCCCAGGCTCGCAAAGCCGTCATACGCCTGCAAAAAACAAGGACACGAGTAAACATTAACACACAGTTATGTAACAAATAAGCCTCAAAACTAGAAAAGTAGAATTGAGGGGGCTGAGATGTGAGAAGTCTGCTTTCTTTCCCAACACAAGTTGGATTTGTTGCATTGCATGATCTAAGCGTGTACTATATGTGACACCTCTGGCGTGGCCGCTGACGGGTCATGTCGGGGATGGTTGTCCTCGATAAGAAACGCAGATATGCCAAGACAGAGAGCTTAATCCCAAAGTGTGTGTGTGAGTGTGTGTCCTTATCGCGGCCCTACATCAACATACCCACCCTCTCCACCACGCGTGTAATTGGTCTGATTAGACTCTGATGAGAAAATACAGGTGTGATTATCAAGCGACACACGAAAAAACCAATCCCCCATCACGAGATAGACGGAGACAGAGAGAGAAGGGATGAAAACCACTATCACTGCAAATGACAGGTAAATAAATAGATTAACAGAGCACACACACGCCGCCTCCATTCCTGTGCACACACAGCGTCCTCATTCCTCTCTCAGGTATCGCAGCTTGTATCTGGTCTGCTTGATAGTGTTGATCTAATTCCAACCTGTTGCAGCAGCCGTTTGTTTCACTGCCTCCGCAGATCTCCCCACACTATCAATCTCTCAGTCGCTCTACAACCACCAGATCCTAATTCTTGATCTTAAGCCATTTTTTTTTATCTCTAAGCACCCCAGAAATGCTTTAAAGAGCTAACTGGTCTTAGTCCTGTCCTGCTTCAATTCTCCTCCTTCTCCGAACACATTATGAGTGAGGTAATAAAAAAATAAAATAATTGTAAAGCAGTTCTGAGTGTGTCTACTCAGGATATCCTGGACTGTGGTTGCTTTTCCTGAACTAAAAAAAAACATACAACTCTATGTTTAAAGGAGGAAAAAGTTGATATTTCCGCACTCAACTATTTCTAGGGTTTACAGAGAATGGTCTGTAAAAAGAAAATAACCAGTGAGCAGCAGTTGTCTGGACCAAAATGTCTCGATGTCAGAAGAGAATGGGCTGACCAGTTGGAGATGACAGAAAGGCAAAAAAATCTTTGCCTGGTTTGATGAGTCTCCATTTCAGCTCCACATTCAGATGGTAGGATCAGAATTAGGTGGAAACCACATGAAAACATGGATCCATCCTGCCTTGTAGCAACAGTTCAGGCTGCTGCTGGTGGTGTAATGATGTGGGGGATATACAAGACTGTGATTTTTTTGTTTTTAATTTTATTTTAACTTGTCCTATCCAGCATAATAGCAAGCAGAATGATGGTTGAAGATTGTAAATCTTCTATTGCAAAGTAGAAGATTTGAGTTGTGTTAAAATGTATTGTAGAAATGGTAAAGGGCCATATAAGTTTATACTTGTGCCTACTTCTTTTCAGAAATGTAAATACTGTCAGAATTGGTAATGACAAACTATCTATCTAACCTATGACACCAAGAATGAAGGGAGTTCTGTCGGCTCAAGCAAGGTGGACCTAATAAAGTGACCAGTGTGTGTAGATACAAAATGTACATTTATTGTGTCCAATTGGTTTGGTCAGATTATGATCACCCATCACTCACAGCAGAGGAAAATCACGTCTTATGAATAATCAAGGTCACTCCAAACAGTTCACCTACTTCAACATGCATCTGAAGGATATTTTTCCCTCCATTTACATGTAATTCTGCATCATAAAGCACGCTAAAAATTCTCACAAAAGAACAGTAGCAGTGGGGTTTACAGGATGTAGATGACTATTTTCCACACTGCAATGTTCTTCCTTTAAAAGACATGAAAATGACAGGGTTTGTGGTGTAGCTATGGCACCTACACTCTAGCTATGCTGCATGAGAAAATTAATCCCTTTCAGCGTAGCTAATCTTATTTCTCCAACTGCATTTGTTTCTATAACAGACGGAGAGAACTGAAAACACCAGCTAAAGAGAGAAAATGGAGAATAAGAAGCCGGTGCATTCAACTGAGAGATGTTTCTCAATTTACAATCAATTATGTTTTTCTCAGTTTTTTTGTTTTGCTTTGACCTGTTTTGCCCCTTTTATAGATGGAAAAGGTACCAATTGGTGGAACAGCTATACTTGCAAAGGGAAATGAGGAGTATGTGAGTGTTATTCTGCTTATAAAGAACAGAGAGCAGTTTAAAGCCAGCCAGTTTCCCCCTCCTCCTCCTCCTCCTCCTGTCAAAAACAGCGTGTGAAAGAAAAAGAATATGAGGAAGAGGGCCTGATTGGGTTTCTAACACGTATTCAGGGGAGCAAAGTGTGCTTGTATTGTTCCCCTCTCACCCAGGGTAGGCTGTGAAAGAGAGCGACAACTTTGCTGCTCAATAGGCAAAAATGAAAGAAAGAGAAAAGAGTGAGAGTGGGAGAAAGTGAGAGTTGTAGGAGGGGGAGAGACGGGGAGGCTCTCGAGCTGGGTTTTGTTTCAGGGTCGATGTTCGCCTTGACATGTGCTACAGTCTTTTTGACCCCAGTGTCATGCTTTATTCTTCCTATACATTCTCTTCCAGCTTGACAAGCTCTGATCATACCACACTGAGACAATGATGACTACTGAGTCAAGTTTTCTGAGGTGGTGGGATGGAGCTAGTGCAACAAAACCCCCAGAAAACATCTCAGTTTCAATCCAACTCTGTCTGTATGTTCTGTACTGTCTGGACTGTGACATCATACTTCATTATAAAAGCTGTTTGCTGAGGTTTTTGGCTTTCTAGACGGTAATTTGGAGCAGGAAAAAGTGTTTATATGGTATCCATGTAACGGTACGTGTCCCCCGACGTAACAACGGGGCCCAGATGGGTTTTTAACAGTTTATGAATAAGATGCCTCAGAGGATCAAGGAAGGACTCTAAAGGCCCATTTACGCTCTACGCCAGGGATACTCAAGATACTACGAGGTCCGCAATCCAGCAGGTTCTCCATGTGTCCCTGCTCCAACAGACCTGACTCAAATTAATGAGTCATTGTGCAGAAATTGATTGGCTGTTACTTCCATTTGTTATTCATGTCTCTGTCTGAGAATGAACATCATCATGATCTCCTCCACCGTCACCATGCTTGCTATTGTCTGAAACCGACATCAGAACTGAAGAGGTGAAGTCGGAACACTGCACTCTGGTGTTATTATTGGCTAACAACCATGCAAACATAAAGGTCGCATGGAGGTATGAAGGCAGGGATGTTAGGAACCGACGTACCTATTTACGTATGTAGAGGGAGCATAAATGAGCCTTAAGGGTGCATTCACACCAGCACTTCATAATCGAAGCCCGGTTCGTTTGCAAAGAATATCCGGTTTGTTTGAGGAGGTGTGAATGCGCAACAGAACTCTGATGTGCACCAAGGAAGCAAACTCTGGTCTGCGTAAAAACAAAGCTCTCAGTTCACTTCAAGCAAACCGAATCTAGGAAGTGGACGACAACTTATGTTGCACAAACAGAAGTCCTGCATTAACCAGTAGATGAGCGAGTTTTCTTCTTCATTGTTTTTCTTGTCTTCTCTTTCAGTAATTCTTCATGCAGTGCTGCCTAGAGCGAGGAGGGGAATACGTTATTGAAAAGGTTAGTTTTGCTTGACTGATGTGAGTGCACCCTGTCTTTTTGAACAAAGTGGTTCAGGGCTGATTCTGAAAACTGGTTGGTTTCCCACAGCCAGAGAGCCAGAACAGAGCTTTGTCATTAAAACATCTCTTCAGATACATGTTTGACCCTCTGTTCAGTGGGTTTTCTGTAAAGGGCCACCGTGCCGGGAGACCATTTATCTTTAGAAAAATGACAACAGATTAAAGAGTTTGACTCATTTCCCAGAAAATCAATGTTTTAATATCACCAGTCTAGTTTTAAACAGCATTTAGTGTTTGTAAATGCTCTCTGTAGCGCCAGTCGTCGTTTCCCAATCATATCCAATATAACTGAACGGCGATAGAACTGGATTTCAAGCTCAATAAGTCAATAAATACAGCTGCAATCACTGTTTTTATAAATTCAGCTGTAAACAGTGATTGTGAACGCAGCGCTGAGCGGTCCATTGAACAGCGTTCACAGAGCAGCTGGTGATAGAAAACATTTAACATCAGGAAAACGAGCAGAAGACTGGACTTATGTTCCTCCTCTGCTACTTCAACTACAAATCCATGTTTTAGCTCAGTTTTTAGTTGTTCTCTCTCAGATTAAGCAGATTAAACTCTAGACTGGCTCTGGATTTATAAACATGGTAGTCTTAACATTTAGCCTGAAACACATGTCAACATACAAAGACACTGGCGTACATGATAGACCACAGCTTTCTGTAAATTTATGCCACAAAATTCCAAGTAGAAATAGAAAAAAAGCTGATTGGAGCCATTAAAACTGGCAAAGTGTTGATATCAAATAGAGTTTTTCCACTAAACTGGTTCCAGTTTAGGATGTGTATAATGTATAAACTTTCTATATATCAGTTTATCTGTGGAGCCCCAAGGCTTCATTAACTTTATTCAAAACAAAAAAGAAGAAACAAACAAAAAAAGGAAATCTTGATTTTCTATACTTTAAATTAAAAACACTGACATTTTTGTCCAATAAGAATATCAAGTGTTTAGGAAAATAACTACTTTTCTGACTTTCCATCTACCTGAAGAAGCTCTGGATGTGGACTAAATGTCACTGTGGCTTGCCCCCGGCCGCTGCTCCCCCTCCCCCTCGCCCCCTCTCAGTGACTGACAGCTATCTATCGTTGTCAATCATCAGCACCTCCCTCCCCTCAGCCCAACCCCTTGCGGTTGTGCTTGGGGCGATTCAGCCCGGTGCTTGGTGCAACACTATCAGATGGCATGACAAATTACTTCTCCTTGGCCTCATTACACACACACACACACACACACACACACACACACACACACACACACACACACACACACACACACACACACACA
>JBBBVU010000017.1:23894017-23922657 GCA_037177055.1 Atherinosoma microstoma
ACACACACACACACACACACACACACACACACACACACACACACACACACTCACACACACACACACACACACACACATATAACAGTAAACCTACAAAACAGACTGAGAAGGAAGCGGTCCAAACATATCAGAGCTCCAAAACCCTAAACGGACATAAGATGAGTCAATACATCCAAAATCATCCACAAAGTTGGAACACACACTCTTTTAATAATGGGTCATTTCAGAGGCTGTAAATGTTCTAAATATTCAAGTCCTTCTCTTTTTTTGTACGCACCCCCATTATTGATTGTCCTTATCTGTCATAATTCAGCACAGTCTGAGCTCACTGCAATCATTCTTCACTGATAGACTGAGCGAGGAGGAGGGGGGACGTCTATCAACTTGCAATGAAAAGCAGAGATAGTCTTCCTTTCTATACATTTCCATTTCTGCTGTCTATCCAATAAATTCTACACCTTCACACGACTTCTTATGATCTCTACTACATCTAGATGTGAGAACAAAAAAGGCGTTTTTTTTCTTCATCTCAAACGTTCTGATTTTGTCTTAAAAAAATTGAACGTCCTCCTTTAATCCTCTTTCTCACATGTTCCTTCAATCAGTCTTACATGCTTGCTCTTTATGGCCATTAACCGGCCACAACAGTGCATGGTGCGAGTATGTTTTTTTTTTTTTTCTTGCAGGAAAGATCATGGACACCCCTCTCTTGTTAAGAACCCTCAGGGTGCTACATGACACCACATGAGACACAACTCCTTCTTCTTCTTCTCTTTTGACCCAATACAATAACAAACCACAAAAACCAAACACAACTCATTTAGTTTGTGTGGTGCTACTGGTGAAATCGCATCAAGATATCCATTTCAATTCATATTATTATGCAATTTCCCTTCAGAAACCAAAATACAGTCACAAATCTCACGTCTGACTAATAACAAATTGTGACTTACAGATGCCTGTTTTCCCTCATCCTCCTGAATGATGCTCTGAGTTTGAGCCAATTAAAAACAACCAATATCTAAAGGGATCCCTGTTGGCCTGAACCGGCTTTACAGGTGACCACATATTATTTTCTTGTGTTGGGCTAAATGTGAGGACAACTATTCCGATCAGAGAAGGATTTAAAAGTTAACGGAGGGAAATTTCTGTGAAATGAGTGGCGATAATGTCACGGGAAAAACAACTATCCTGGCCAGGAGCCTGGTTTATTGGCCTGTAGTGATTGGTATTAAAAACAAGATAAATAAACATCATACTTGTTGTAACGTACCAAACTCATTCACTAGTGAGTAAATGTAGTGAAATTCAGTGGGTGGATGTTTTTGAGGGTTTTTTCCAAGCACTTGTGATTTTGATTTGGCACGTTAAGTTAATTAACCTTGTTTGGCATGTCCTCGAGTATGTTTTTACACATACAGTCTACGCATTAGCTACATGAGTCCTAGCAGAAGGTATCTAACTGTGAAAATCAGAAGCAAGTGTAGATCTCTGCAGAGAAGCCGACCGCAGCACGCTCGGTACAGTGCTGCAGCTATTCACCAGCTATCGCCTTCTACGGCATATTCCCATATTACTTATATCTAACCAATTTCTTCAGGGCTACTTGAGCACCTGGAGGGGGGGGGGGTGAGGGCAGTTAGCAGATATGGGATTGGGTCTCTACCTCTCCCTCCACAGTGGTTATTGTCAACAGGGTAGCATTCATGCCTAACAGGGCCACCAGAGGTTATCGCTGAGCCAGAGTGTGTATGAGAAGAGGAAATCAAGCTGCAGGAAACCCGACGCATATCGTTCTGTGTAGCCCTCGGGGGCCAAAGAGGGGACGCCCGTACGCCGTGGCTGTATAGGTGTCTGACTGTGTGTAGCGAGGGGAAAAAAAATGCAGTGTGCATTTGTGTGTTTTGCAGGTGTGTGCAGAGGAAGTAAATTTGCTGAGAGGACGGAGAGAAAACGGTGAGCTGTGCAAATGTTTCCCTTAAACAGTGAATGTGCAGATATGATGGCGCAGGGCGAGGAGGAAATTAGGAGTGCTGGACAAGATATTCAGCTGAGGTAGTGATACTCAAGCTCAGGAGTGTCAAAAGTAACCAGCCCTGGTACATGTGAAGACATTAATTGGAATTCCTAATTTTTTTCCATGAGGCTGCATTTTTTAATGTTTAAATATAAAATATTTCCAAGGCAGGGGGGGATAAGTTGTTGCCCTCCTATTAGCTTTGTTTCTAGTAACCGCAATTTGACCTGGGACATGTTTAATTGTCCAAAAGCATCAGAAACCCCAAAAAACTGTTCACATCTCATCATTAATGTAATTACAAACCATTTCAATCAATATTTAGCACAACTGTGTTTTTACCTCTCCCAGATCAAAGTTCAAGGAGGAATTTTGTTTTACTTTTTTTCAGAAAAAATACATGTTAAAACTTTTCAAAATGATCTCAGTTTAAATGGCATTATGAGCTGAGTCCCACTGGTGGTCGGGATTACAACACAGATGTGGAACCATACAGGTAACGTACATTTAAAATATTTTCTTCCTTTTCAAAAGTTACTCTAATCATAATGAGAAAAACGGAACTTTTAGGTTCCAGATACCTGTGATTAAATGTTTTGTGATTTGTAAGTCGTAAATGATAAACTGAGGTAAATACTGTACTCACAAAAAGTTAGGGATATTTGAATGAACCTAAGATGCACCCAGTTGTTGTTTCAATAAATTACATGAAATGGAGGAATTACAACTGCATTATTCTATCTAAATGCTCTACATTCATGGTATAATATCAGAGTGGCGTGAACATTTTGTGTGTTCTGTCAATTTCAATTGAAAGCTGAATATCTGTAACTTTTTGTGAGTGTATATTGTTGAAACTGCACCTATTTTTCTCAAGAAATTTCATGATGTTCAAAATTTGTTTTCCAAAAGAATAGCTCATGAAATGTAAACATCTTGATAATGTACTTGTACTTCTTTGTAACAAAACAAAGGAAAAAAATGTGGTTTTTTTTGTTATTAATAGGTTACTATGCTAATGTTTTACTGGTCCGGCCCACTTGAGATCAAACTGCACTGTATGTGGCCCCTGAACTAAGAGGAGTTTGACACTCCCGCTCAAGCCAAAAAGGCAGCAGAGTCCATCAAACGTGTACATCCCTTACATTCAAATCATCACAAGACAATACAAACACACACATAGCAGCAGCAGTTAACTGAGCTCCCAGCTGGTTGTCAAGCTGAGATACCATCTCATCACCAGGTGACTAAGTCATGCTCTGGACACACACACAACGCAGCAGGGGCTAACGTCTCATGAAAACGGCATTTTTTTTTTTTTAACCACCTGGCAGCAGAGTGTGTGTGTATGAGCACACATATTTGCCTGTCCTCTTGTGTGTTTCCACCCCTCCCCACCTCAAACTCTGTAAACACACGTGCACACTATATCCCGGGATTAATGGCAGGTCTCTAAATAAGGCCAAATGGAGATGTGGATGGGAGGGAGGTAAGTGGTGAGAAGGGCCCAGCGGTGGCTGCCTCTTACCTTTTTGTTGTTTTCTTTAATATCCTGAGGATTGAGCGACTTGTAGTCTCTGAAAGAACAGTGGGGAGGGTTGGAGAGGAGGAGGAGGGGGAGGGCAGAGGAACAGAAGATGGAGAGACACAGCGGAGAAAGAGGTGCGTTTAAATATGCGTCACATGTAATGGTATTAGAACTGTAACATGCAATTTCAGAGCAGTGCAATCAACAGAACTAATAGAGTGGAAAATATGTAAAAATAACACACTGGAGTGCGAAGGAAGATGAGCATAAACACACACATGTACACAGAGCAGAGTTTTAAATAATTATCTTCATGTCTGCTCTTTTGATGGGGCTGCGTTTGCTGTTCTTTTGTATGTTTCACACACATTTAACTGTAAACATTTAAGGAATCTCACGTTTACTGAATACTTAAAATGACATGCAAACACGATAAGTGTAGGTGGTAAACATACAGCTCTATATTTAAATAAGAAGATAGACTGCATGAACACATACAACCTGGCTTGTGTTAGTTTCACCTTTTAAAATAACATTCAGTTAAAGTGTGTTTGGTTCGTACATTACTTCTGGTCTGAAATGGTGCAGGAGGGCACAGAAGGCCAGCCCGTTCCTCCAGGAGGTGGTGAAGTTGGTGATCTTCACCCCGCGGTAGTTCTTGGTGACCTCACGGCACCAGACCAGCAGGGATTGGCTGGCGTTGGGTTTCCCTCCGAGAACTGGGCTCGGAACCGGACTGGGCTGCAGGCAGAAAGGAAAGGAGGACGAGGAGGAGGAGGTCGTTTTAAAGGGGGAGCGATTGGAGACAAGAAGAAGAGGAAAGAGAAAAGTGTTTGTAAAATTAGACTTATTTTGGTTTAATATGATTTTCTTTGTACTAGTAACAGCAGCCACTTCCACACCCTTTGAATGCCAACAGTCCACATCACACCCCCCTTCAATCACTCCCCAGCCCCCTTCATTATTTATTTCTCAATAAAATGTTTTACTTAGCAACCACCAGCCATCTAATTAGCATGCCATACTGGGATATAATGAGCATGCACATGCATGAACGTGCACATGGGCAGACACACCCCATAATGAAGGGTCATTCAGAAAGCAGTGTATGACCGTGAATAATGTAAACATCTTATTAATTAGCTCCGCCTTTGAAGTCTTATCTGGGTTGAAAGCTTTTGCCATTAGGAGCCTTTCCTCTCCCAGACTCCAAATCCCACAAATCCTTGGTAGTATGGAGACACTGGTCTTCCTCTGACAGCCAGCAGAACCAATGCTATTCTGATTATTCAGCTGGATATTCACTAATCTGGTTATGGAGGGCCTGATACGGGCTAATTCTCTCAGATCATTCTGAAAGAAAATGACAAAAGTGTCATAGAGATTTGATTAAATCCATTAGAGGCCAGCGATCAAAAAGACTGGAATTTGTTTGAAATCCAAGAGCAAATTACTTTTGTATGCAAGACAAAGACATTAACATTTGACAAATAAGATAATTTTATCTAATTACACGTAATAATATCTTTAAGAAGGATGTCTAAGTTTAATCAAGCTTCACAAACTGTAAATGCTACGACACCCTGAGGTCATCTTTCTTTTCCACTCGGTTTTGATTGACCAGTTTAATCGTGTATTAAACCGTGGCATGTTACTGGGGAGAAACAAACTTCCCAGCGTATGATTGTTGAGTTCAACCTTTTATTAAACTGAAGCAGGTAAATAAAAGATGTGATATTAACCATCAGAACTAGTTAACTCAGTTTTAAGCCACACAGTGGAGACTCTGTTCCCTTCACGAGGTTTGCGGTGGCCACCCGACCCCCTCTGCTGGCGGCATGTTGCTACTGCATGAACAGAAAATGAAGTCATGCAAGAGGCAAGACTGGAGACATATTTGTCATTTGAAATTGGCAAGGAAGAATTACTGAGTGAGGGTGAGCATACTCGAGCTTGATTAATCCTTTTGAAGAACATATGACAACTTAAAGAAGGTTTGGATGGGCTGCAGGAGTGGAAAAGGGGTTTTGTTTCAATTGTCAATGAGAAATTATGGAAAAGATGCACTAATGACATCAATCAAAACAGGAAAATCTGCTCAAGATTGAAGGTGAGACGAAATGTCTGGATTCTCTGATCAACACGTATGAAATACTTTGTCAATGACAAGATTAACCATCTCAGCCTATTCAAAGACATGAAAATATAATTAGTTTGGAATGTATTTAAGTAGAAACAAATACATAAGACAAGAACAGCATTAGCATTAGTTGTCAATAAGTACCTCGATGTCTCCTGCTCCTCTATTGTTGCAGTTTAACCTGTGACCATGAGCCTGAAGCAGGGTAAGATGCCACAAGGCCCAAAACAGATAAAAGAGACTGGAAGACATCTCCAATAGCAATTTCTAACCTTTGTACCAGAGTGTATGCGTGTGTGTGAGTCATGCGGTTCCCTATGGCAGTCTCGGTGCAGGGAGACGGTAGCGGGAGCCTGAGGGGCAGACACTTGACATTTCCGGCTCATCTTTAAAAGAGGGCCTTAACCTTTTCCCACAGCTTTTTCAGACACGTTTTAGGAGACCTTGACGATACGTTTGTGCAGCTCAAACAAAAAAGGAAAATATAATAAAAGTCAAAGCTAGCACTGATTACAACACAGCTACAATTACTGTATGTGGATATGGAGAGAGGTCACTTAATTTGATCAGTTTTAATCGACTGTCATTGTCTCTTTGGTGTCCAGCGGAGCTAAACTTGCTTCTCTGCTTGTATTCAGCTTCTGCTGTGGTGTCTGTGTGTGCGTGTCAGGAATATGAGAGTGTATGTCAAGTCTCCGAGTTTCAGTGTGGAGTGGTGTTTCTCCAGGCCTCCATCCCCCCCACCCCTTCTGTTTCTTCAAGTGACGGTTGAAAGTAGCTGTCTAATTTGAGCGCTCTAATTACCTGGGATTAGAGACCAGGTGCTATTAAAGCAATTAGACACACAACACACTCCAGTGCTGCAGACCCTGTACCCTCGCCGGCGGAAAACACACACACACACCTCGATAACACTGCCCATGGAAAAAACATGTGTTCGGCAAAATATTCTGAAAGGCTCCTCCAAGTATCCATAAGTATCCGAGCCTACAGAAAATAGACACAAATATAAACATGAATGATAATTGGAGTAGTTAATGAAAATTGACAAGTTGGGAGTCAATTTATTTAACTTGAGGGCACTTTGTTCAACCCAGGATGTGTAGTATTTTAAATATAAATCTGAATAAATAAGAGAAACATTTCTTTTCTTCATCCCAACACACTGGAAGTGACATGGTGCCCCATCCACTGACTCCTCCCAGACCAAAACTGATGTCATTTTCTCAGTCTGCATCCCTGACTGTTCCATTACGCTTGTCCGTGATAAAGGTTTACAAATGCATCTAGTCAATCAGGCTTTCATATGCATCAAATAATAAACAAACACCATATCATCTTTAACAGGAACCGACTGCATTTCCTTAAGACACAAACACCGGGAAGAGTGAAATTTTCATGAGGAGCAGAAATTCACCCTGACTTATCAAACGGTTAGCTGTCTTGCCTAAAGGAAGGTGTGCACATACACGTGTGTGTGTTTGTCTTTTATCAGTCTGTGTGAATGTCACTGGGTGTATGCGTGTGTGTGTGTGTAACACTGACACAGCCATGTAGCTAGCTCGGCTCGAGGGTAGGATTAGCAGAGAGCACTGCCTCGGCCCACAAACATTCCATATTAAAAAATGAAAAGGCAACCTTCATTACTATCAGTGGCACATAACCTCCCCTCTTCCTCCTCCTCTGCTACTATTATACACAGCACTAACAGCCTGGGCAGAAAATACAAACTACTGACAAGAGATTCCATTATTCCTGATGCCTTAGTGTCAACAACATACATCTGACGGGGCAAAGAAAGGGGAAAGAAATGGAAGGAGGGAAAAGGATGTTAGAGAGAAAGAGGGGAGGGGGGTTAAGCTCACTACAGTGCCTGAATGTGAAGATTGTAAGAAACCTGGTGATGGAAGCATCTAGGTTCCAATTGGTGTTAGGAGGATTTTGTGATTTTGAGAAAGAGAAATATGACCTCACCTCTACAGTTATGATCTAAAAAGGTAAAATATACATTTACATTTTTTTTTAATCTTTCAGTTTGGTGTCTGAAACAATACTGTAACTAGTTACTGTATGTGGGAAAGAGAAGATGCAAAATACTTTAAATGAGTGCAAAAATATAAACTTCTTATTCTCAGAGGAATCTGTTTCTCTTCATGCCGAGTATAAGATTTTAGCTGCTCAACACCCCGTGGTGGTTGTTGTTGGATTCTCCTCCTCATGATTCATTTTCAATAGGAAACAGAACTGGATGAATGATGTCCATCGCTGACCTGCTGAAATAACCACAGACTTCCCAGGAAAGGATGTCACCTTGATGATACTGTATGTCTTTCAAAAGTTCCTATGAACACATCTGCATCACTGGTACCCTCAATCATACGCAAGTTATTCATGCCATGAGCACTGATGCCCCCCCTCTACCATCACTAATGGTAAGAGGGGGCATGATCCAAGATGTAATCTCTCTTTTCTTTTTCCCCCAAAAGCAGATGAAACATCAACTGACCACAGAGCATATCTACCACCTTTCTGTCTATTCTAGAGGAACTTCCTCTTTGTCTAATACAGTTCCAGGTTACATTTCTGGATGCAACTGTGGACTGAGTGAAAATGGTTTTCCAAGGTATTCCTGCTGTCATGTGGCTACATCAACCATAGGGGCATGACAATTTCTTACCAAGTACCACCTGATGGCTCAAAAGATCAACTGTAAATTATATACATGCTTGGTTTTAATACACCCAGAGTACCTGGATTTTTTTATTTCTTTTTACAGTATTATGGTATGTACTGTAGGTAATGAAAGACTAAAACTCTTTGCAATCTTGTATCTAAAAAATATATATTTGGAATTTATCAATGATTTTTCTACCAAATTTGGCTCAAAATGTTGAGCCACAACTTATCCTTACTTTGAAACACTTGGACTTTGGTGCATGCTCCTTTTATACCCAATGCGGACACCCTTACCTGCCACAAATTAACTTGATTGCAGAATCTTACAAAAAGCTGATATCTGAATATTCTGGGAACCCCAGTCTTTCTCTGCCTATCTCCCAACCTTTTGTTTGTACTTCTGTATCAAATTTTCAATTTGTTTATATTTTCTAAATCAAGAGATTGGTCAGTGATAACACTGAAAATCTTTTAAGTAATGATTAAAACAAATGAACATATCCCAAATGTGATATTTTTGGGATATTAGAAAATTTCCTACTAAAATAGCTTGATTCCCATCATGTAATTAATATAACATCATTCAAAGAATCACTGTAGGGAAGTCATCTAACTTCCAGCAATCTGGATCTGGCAATTACGGCACTAACGACAGTTGCAGAGTTGGGGGTAAAAAAAAAAAAAACTACCTCTGGCAAAGCTGTGAGCCCAAATGAGGACCAACAAAGATAAACAAACTCAAATGGTAATATACACAACCAAAAGACTAAAAAGTACAGAAGCCACTCAAACTGGCCCTTCTGAGTCATAAAAAAGATACAAGTCAAACGCTTTAAGTGGCAGCTTTGTCTCTCCCTCTGGGGCATGACGCTTCAATGGAAACTTAACTGGCCTCAACCCAATGACATAAACCCACGACTCTGTGGAGAGGAAAGAGCTTCCATGTCTTTCCAATCTTACTTTCGAGGCTTCAAAACAGTGTCAGAGTGTCAGATTTGAGGAGGTGTTGAATCTCATACTCTTTAAAACTTGTAATCCGCTCAAGGGAGCCTAGAGCAAAAAAAAAAAAAAGAAAAGAAAAGAAAGAAAAAAGAAGTCCTCACACACATACACATACAGTGCAAACTATATATAAACAGACTTACTGTAAACGACTAAATGCTTCACATAGTGCAGTATAACTATATGTAGTGACACTGTACTGTATGGATAACTGCATAACTTAATTTCAAACACACACTTGAAAAATATTCACACCTGTTCACATTTAAGAGGGCAGGACTTAGAGCACTTTAAGCACCATGTCCGTCCTGCTGCTGAAAAACTCATCTGATTGGCCCGTCTCCACCTACCCAGATGCTCCGTTATATAATCAACGCATGCAATTTGTTTAATCCGAGCTTTATGTGTCCGACATCAGCCCATTAGAGACGGACGATGTGGAAACGAAAACGATCACCTCGCATCATCTTCGCCTTGAAATTGTGCTTCTGATTTCATACATTAGCCTCCGTGAGAGAAGATGGGATGGAGCAAAGTACAATAAAAGTTCAATTATGTAAATGGAGATGTGGAGTGGATGGAACAATAAGGAAATGGAGGGGGGGGAGCGAATGTAGCGTGAAAAATAATACACATTAACATACAAAGGAAATATGGCATTATGGTTGTAATCACACTAAGAAGGGGCTCTCCTTCCAGAGAGTTGTGAGAGAAAGTGGGTGCATGAACGTGTGACTATGCATGTAGATGCTGTTTTGAAAAGTCAGCCTTGATTTTTCGTGTGTGTAAAGGTGAAAAATGAGAAATAAGATCTTAGTGAGTTAACTGGCTTCCTTGGAGCAAGTAGTTAAACTGTTATTTTACAAGGTTTGACAATAATCACCTGCTTGTTCCACAATTTTTAACTAATCTTCACAGCATGTACTAAACAGAAAAAAAATAAAAACATTCATGGTGATGGTGATGGGAGCTGCTAGTGATTCACTTTGCAGCGGATACGTTTCCTATCTAGCAGTCAACTTGCAAGCCAAGACAGAGGGCCTTTCGGCAGTTGGCTACCGAGATGTAAAATGCAATAATCAGGAAAAGCGGTTTCCTTTTCCAGCACCGTTTTGCTTCCAAAGCCTATTCGGCTCCAAAAGCAGAACCATGCAAAGCAGCAAAAAAAAACAAAAAAAAAAACATAAGGCAGAACAGGAAAGCACAGAAACTGAAATAAAAACCATTCACTGAGGAGAGAAAAAAACACCATGGAATAAAACAGTCTGGAGGAGACGAGTGTGCCAGCTTGCTGTGTGCCCAACCGCTCCCTCGCTCGCCTAACATGTAACGTAGGGGCATAATGCGTTGTAAGCGCTGGCTTTAGCTTGTCATGGAAACGGCAGTAGCATTACCCACACTCATGCCTCTGCAAATTAGCTTTGGCTGGGGGGGGAGAAGAGAAAAAAAAAGGCATGTGGGGTGGGTAAGATTGAGACTGAGTGTGTATAAGGTGAGGATGGGATGTGATGCAGGGATACAGGTGGGAACGACACTGTACAACATCAGATTCCTACACCCTCCTTTTCCATCTGCTCCCTCTGAGGTATTATGCAGACCTCCAGAGGACAATCTCTTCATCTACACATTCACAACTTGCAAAATCCGGTCTCAACCAGTTTTTCAAAACTCACCCTTTCAGAATGAGAATTGGGGAGAAAAAGGAGAAGAGAAAGGGCAGTTGCGGTTATAAATCTATACCGTAGTAATCTCTCTTAGCTGCCATCTTCAACAAACAAATTAGTGGTGCAACGGATTCAGAGATCGGCTGAGCTGATAACGACATTTATCAATTAATCTAAGCCTGGGCAGGGAAACTCATTAAGGAGGCCACTTCAGGAATTATATTCTGCAGGTAAAGAGGATGTATGTGCATGTCTACCAGATGTGTGTGTGGAGGGGGGAAGGAGGGGCCTTAACGGAGCGGCTGCTCAACCCCCGCACCACAGACTGCCATTGTCCAGCCCAGCGTGGGCTCCAAAGTGATGAGAGGGGTGATAGCACAGCCAATTAAAATGAACATAATTACAAAGTCACCCCTTTGACTCCTGATCAGAATACACATGCATCAACACACACGTACTACAGGAGGAAGCGGTGGTGGGGGGAAATGCTACACGGAGGCAGGGAAACAGAGGGATGAGTATGACAAGAGAATACAGAAAGACAGGGAACGTATGTCTACATAGAAAGTGGAATTATAGTTTGGAAAAATAGAAGAATGTGATTAAATTGACACAGTAGAGTGTATGAGGGGTGTTGAGGTTCTTGATTTAGCTCTCATCAACTACTTATAATGGGCAACTCTGCTCCATCACAAGCTACTTCTGCATTTATTCTCCTGAATGTCTTTGCTTCACTCCACAGCTGATCACTGATTGGACAGACTTCTCTGCAACAACCATCTTAAACTTTAATACAAAGTTAAAGTTAATAAGTAATTCTGTTGTGGTTGAAGCCAAATGACCACAGTTACATTTATACTTTTACATTAATTAATTTAGTAGTTTCTTTGATCCAAAGTGACTTACATGAGAAGAATACATTTTGTGAGCAATAGGGGATTGATATATTGCCCGAGGACACTACGGGCTGGGGACTGAACAACTCAAAGTTGTTACAAATCAGAGAGGAGAAACACTTGTCTGCATGATATCTGCTTGATGAAGATCAGTCATATGAGTATGATGAATAATCCTGCAGTGTGACACCCCCTGCTGTCATGTAGTGTGAACCCATTAGGACTTAAAACTCAGGATGACGATGCATATTGTGTACTGTGAGCTATACAACGATCCAACCACATTAAAATGTTACTGTTTCCACTAGTTTTAACTTGTTAAATCTGTTTTAGTTGTACCACAGGAGTGCACAACATTCAGACTTGATCCTACATGTCTATTCTAATCTACTGAGAAGAGAAAGCATACAGTGTAAGTGGAGAGTTTGAGTGGGCGTATAAAAATATGAGACGTATAAAAACAAGGAAAAAGGTCATTTCTGATTGTTGTACAGCAATTATGTTTCAATGCTCAATAAAACATCACTAGCACAAACTGCATTAACGCTGGTGATGTTTGGTCTGAATTTGGCGTTATTCCATTGTTAACTTGTGGTGCCGGCTGAAGGGAAGGATTTCCATTTTTGGCCAATCGATGAGCCAGGTTTTCTTCTTCTTACTTTTCTTTTTTTCTTCTTTGTGAGTTGTCATTTAGGGGACTACCACCCCTAGCAACCAGTTGTTGTAACTGCGTGATGTGGTCCAGGTGGTTTAGTCCGCTAGTAAATGTGGTGTGAAAGCAAACTAAAGGAAAATGCAACATTTTTTGAATATCCCAGCCCAATGGAACCAAGTGTCCCAGACTATCCTGATGTGTATGTGCCATGAGTTTCATTTCAAATAATTTCTTAGGACTGTTTTTGAATAATGCAAGTTCTTATAGCCCTTATACCCGATACAGGACTGAATGATCCAATCTGCCCACATCCTGTCAGGAGTCCTCATACAAAGGAAATGATGCCACTCTGTGATCTTTGAGTCAAAATGCAAACTCACACTTAACATTAGCACTAAAAAAAAAGCACATACCAACATACCATCAGCACAAGCCTAAAAGAGGGGGGGTGCTGAAGAGCTTTATAAGGAGGTAATTAAAGTCTTATCATTTCTACACCCTTTGCTCAACCAACGTGTGCGAGTTCCCACACACACTTAAGCGCAAGCACACAATTTAAAAGTCAAATCACAGACTAATTCATAAGATACTTCCCTGCTGGTCCTTTTTAAATAATGAAATATGGTTGGTTTAATTCAATTAAAAATGTAGTAAGGGCCACTCAGAGATAAATTTGGGGGGGGGGGTTTGACATAACTTAAAATATGTGTGGGGTCCCAGACCCACCGGAGGTCTAAGGAGTTTTCAAGTGCATGGGCTTCTCTCTCTTCACCCGAAGCCCCCTTAAACCTCACCCCAAAACCCTGGATCCTTCTGGGTTTAAGCCCACACACACCTGGAGGACTGGGGCAGATTAAGACCAGATTAAGATAAAGTTACCCCTTCTTCGGCTGCTATGTCATTCAAACCCGTGGCCTCTACGGCCACTGGATAGAAGGACATGCAAGACAAAAAGGTTTGGTTCATTCACATATACACATGCACACAGGCGCACACACGTACACACACAAAGGACTTTCTGGTCATCCTCATAAGCCCTATTAGTCTGCTATAGAGCCTCTCATAGCAGACATCAATCATGGAGGGATTAGTCAATTCCCTCTCTAAATGAGAGGCGAGGCAAACTTCCCTTCAACTCAAAAGCAGGTCTCTTTCTTTCAGAGATTACACAGCGATTTGTTTTCATTTTCCTTCCATCTTCATCGTTTTCTGTTTGACTTGCTTTTCATTCCTCTCTCTCGTGCTCTGCGTCTCCCTCGTTCTCTCCTGCTTGCAGCTTGTGAGGTAATCCTTGGCAGATAAAACTAAGGAGGACTTACCCAAGGCAGATTACAAGCGGCGCTTTGCGGAAGGCCCTTTTACACCAGCCGGCGCGGGTATTGAGGAGAGTGAGCTCTTCGCAGTGCTTAACTTGTGAACTCGACATGCACCCAACAGAGGAAGAGGTGGAAAAATGATAGCCGCATTACAGAAACTGGATCAAAATATATCCCTCACAACACCGCACATGTACACACAACACACAGATGCGTGCCCTTTCATGACAACAGAGCAAAAAAACTGAAATTGGAACAGCTGCTGAGCCGTCATACGACATTTTTATGTATTCCATTGGGATGATCAATCAAAACAGGCCTCAAAGTTGTGTATGAGATCATCACTTCTTCCTTGAAAGTCACAACTTTTCATCTCTCCTGAATGAAAACTGAATCTATAACCAATTTCACCTCAACTTTTAGAGAAGGCTCAAACCTCGGCGATTGTTCAGGAGTTGGTCATGTCTTATGCCTTTCCCTTCTATTAAGTTGATGACAGCGATGCCCTGCAGCCTGAAACAACAACAGGAAGCACAATGATGGGATCTGAACTGCATGGAAGAAGAAACTGTGCCTCTGCTCTCCCACAAGATCCAATGACAGACCGCTCGCAGACTGCAAGTAAGGGTTGGGGAGGGGTCCACACTGGGAAAAAGCAGACATTGAGAGGTAATGATTTAGCCTTACTCCTCTCAAGGATTATTCTCCTAATATTACACAGCTTATGAAAAGGCTAACGTGGCCAAGGGGAGCCACTGAGGCTTCAATGCTTTGGTCTCAGAAATGGGCCGCTATGCCCATTTTTCTGCTCACGCTGATGCCAAATTCTGAAATTCAAGAGACGCCACACTCTTCTGATCTTTTAACCAAACAATACAGACAAACCACACAAGTTCATAGATGTATAAAACGCTTTGTGATCTTCCAGACATTTTCACCTCAACTTTTTTTAAGCCCTAAGGGTCTTTATGGGGTTTCTCCTCAAAAAATGACATACCCCAAAATAAATGCTTATTTCTCTGCAATTACAAACTCTGTACAAACAATCTTGGTATCAGAATAAAGCTAACACCTGTTAGATCTCATTAGAGGTAGAAGCGGATGCCACTGTGTTAAAGTAACTGATGTTTGCATATATCTCACCAATCATCAATGAAAATAGTGATTTCTGAATGGGAAACTTCTCTCAAGGGCCAATGGGAAATGGAGTTTTTTAGTAAATGTTGTTTTATCCTGGTGGTTAAAGGTTTTGGAGGCAAGACGACGATGATGTTTTTCAAATGCGAAGCATCATTTTGGCATAATCTTGTTTTGCTCCTGGTTCGATGAATCTTGGTTGGAGCGTGATAAAAACTTGTTTGTCCATGTACATGACGTGGGGTAAACAGGTGAATCCATAATTTATGTTTACATCTTTCTACAGACTTCGTTTACCTGCTCTTTTAATTGTTTGTTGTCTTAACTGTGTTTGGTGGTCGTAGAAATGGTTTAAATGAGCTTTTAACTGAGATTTTGTACTTTCCGTAGTTACCAGACATGTTTATATTTACAGAACAGAAGCACTATTCATTCACACCTGGTGATGGCACGCTAAATGTGTAGCCACAGCTGCCAGATGGAAACATGACTGCCAATCAACGGCCTCACCGACCACCACTGAACATTCATACACATTCATAAACCTGCGATATCTATGTATTTTATACAAGAAAACATCACATTAGTAAGACAACAGTGCTGACGAATAAGTCTTGCTCCTTTTTACTGTAAGCCAGTCTTTGAAAAGCACTGATCGAACATCTTTTTTTGGAATTCAACATCCTTAACTATGTGGCGAAAAATTGGCTGAAAAAACTCACCAAATTTTTCAGAGCTTCATCCCAAAAGTGACACCAACCGACCTCCACTAGACGTTGGAGATGGTGTGGGGTAAATGAGGCCAGCCATTACCACGTATTCTGGAAATGTTCAAGGATGCTCTCTTAGTGGCAAAACTTTCATGCTCGCATAAAAGCTACGTTTGGGATCAGCATTGAATAAATGGTCAGAGTATGAGGCGTTCAGACTTTTGTTGGTTCCTCGGAAACTAGACCATGTGACAGCTAATCTCAGCTGTGAAGTAACGTGACACTTCAAATTTCCCATAAATGACGGAAATACTGTGACAACAAACACAGAGGACAGAAAACAGTCCAACTTCTGAAATGTCCTAATAAAGTGAATAAAGACGGTTTTACTGTGTGGAGTCCCTCTGAATATTCTTGAAGGTCAGATAATAGATAATGTGTTGACGTCCAAAGAATATTGGATCCATTTTAAGACCTATTATGACTCAGAAATGACTACAATGACAGTAGATTAAGCTTGTTCAGCTGCGTCTACTCGATGGACATGATCTAAGCATAACATCAGTCTTTCAATCTTCACCGTCCTGAGAGTTACCAAAAAAAACCTGTTGATTTTTTTCTTATTTTCAGGTGGAAAAAGCAACATATTTTCCAGTGTGCTCACCTGTGTGTCTGCGTGCATGAAGAGAGAAATGACATGCTGTGCTGTAAATAAGATATATAACATGATACTTAAGTTTTTACGACAAGGAGAAAGTATAAACCTGTTCTAGAGGAAATCTCAGGTTGCGTCCTGCAGTTGGTAAGTGGAGCTGTTCATGTCTCAACTTTGTGTCCTCGCATTACAACATAGAGCAGTTCATATTTTGATGTCATCCCATGTGTTAATCCTCTATCTCATGTTACGAAAATATTTCTCTGTGAACACAGAAGAAAAACGGGAATTTAATGGATTAAATCACAAACTCAATCACAATATTTGTCAGAAAAATCGCAATTTGATTTTTTTTTTCTCTAAATCATTCAGGCCTGATTCTTTGTATTTAGGGAAACTCCCATTCTGTAGATAATTTCATTTCATTTTCCCCTTAGTGTCTATAGATATAACCCACTTTTGATTGGGGATTAGTATGTATGGCTAAAGAACTAAATTCTTGTTTTGGAAACTACAGATACCTCTGAAATACAACATGCAACTCCCTTTAAGGAGTGTTTTTTTAGGTTTGTTTTTTGCTATTTTCCCATCCGTCTTACTTTTCTTGGCTTATGATTGAATTATATTTTGTCCAATATTGTTGATGTACAACAATATAATAAAAAAATAGCCAAGACTATTTTTTGTAAGTTTTAGGTACTAAAAAATGCCAGCCGTTGAAAATCTTTGTATCAACCGTTTAAAAACACGAGGCCCACTTACTGTCTTAGATGTATGACCCCTCGGTGTAAAGCTGTGTCAAACTTATCAGAGCAGATGAAATAACTTTGAAATGGATAAAATGATAACAACACGGGAAACCTTGGAGCAGGCAAAGATCAGAAGACAAGAGATGACTGTCCTTGTCTCTTGGGCTCCCCTCTGTCCTCTAAAAAAAACACCCCTCAGTCGTCACGGTAACCTCAGAAACACTTCACAGTACGTACGTGGTCCTCTCCTGCCGCGAACCTCGGTGAAAGCTAATTAAGAAATACCGCAGCCTTTTGCGAACTCAATTAAATAATGTTAATTTATTCTAATTTCAATTTGGAGGAAGTCTGAACTGAAGGAGGGGCTGTGAAAACAAAGTCTGGCGGAGGAAGGAGAGCTCTGGCCTCTGCCTCCCCCAGCACAGAAGCTCTCACAACCTGAAAAAGTATTTAATTTGAACCCTTTGATTAACATTAGTAATCACAGAAGCACTTCAGCTGAAGGGGAAAAAGACATACATCTGCTGTTGGTTCAGTTTATCATCCTTGGAAAGAACGTGCGTCTCCGTGTGTGTGAGAAAAGAAAAGAGATAGAGGGAAAAAAATGGCACAATCATAAAGTAATACTTGAAACATTTTTGGGGGGAATTACAGTAGATGATATTGACAGAGTGAAAGCTCACAAAAAATAAACAAAACGGACTGAAATAGTCATTAATGAGCCTTAAAACTGATATATTTGCTTTTTCTCCTAGTCAATGAAGGCATCAACTGATCAAGGATGTAACATATAAGATCTATGTTGCACAAAAAAGTGAAGGAGTTGCTTTACTTTTTCTAAAATTCCAGTAAATATTAAGATAACGTCAAACTTCTTTGTTCAAACTTCTGCCCGCACACATATGCCAACTTCCAACTTTTCTTTATATGAAAATAACGCAAATAATTCATGAAGCGGAAACTTGATGAAAATCCAAAGATAAGAGCATCTAAGTGTAGAGCGGTCTGGCTTTGGAATAGAGATGGAGATAAAACAAAAAAAAGGAGGAGCAGGGGATCACTGAATTACTGGGAGGGGAGAAATCAGCTCCAGGGAGAAGAGATGGACTGAATCAGACCAGACAGAGCTCACAGCCCGCCCAACAGGAACTCCCTCTGTTCATTTACATTAATCCCGCAGACGTTTTCATCCCTCCATCTCCTTCACACATTTTAAACTTGACACATTTGAGGATCTATATCTGCCAGACAGGACGATGGACAGACAGACTGCTACGGGAGACATGAAGCATCTAATGGCAGATTCAAGTATCACTTTTGATAACCAGGAGACAAAAGATGCAAGCATGAAAATTACTCAAAATATTCAAAGATGAACATTTTCAAGTGCTCAGAGGTTACAATGAGTCAAAGAAAAGGCGTAAAAGACAAGACACAAGCATCAGAAAACAAAGGTTGCTGGTTGTATATTTACATTTAAACTCACTGACCCTGTATATGAGATTTGCATGCACTGGTCTAACTGGCTGCCCATGCATTTGAATGGTTCAGTGTTAGCATAAATTGCTAGAGTTGAATGCATGTTGCATTGGCAAAAATCCAGAGTGTTAAGCTCTTTTTACAGCTTAATGTAAATCCAATACATATGTTTAATACCTGTGTATAGTGTAAGTGGGCGCACGCCATATGTCCTGTATATGCACCGATTTTCCACAGGCTGGCACTTAAGTGGGAGGTTTTAATGCAATGACAAGGGGGATAAAAACTATCCCCGAGATAAAGTTTGATGCCAAGTCTGCTCGAATTCATTCATGAGAATAACAAAGAAAAAGAAAAAGTAATAAATACTCAGTTTTAGAGTCTACACTATGACACACTGTGCTACTTAATAACACATTTAAAGCTTCTCTCACTAATGCATAGATATACAAATTAGATACAAAACCTGATAATCTCTTTTGATTAGCATTGAAAAGATTTCATGCTTTAAAAAAAATGAAAAAGAAGCATGTCAGACCTTTCAGACCCTTCAGGGTAGGTTGTAACTGAATATGTCGGCTTCAATATAACAATTCTATTCACATTCTAAGATTAGACCAAGATATGTGTGTTTATCTTGGTTCAGCACACTACTATTGCCCACATGAATAGCTGGTTAAAGAAAAAATGTAGCTGATTTGGTGGAGGTAGAGGTTAGGTGTGTTTTGAGGGAAGGTTATAACTCCTGCGGTATATGCTCACTGAACTGAGCCTTGGGCACACTAGAAAACTGTAAGAACAGATACATGTACGCATGCAAGCTCAAGCACACATTTACACTCTGTGCACGTTCATAATGTGATGATGTGTTGGTTTCGTCTTGGCCTCTCATAGTGGGAATGTCTCCTCTTAATCCTCTCTGACTTCATACATTCAAAGGTCATCTCACAGCCCATGTGTAGGGCTGCGGCGCGTGTGTCACTGCGTTCGGTGTGAATAAGAACGAGAAACCTATTCACACTTGCTGTATATGTCAACAAACCCTGTAGGCCTATCCTTGCTTACTGTGAGCATCCTATCTCTCTCTACAGTTCCCTGGCCATCTTCCTTCTCTTCCTCCCACTGTTTTCCTGTCCTCTACCCTTCAATATCTTCCATATATTCTCCTTCAGTGCACAACCCCTCTTGAGTCCTCACTCACAATTCTTTCCCCGCATCCTTCCATCCCCCCCCCTCCAACCCGCAGAGGCAGGGGCATCTCTTGGCGAAGTGTGGCCCACCACAGGCCACTGGCTCTGGGTAATTAAAGTGGTTTAGGCCCCCTCACCCACGGTCACAGGCAACTGCTGCTGGGTGATAAAGGCACTGTGCCATAATTACATGGACGGCCAGCATCACCGCCCAGCTACACTAAAACAGACAGCTAGCCAGCTGCATGGGGAAGAGAGACCTGTGTGTGTCGGTTTGTGTAGAAGTAACTGTACTCTGTGTGTGCGTGTGTGTGTGTGTGTGCACAGGGGGTCAACACCCCCTTGTGATCACTGTGCTGTAGTTAAGCCCCCTGTGTTTAAGCTCCACACAGGTTCATTGAGCCCCTACACCCTCCCACACACACAAATTTTAACCTCCAACCCTCCCCACACACCCCCAGCCAATCATTCCCCACCAGTGGTCTGACTCCTGCCGTGAGTGTGTGTGACCATCAGCCATTTAATTAGACCCAGCCATGATTTACCTAATTTAAATAAATAAATAAACATATGAAAACACCCCAATAAACAAATACCTGTATTCAAATGAGCAGCTAGTGAGTTTCATGAGCATACAGAATGGGCCAGAAGATGAGACTGTGCAGGCGGAAAAAAAAGCTAATGTAAAGACCGCAGGATGTGGACACACCACCACCGAAGAAATCCTTAAAATCGCTCACTTGTAATGACACATGCTGCACAGCATGATCCAGGCTGAAGAAAGGGCTCAAGTTTGTGTAAAAGATGTGGTGTTTATGCACCACAAACGACCTGAAAAACAAGTTCTTTAAACTAATAAATCATTCATTTTCTTTCCTAGTTATGTTGGTTTTAACAAGATGCAGTTTTCAAACTGAACTAAATAGATTTAAGATGAATAGAAAAGCCGTCAGGAATACAGCTCGTGTTGGCAGTGCTATATTGATGTTAATTCAGATGGAGGTGTGTGATTGTGTTTGGACCTGAAGACTATTTTGCATCAGTGTGTCAATAATCTAACAAAGATAACAGCAAAGTGTTAAATTACCAATTGCTTTTTTTTTTCATTCAAATGTTTATAATATAAATTTAAAACACACATTTTCATTGTGTATTAAATAAAGCCTGTTGCTGCAGCTCTCTTGATAAACAAATCATAAAGTTCGGTTCACACACATCCTCGCCTGCAACACATGAAACACCCAGATTTCCTGCAGAGACTGCTCCTATGCATTTATGGATTTGTGTTACGGGCATGCATTTCTCTCTCATGCGGCTATAGAAAGATTATTACATTCAAATGAAGCCTGCTTACCTTGGGGGAAGAGGAGGCCAGCTCTCTCCCCATCACTGCAGCCACCGGGCTGGGTCCAACGGGCTGCGTTCTTTCCCTGTCTGGGCCAGAGCTGGGTTTGGAGGGTTGTGGACTGGGGCCGAGGCCAGTGCTGGTACTTGGGGGCGGGGGAGCCCTCCTCTTCTGGCTGCTGCCAACATCAGGAGAGGGACCGCCGGCGGCGGGTGGCTGTGCCGGGCTTGATGTCCTTGGCTCATAGAACGGATTGGATCTGAAAGTGAAAACAAAGGGTGAGATGACAGGAGAGAGCACGACAAAGCAAACAGAAAATGCATTTAAAGGCGATGACGATTTTTCTTTATTGCAATGTGCACAGACGTAGGAGTGTGAAATTAGTAAAGAGGTTAAGCTTGTTTTTTCCCCCTCAAACAACAGGCAACAGATTGTCAACAGGTTGAATAACTAGCACAGTCAAACCTGAAACAGGGCTGCATGATATTAGAAAAAACATGCAATATGACTTAAACAAATACTCCGATGTATGATGATTATACCAGGCATGTTAACAAGAGCTGCATTCCATTTCTGCCCTGTGCATGCTAGACAGTTGTAGGAAATGCAAAAATGCTGACCTTCCAATAAGGAGAATGCAACTCATGGGCAACATCAAGTTTTTTAAACCCCATCCCCTGCACTTGTGAACTTAAATGATGTTCACTTATTATTTTCTGACACATGATCACAGAAGAGCATGGTATGAGAAGAAGGAAAGAATATTTGTCCTAGTGATCATAAGATTGTTTTATTGGAAGACAGAGAAGGATCAAATTCATTCAAATCCCAAACTGCATAGTTTTTTTTGCAAATCCAAAAAAGAATATAAGAAGTGGTGGGATTTCCCAAAAACATGCAGTGTTCACGTTTTTATGAAGATTTTATTGCTCCCTAACAGTTATCTTATGATCTATAAAGGAATCATTTTCTCTATTGTTTGGTAGCATTGTTGCACAACGTTGCCCCCACAAAAGAAACTAAAAAATATATATTGGAAGGTGAACCAGTAAATAATCAGTCATTTTCAGCATGTACCATCAAACTGTGTGCAGTAGAGGGGATTGCAGCCCTCACTAGTACATGTCTGTCCTATTTCAAGTCAAAATTACATGACATTGTCTTTTTCTTTGTGACATTACTATTGTGCATGTTGATACTGTGATAAGGAGAGAGTTTCACTGGATTACGCAGGCCTTCCTTGTACCTATAGCTACATTTACAAGGGACAAACAGTTCTTGTATCTGATTGAAATCAATCTGATCAGAGATTCCAGCTGACATGTTTACATGGCCCGCAACATAAAGTGAACCAATCCTCTGTATGTTTACATGATGTAAAGATTATAATGCTTTTGACATGCACGATGTGTACTAAAAGAATAAGACGAAGAAGATTTTATCAATTTCAACTGTGCGATCAACTCGTTGTTTCTAGCCTTTTGACCATTGAAACGCTCAATAAGCCTCCTCTCTTTCAGAGATTGCTGCCGTCATTTTTCAACCCTTTCCTGAAACTCACGTCACCATGTGCTTCACATGGTTGAAGCACATGCAGAAAGAACATACACCACAGAAACGATCAAAATGAGTGTAGACATGGTTATTGATTAAAAGGTTTTAACCAACCACCCCTCTCTTGAAAATTCATTCCAAATGAGGCCGATTGGATAAGCTGAGGTGTTTATATGATACATCTTTATTCTGACTGGATCAGAAAACGCAGCTATTGGCAGATTTTTCTATTACTTGGTCCAAAATTTCAACAACAGAAACATCTCTGTTGTAGTCACTGTAACAAAAACCTGCAAATCTGAAGCAAAATCCCTCAAAGCCAGCTCCAAGACCTCAACATTACAACTCTTTAAGGCAAAATTTTAACAAAGGTGTTGTACGGGAGTTGATTTTAGCAAGGTGCATGCATAGAGGAAGCATTGTAGATCTCTATTTAGCAAAATATCTGTGTAAAAAAAATGTTAAAACATCTATAATTATCGCTTCCAACTTCACAGTGATTAATTAAAGAGAAGGAAACCAGTACTTGGAAGCAACAATGAAGCGCACACACAAGTGGTAAGTTAATAGAAGTCGCAGGTGCACTGAGGTCAGGACTGTGTGACCTCATATCCTCACTGCCCACGGTGGACTACTGACAGACACGCAAGAGCATGAGGACATGCGCACACGCACGAGCATGCACCAAAATACACACATACCAGAATGTTATCAATATGCAGGCACTGAAAGCGGGGGCCATGGCCTTAAGACATTCACTCAACATGCAATAAGCAATCTTAAACAAACAAGAGAACTGGATAGTGAGGGTGGGAGCGAAAAGATTGACTAGGTATCTCTGAAAGAGAAGGTAATTTAGAACTACTCAGTGTCAATCTAACCGCAAAATGATAGAGGGTGGAAAAAAGACGGGACGTGAAGAGAAGAAAAGAAAAGCGGGCAGTCCTATAGAGGAGCTTTAATAGACCAGGACTGGCTAAAAGACGTGTGAAAGGGCTCCAGTCAAAACACTGCGCTGCCCTCTTGAACTTTCTATTCTGCAGAGAACAGCTCCTGATGTAAGAGACAGAGGAAAAGAGACACCAGTCAATAACCTGTCTCTCTTTAGACAGCTGGGAGGACTAAAACATGCGGCTATGTGTGTGACGGCTTCGCTCAACAGCCAAAACCAAGGAGTTCACATTTACAATTTAGGCACGGACGCTCTCCTGGAAAAGTCACACACTATCAGTGAAACATCTCACTGTGAGCAGCGCTACAGCTGGATCCATGGAGAATGAAATTTAGTGAACTTCTTGAACTTGTATCATGTAAACCTGCTAAGATGCTGTCAGATGTCCATACAACGTTTGCCATGACCTTTGCAATCCTGCTTTAAATAATTAAAATACTGATGCAGACTGATGTGATGTAGGACAGGAAAAGGAATGACAGAAGGCAGGATGAGGGAAGTGAAATAAAAACTGAGGAGAGTGGAGGAAGTTAATAGAATGGCAAAGAGGGAAAGTATGGGGTAACATGTTGATAGGTGGGAGAGAAGGAGGGAGGGGAAGAATAAGGGAGGAGGGAGACAAGGATGAAGAATGTGGTGAAACAACAGAGCCCTTGTTCCCGTTGAAAGAGCTGCCTCGTCACTTTGCTCTGTTTGGGGGTTGTGAGGGTGGGTGGTGCTGCCGCTACAAATAAGTACCCCTCCTTGTGGAGGGGTCTTACAGAACTTGGCCTGCCAGTAGTAACCAAACTTAGCCATCATGAGCCTCAAATAATATGGTAATCTTATGGGAAAGAAAGCAACGTCAGTGAGCTGTTTTGCAAATAATAAAATGCAATTTATCAAAAACATAAATGTGATCCTGCAGGACAAATCATGGCAGATGCATTACTGACATCCAGAGTTCATAAAAACCAAATAACTGCTAAATCTGGTGCAAAGAATACTGCAGGTAAAATAAAGTAATGAGATCTTACTCGTCAAGCTCCTCCTCCTCGTTTTGAGACGTGTCAGCATACAAGTACTTGCTCATGTCGACAGGCCGTACACCTTTCCTCTGCCTGGGCTTGGGGGGTTCTGGGTCTGGCTGGGGATCCATGTCCTGGTCAGCCTCATCGAAGGGGTTCCCGGGAGGCGACTGTGTATCTGGTTCATCCGGCTCGTTGAACGGATTTGAGGAGTCGTGGTCGTAATACGAATCGTCATTAACCCGCTGCCGAAAGGCCGGCGGGGCGGAGGGCTCTGTTTGACAAGAGGCAGGAAAACTGACTGTATGAACAACACAGGCTTTACTAGACTTGACAAGAGCTTTGTTAGCTTGTCATGTCTTTAAGCGGAGAGCTAGTCAGCAGAGGGGAAAGAAAATAAATGTGACTGCAGTCTATCTTAGGAACTAGCTAAGCATTATGTACATAACAGCCTATTTGACTGCTCATTGTGTGCTTTGCCTGTATGGTTTTATTCAGCTTTACTGCAGCTCTCGCTGCCAACAGAAATGGGTCCCGCAACATTAACTTATGCATTTTTTTTTTTTAAAATGAAAAAATTGACATCAATAGATGCATTTTCATACATAGTTCCTATAAAATTATAAAAACAGAAGCACCGCCTCCCCAAAAAAATAGAAAAACATATATACCAATGTAAAGCTTAAAAAAGGGTTTTAGTAAGTCAAGAAGTAACAGAATACAAAACACAAACAGTTAGGGATATTCAACTTTTGGGTTAAATTAACAGAAAACATAAAAGGTTCATGCTACACTGATATATCATGTTTATTATTCCTGCATCTCAAACTATTTATTGAAACAAAACTTACCAACAGCGGTGGGTATACCACAACATGAAATGTCAATGTCTATATAACTTATAACTATTTAACTTTGTTAAGTGTTGACTTGGTCTGATGAGGTCAAAATGTTAACAAATTGATGAAGAAGATTGTTTAGATACAAATTATCATTGAATCGGAACATTTAGGGGTTGATTCATGGTTCAGACACTTCTTTGGGTTTTTTTCTTTTTAGAGAAACACATGTTCAATAAGTGCTTAAACATTGAAAAGGTAAAGGTTAACTTATCCCACCAGGGGAAATTAATGTGGTCATCACACATCTCACAACATAGTGTTACTGTTAGTACATACCATAAAAAATAATAGTGAATGAATATGGCTAAAAACAAGATAAATCATCCACAATGCAGTTAAAAGTAAAAACATATACGCGCTGGGAATTGATCATGATGCTACATGTATGTCAGGTCTGTTGTTGGATGATCTGATCCCTGCAGACACAAAGACTTAAGAGTAACTCACTGCTGTATTCTTGCAGATTTCTGCCATTCAGCTTGTAACTTCTCGCAAATTTTAGGAAGAGAGGAAGTGTCAGGTCATTTAGGATCTGGTCTGTCTTTTATAAAATCAGCTCATTATTCAGCTAAGCAGCAGATGCCTGATCAAATCCAATGATCCAACTGGCTATATTAATCATGTGTTGCACCTTTTTCTGATCCTGAACATTCAATGTTACCAAAAGTACAGAGGAGACCAAAAGACAGAACACTATCCAGGAAAGCCTTTTAAAACATTTGAAGAATGCAGCTATCTAATCAGAAAAGTTGTACATGTGCATTCCAAAGTTTAGAGAAAGTCAAATTAAGTTCACCTGAAAAGTTTACAGTGTATTTTAGGTGAATTCTGACATCCAAAAAAGCTGAATACCCTGAACTTTTTGTGAGTAGTGTATGCCTATGAACGTTAAATCTAAGATTACAGATTAGAGGCATCTTAAACAAGCAAACAGGCTACTAGGTAGATGTTTCATGTGTGTGGGAGCATGTCATCCAAAAACAAATAATCCATACCATCACACCTGGCTGCTCGGGTGGTCAGACAAAAATATTGGTTTAGCTGTCTGAAGGTATGTGCACATCCCAAAATGTTTTTTTTTCTTTATTGTGGCAATAATTCTTTTAAGATCAAAGCCTAAAGCCAGTCAAAATTATAAAAAAGTATTTGTCCAGTTATGTTTTTTCTATCGATGCTGACAGAGCTGCACATACCGTCATCAGGATCACCAAACGGGTTGAAGTGGTTGGGATGAAGGTCGTCATCAGGCTCATCGAAGGGATTGGAGCTCATGACCGGAGTAGTTTCCTGATCCTCGTCTTCCAAGAAGTTCAGCTTGTTAATCAGTTCTGTTGCCATAGAGACCAAGAAAGGCTCATTGGAATGAACAACAAACAACAAAATGAATGAAAACAGAACAACACAAACCCAAAAATCTGCACTTGGAGTGAACCGTGAGCAGAGAGAAACTTCTCCGTGTTTCTCAGCCACCTCAGCACTCATCGCTGTATGTACAACGGTGGCATTCTGGGAAAATGTGTGTGGTATAGAGGGTTACCGTGGGAGACGGTGAAGAAAGCATGGAGTTGCTATGGCGATCGTGGCTGGAGAGGGTAAAACATGTTCACTTTATCTTCATCACACTCCCTGTAGCTCAATTGCATGCTGCCAGGGTGTGGGTCAGTCTCAAAAGAGCGTAAATGTGTGTGAGGCAGATGCCAAGAAATGCTGCTGAGAACTTTGTGAAACTCTGAATGATAAAGAAAAGTGCTATGAGTATGTTGCTGTCCGTGTGGTGTGGCTATGTGAAGTGGTGGAAGCTGATAAGAGATGCAGCTTTTTTCCTCACTGACAACATACACGGTCTATTTTAAGTGCACGACTAAAACTTATTTCCATTTGTATGTATGTCTGCTTGTGGGTTTGTCAATGTCCTCTATCCAAGAAGGAGAAACCAAAGTTGTCAGAGGGGTAACAAAAATGTCTAAAAGCCCAAATAAGCTCACTTATTGTTTCCCAGAGGCTTGATTAGACCACAAATGCAAGTAAAAATGCATTCCTATTAACCCTTAAAACTCTGCAAGATCGCCGACGCCCCTGAGTACCGTTGCTTATATTGTCAACCATTTCTCAAAAACGGTAGTGTGGAACTCTGTGGGGTGAATTGTGATCGATAGCTTTACCTGTAGGTGATCTATGGAAGTTTTCCAGGCAATTATATCCAATCCAAAAGGTTTACAATCAAGCCACAAAATGTAGTGTTCATTTGGAGACTTTATATGGTAAATTCACAATGAGTGATCTATGATAACACAATCATTTATTCCAGTTTTGTAAAAAAATAAGATTGCTATCACTACTATGTTGCTGAGAGACCTCTATTCTGACCCTGAAATTATGAAAAAGCTATGTCCTGTCAAACTTTCCACCAATAAGAGAGCTCAAATTGACTGTGATGTCCAATCAGGTTCAGCTGAAGATGAACAAGTAATAAAGTTGTATGTTTGTCTGGAAAGAACAAAAAGAACCATCCTCTATGGCTGGATAAAAAGCAAAGACATTTCGATGGCATGTGGTGCCAAAAACAAGCTGGGTTGGAGTTGGTTTGTAGGGAAAGTAGGTGAATGAATGGAAAGAGTGGCATAAATTACTGTAAATTGCTAAAAAAAAAAAAAAAGCCTGGAGGAAAAAGTAAATAGTTGCGTTGTATTTTTGATTCAATACCAATACTTTTTCCCCTGACAGCCAAGACCAGACAGAATGATATGGAGATTAAAGAAGGCTTGGTCACCTCTGATCTGTGAGTTATTTCTACATAGTAATGTTTTTTTGGTTGACCTTCATTTTGCTACATCCATTGATAAATTCATTCTACATCATTTTAGCCTCATAATCTGACAACTGAGGCTGTCCTGACTCCTGACTGTGCTTGAAAGGGTCAATGTTCTACATGCATTTTTACATTAAATAAAACCAGGCGGGCTGAATAGAGCAGAAAATGGCTTGGAGTTTTAAGGGTTAATGCTGTTATGAAAATAAATCACAACAGTGTTGGTGGTGCTCAAAAATATGCTTCTTTTCTGTGTG
>JBBBVU010000017.1:23935070-23951484 GCA_037177055.1 Atherinosoma microstoma
TATCAGCGTGTCCAGAGTGCCCTCCTCTCTCTGACTCTCCGGGTCTTTCTTTTGGGTGGCCCTCGGTGCCCCCCCACCACCACCACTACCCGCAACCACACACACGCACACATACATACACACACTCAGACCCAGAGCATGCACTTCAGACAGGGGGCTAATGGGAAAATAAATTACCAGCAGGCAAAAGCCCTGGCTCTGCACTTCTGCTGGAGAGAGAAAGGGACACGGGGGGTTTGCAATGAAGGGAGGTGGTCAAGAAAAGGAAAAAGAGAAGGGTAAAATAAGACGAGAGAAAGACAGAGAGACTGCTGCCAAGGAGACTGGCAGAAAGATGTCCAGAAAAGGGAAAAAGATGGAGAAAATGAGGGAGACGGTACAAGGGGAGAGGACAGCCATGAGGAGGAGGGTGAAAGAGGGAAAGATAGGTTGAAGGGATTAGCTAGAGTTCATTCCTGGTCTATGAAGTGCCTGCTCATCACTTTTTCTGCCATTTTACCATCTCTGGCCATCATAGAGGCCTATAATGGCCAATAACATCACCACACACACACAATCACTAAGCCAATACCCCCAAGCTACCATATCTGGGATTGATTACTCCGTGTGCATGAAGCAGCAGTTCAGATATCAAGCTAGCAGATTCACCATGGTGGCAGGCACCTTCGATGGTATGGGCAGTCGTGTGTGTCTGTACATGTATGAAGTCAGATTAGAGAGTATGAAAAGACTGAATTAGTTGGGGTGTCTATTCAGTCCAGAATTATATAAGCACACAAAAAACAAACCGAGCAAACAGTTAAAAGTTTTCCAGTGTATAAATACTGCACTGATTAATGTCTGAGAGCAGGTTACTTAACCCTTAACCAATGTAAAGAGATACTTCTTAGTTCTGAAAACAGCCATGACAAAAGATTCACACTGGGGTCGTGGAAAAGACGTTAATCTGTTTCAGAAGGATCAAATCTGTTGCATCAAGCAATGAAACCAACTAAGAAAACTGAGTAAATAATAAAATTGGGTTTAAAGATGCCCAACACACACTAGTTAAACCTGAAAGGATAGTGGTAAACCATTATTTTCAATCCTACATGATTGTGATTGGCAAACATTTGGTGAAATGAAGTCAAAGAAAGCTCCCAACAATGTTTAATAGTTTAAAGAAGGACATTTCCACACACACAATGCAAAGAGAACTCAATGTATAGGGACTAAATAGCTGCAAAGACCTTAAGAAAACTACTTCTCAGTGAGACTAATTGAAAATAATTCTTTACTTAGCAAAGGGGCATAAGAAAAAGGTCATGATGATGTGATGTGAGGAGTGAACATCTACCATGTTCCAGAGCGAGGGCACATCAAGATGATAAGAGTGGCAGATCGTGATAATGTGAAGCACCCACTGTACCAGGAACCAGGTTTCCCTATCAAACTATTTATTTTCTTCCCTAATGGAACAGGAAGATGGCAATACCACGATCTGATCGAGACATCATTGGGGGGAAATCCAGGTGTGACATAGAATTGAGAATAAACCCCAGAGGATTTTTCAGAATGTGCTGGAGAAGACTTCCCTTTAACACCATTTCCACCAAGGGGTCTGGCTCAGAACAGGATGGTTTAGTCCAGTTAGGTACTGATCTCTATTGTGTTTCCACAGCCCACTGCACCCTTACCTGATAGGTGGGGTGTAAGCCTATCCAGCCGCCTACAAGGAAAAGGTATGGTAAATGTGATAGTTGTGTCAGCTACCTAATAGTGTTACTTCTTAGTGGCACAATGCCTTTCTTGAATTATAACGAAGAAGGACACGACAGAAACAAAGACTAGAATGGAGGACATCCAGCAGTTTGTGTTCTTTCCTCCTGGCATGTGGCTTTACCAACAAAAGATCCATTAAACATGAAGCTGTTCTCACTTTGTTCTTATTGCAGTCACACGGGAAGTGACGATGGACCAATAAATAGATTGCAGTGCGTCAAGCGTCACTTTTTAGTGTTGGATCGGTAAAATTGGGACCCCGACGGAAGGGTCGTGAAAAAGTAGGACGGCTTGGATATGGATATTTTGGCATCCTTCCCAGTTTTTGCCAGTGGAAATGTAAAAAAAAATGCATTTCTGTTCCATCCTGAGCTGGACCCTGTGGTGGAAATGTGGCATAAAGGTCAGAATCTCGAACATTATTGTCCAGCTTGAATGGAAATAAATGTTGTGACATTGCATAAATCATTGAAATGATATAAAGGCAAATGCCTGCTGCAATGAAAGTGAAAGGCTGTCCAACAAAATAATTTGTCATTAACCTTTTCAAGAATTAAACTTTTTCTGAAGCTTAACTCACTCCCTGTATTTTTATTTAAGAATCTATTCCACTGTAGTACATAACTTCTATGCAACTATATCAAAAGGTAATAAGTTAATTTCTATAAAACACCAATATAAGTTACTAATAATAATATAAGTTTTTTGCCCAACCAAGTAGAGCAACGAAAAGCATGATGATACTGCCCTATCTTGTTTAAGTTTCGCTCCATGATAACAGAAGGATGTTAAGAGGCTCTAGGGGGGTTGTTTGATAAATCAGACTAGGAAAACTATATCTAACAGATATCAAATGATGATTTCCAGGTGTACAATTGACGGGAATATTTTCTTTTTCAATTTTGGAAGTCATTTCCATTTCATTCTCACATTAAGGATCTGTTTGTTTTAGTGGTTTTTGGCAGGCTGCTGAGATCTGACAGAGCTATGATAGGGCTCTAATCCAAAGCAAAGCTGATTTGCTTAAGGGGAGGAGGTGGTGGTGATGGTGGGAAGGGGGGTTTGAGATGGCCTCTGACAAGAAACAATTGCCCCAAGTGAGAGTCTGCCTCTCTCCCACCCTGCTCCATGACAAAGGTGTACTCTCCATGCTAAGTGACAAATCTGGGGAGACAAAGAGCATTAGCAGGGTGATGCTCTGCTCCAGTGCCTCTGATTGTGGCCAACTCAAAGAGAATCTAATATGGATTCTGAAAAAAGGAGAGGCAGAGATTAGAATGAAAGAGAAACAATGAACACCTTCTACCAAGGGGGAATTAGTGGAGGGATTGGATAAGGAGCCGGTGTGCCTTAGTGTGTGTGCATGTGTGTATATGTGCATGGGTGAGTGCTTGTTCTTTCAAATTCTTTTTTTTTCTTTCGTGAATGAACAATGGGGTTCCCAATTTTTATTTATGTGCATTTACATGTGACAAAAACACAAGGTGCTCCCAGCATGCTGTGGATCAGCCATTAATGTCCCGTGTGCCGATGATCTTTGTCTGACTTTGAGGTGGTGAAACTGGAGGGCAACCTGCAATTTCCAAATCCGTAGAAGACTCAAAACCAATAAGCATTAAGGAGGCCAAGGGTCACCTGACTGCGTCTAACAGCATTTAAGTCCAGAGTTACACAGAAAGACGGCATCCTTTTGCCATGTCTCCTCAACACTGATGTTTTTCTGACCCTAGATTCTCTGAGAGCGGCACTCTGAAAACAGATTTATGTCCCAAACAGAGCATGGTTAGGGATCAGCCTAACTGTCGGTGGCTGGCTTAGCACTGGCATCAGAGCACATCACAAGACCCTATTCATTGTCACTTAGCAGAACAGCTGCTTCAGTTTGCCAGTAACTGTGTGTCTCTGTGTGTTCAGTCCCTTAAAAGTTCATATACAAACAGACACTCGCACGTACTCACTGTAAGCGGATTTTCAGAAGATAATCTCTCACAAGTTTACCCAAAGTTAATCACGGCTGCCTCACCATCGCCACCGCGTACATATCGCAGGTATCTACCTGGTGTATGTACCGCCCACTCGGATCCAGTGGGTCAAGCTTGTGGATAAACAGAGGGATTTTCAGGGGGCCAGTGTTTGGCGGGGGCAACACAGGCCTGTCTACATCGCGAGCAGCCATCTTAAGTCGCACAGTGGAAAAATAAATAACCAAGACGGTGAGATAATAACTGTTCCGCTGACGTTGCCCGATTGCGCCTCACGTCCCACCAGAATGGTCTGACCACCCATCATCGCCATGTAACACATGACACCAAAAACAAGGTGAGATGTGGGGGGAAGACAAGGAGGAAAAGTCGGATTAGAGTCAACACAGGAGAAGGGCAGGTGACAGCATGTGAAGCCACGAAGTGATAGAGGACAATCCCAGCGATGACTGATAAGAGAGGGCGTGGCGGCCAATAATGTACGGCCAAGAAACATCATGACTGTGCCACTGAGAAATAATTTTTTTTAAAAAGAAAAGCTAAAGAGATTAAAAAGGTTAAGAACAAAAGCATCTGAGTCTTCCTCTTCACTAACAAAGAAATATTCTTAACACCACCCCTTCCTGACAAGAGAAACCTCAGCTGAACTTTCACCTCATGTGTATTTGGAGGTAAACAGGTGTGTGTGTGTTTTCTGGGTCAGTTAAGGGACAGAAGGCAGTAAAATGAATAAGGTGAGAAGACTGGTACAAGCCTGGACACAGTAAGCTGGCACACACTGAACAGGCCTGGCACAGAAATCATCATCATACTGTTTACAGACATGTAACAGTACTCTAGTTCTGTGTTAAAATGTCAGGGACCACTCTACTCCCCACTCTAGTCTCTGGCATTTTGAACTAAACATCTGTTTTTAAATATTAGCTTTTTTCCCTCCATTTTAGACCATTAAAGATCCATACTACCCTGAAAGATTGATCAACAGTATGACTCAAGAGGGCTTAAGAATTGTAGTGTTAAACACTGAGTATGTACTGGTTTCCTGTTTGGTATACATGAACCAAGTCATGAATGAGGTGTGTCTGATCCGCAGTTTATAGCATCAACATCTCGAGTCACAATATTCTAACTTGTGAGCTCAACAAAATGAAGGCCACACAGGAAGTTAGGATGTTTCTCAGGTGCCACTTTGTTTTGACGTTTATTTTGGGGTCAAACAAAATCCCGTTTGGGCAGGTTTAGAGCCTGAATGGGTTATAAATGTATCAATGTGTGTCTTTGTGCAATCGTGTGTCTGTGTGTCTGCACACGCTGCAAGCCCATTTGTGTGCTTATGTGCATGTGTGACAAAGAGACGCGTTATGTGTATGAGACAGTCTACATGTGTAGTGTTTGCTGCAGTGTCTGGTGACATCTGCTGTGTTGTTGGCTGGGAGCGGATCACAGCGGGATGCAGGAGCCTCAGACTAAGGAGATGAAAGCCAAGGTCACAACCTGGACCAGTGGGACAAGTCACACAAACACAGAATCACACATGCAAGCGTAAACAACATACACAGACTGTATGCACAAAACACACTGCAAACATATGTCTCTCTCTCGCACACAGGGCGTGAGGAGCGCACAAGGACAAAAGACGAAAGCATCGACGGTACAAGGAGAAAACAGAAAAAGCAATGAAATAATTAGGAGAGAATAAACGAACGGAAACATAGTTAAATGGAAAAGATAAATGCACAGCTCAACATCGACAGGGGCAACAGTTTAATCAGTTTAATTAACAAACACATGCATGCAAGCAAAAACAGACGCACAAACCAGAAGCGTTCTGTGTGCAAGAAGCTGTACAAAGCAGAGCAATATGTGCAAGTAAACTGATGCTTTAAGGCACATGCTGTAAAACAATGCACATTATGTGTTAATAATCTAAATGAGGTTATAAACAAGGGTTTAATCTGTTAATATAAAAATCTAATGAAACAAGGCAGGTTTTTTCCCCCTTAAACTAGTCAAAATCGTCAAGGTATCCAATTCAAAATCAAATAAAAGAGTAAAAAGCGGCAGATTTGCTCCCTGGATTGGCAACAAACCATTACTGACACACATTATTCAGCACACTGAATAAAGAATACACATACACAGTCTCCCAAACGGACACCACCCACACCAGCTCAGACAGTCATGACACCTGCACAGAGACGTAGCTCGGGCATGGCAATGGTAGCAGTTAGTCAGCAGATCAGCCATGTGACGGGGTGGTGTGGATTAGGGGCCAGTAAGCCTATTAGGGCGACAGGAGGGACCACCCGGCCTCCGCAGCCACCTACAGCCCACAAACACACTGTCCTAAAACACGACTGACTGGACACACAGACAAATATACAGCTCCCCAGACACAAGTCCAGTTTCTCACAAACACTTACGAAGAAACGGATACAAGCATGTTCTAAATGGATATTTCACTTTTATTTGGGTGTGTGTCTGGGAGTTATATTGAGTTGCAGAATTTCCATTTTCTCCATATTGTTAAAAAGTGTGTTCATCATGCTTCGGTGCATTAATATAATACACTTTATTTGAACGCAGACAGAAAATGGCAGCATTTAGTTTTAATATTTATGTGTGTGCGTCTCTCATGTGGTGTGTGTATGCACTTGCACAGGGAGGGGTCTGCGTGTGGGGGGTAATCACAAGCATCTGTCATCTCTCCTCGGGGCAATTAATTAAATTAATTTGGGAAGCATGTGTGAATGTGTGATCCACTGCTAAGACCCTCTTGCCTTCTTACCACACACACACCATGTATATCCTTCCAGCTTTTAACTATAAAATATTTTCTATTTAAAATGACTATTGGAAGCACATAAACATGCCTGTTGAGTTCACTAAACTATTTAAGAAATAAGAAATGAGCAAAGGTGAAAACTTTGGAGACACACGTGCACGCGAGCCCAAATTAATCCCAATTTGTCGTCCGCCGCACGGGAGAAACTTTGGGGATTTCATACTTCATACCAGCTTTTGTCACCTTTGCGTGAATAGCCGAGGGCTGAAATAATTGTGTTTTTCTTCCCCGAGGCCCAGTCAGCGCTCACAAGCCACTGGCCTACGTAATATGTTCCAGACAGAGAGATGGGAGGGGGGCGGCATACACACCGTGGCCATGGGTACAATACAGAAAGAAGGGGCTGTGTGTTACAGAGGATGTGTGTAAAGGTGGTGGAAGTGGGT
The DNA here is from genome assembly GCA_037177055.1 of Atherinosoma microstoma. NCBI lineage: Eukaryota > Metazoa > Chordata > Actinopteri > Atheriniformes > Atherinidae > Atherinosoma > Atherinosoma microstoma. The sequence goes on from JBBBVU010000017.1 coordinate 23,942,045, forward strand.
TGTGTCATGGTTTTTCACTGTGTGTGTCGATATGTCACAGTGTTACTGTGTTAGAGGGTGCAAGTGGGAGGTATGTGGGGTGGAAATGGACTTAATGGAGTTGGATGTGGTCCACAATAGACAGGACTTCACCTCAGACAGAAGACTGAAAGAGAGAGACAGACAGTGGGAAAAAAGATGAAGAGTAAAGGGAAGAAACCAGGAGGATTATGACTGAAGGGGTGAAGCATTATCATAAGCCATGATGAAAATCCCCCTATACACACTGCATACATAAATCAAACATTTGTATACACAACGCATTAAAGCCAATTTTCAATGTGAAATGTGTCGTAAGAATCCAATATACCTTTTTCTTTGAATGTCAAAGGATTAGTTCAATAAGTCATTGAAGCAACATAAAGATTGACGATTTTTTTTGTACTTTTCTATTTGTATCTGACAAAATACATACATAATCATTTTTAATGCAAGTTCATGCTTTTCATGAACTGGTTCAAAGTTCAGTTCATTTGAGTTGCTTTAAATTAGAAGTGAGAATGAAACCTGTACCTAACCAACTAAACTGTTGCTGCGTAGTCACACCCTTGAAGGCTGCAGGCAGCGTGATCTGGGTCCTTTGGGGCTGTTGATTGTCCAGGACTTGCAGATATCCTCTCAAACTGGACGAATGCTTCAACTCCACATCTTCTCAAATTAGCCATTGATGAGGCTGACGTTCAAACTTGTTTTTCGAGTGTAGGCGGACATAGCTTGCATAGAAATGTTTGACTTTAACTGTCGGAATCTTCTGCAGACTGTACGTAATATTCCTGTAAGTAATCATAAGCACATGAAGCGTGTGATGCACCTGCTGCGTCTGCAGCTTCTTTCCTTTCACCTTCACTTGCCATTTCAGAGCAGGACTGCACCAACATTGCCAAAGATTTTTGCCGGTTTGTTATGCTAGAGTGCGCAATGCATCTTGGGTAAGGTAGTGTGAAGTAGGTGTAGTGCCGGAAAAAGTAGACACCAACTACTGCAGGACCTTGCATAATCTGAATCTAATCATCTGCGTTGCGTTCAATTCAACATTCACAGAAAAATGAACTTATTCAAATGAATGCATTCATGCACAACACTGATCATTTGGGAGGTTAAAAGCAAAAACAAAAAAACAACGTTATTAAAAAGTTGTAGTGTGTAGGATTTAGTGACATCTAGCTGTGGAGTGTCATATCAAAACTACAATAACCATCTTTTCTCCTTTTTCTTACTTTACATTCATGCAGAAGAAACTATAGTCATCATTAAAAAACACAAACATGTGTTCCTACCGGTGCTCCTGATGGTTGTTTCCTTACAAAGGCCTTAGGATGTTTTATGTTAAGTAATTTACAGGTGTGGCAGCTGGTTGTCCGATTGTACAGTTGTTGTTGGTGTTTTATATAGTTTGTATTTTTGGCTCTTTTTCTCCTCCCGTGTTCCTCTTGTCAGGTCCAGCATTAATAAGTAAATTCAGCAATGAACTAATTAAACAATAAAAAATAATACCTAAGTATCAAAGGAAGCCTCATATCCATGAAGCTCCACTTAGCAAAGCAAATTTGTTCGCTGTAACATGACAGCAGGACCATCATTCTGCTGCCATGATGCTGGACAGGACAAGGTTAAAGAAAACATGAAAAATACCTGTGAGTCGGGATTTAACTTGTAGATCTTGGACTACTGTTAAACACATGGTACAGGAAATCCTGTCCTAGCTAAAAAAAAATAAAAAAACACAACAAAAGGTCTCTTCAAACCATTGTACACTATTTGAAACATAGCTAACGTTACACACTAGATCTTAAAAAGCCGTACTTCAAGAGCATATTTCAAAGTCAACATTTCTATTGTTGATAGGCGTCAGACAGGCTATGGCAGAGCGGCCATACAGATTTAAAAATCCCTTCCTTCCCTGGTGACATTCATGTAATGCGAGTGAAAAATGTTGAAGTATGACTTAGAGGGTGAAAGATGGGGGGGAGGGGAGGAGCAAGTATAGTGGGCTTTGGAGTCCGTATCGCTGTATATTCAATGTATTCAGACATGATAGCTTCTCACTTTAAATACAACAGTCCTCTGTGTGTGTGTCTGTGTGTGTTATTTAAATCCTCTCACAAAGCTTTGAAGATGAGGGAAGTTGGTCTCCAATCTCCAGCTTTGGCTGATATGCAAACGCAAGGAGAATGCACACAGACGTACATACACACATTAACCCCCCCACGTACACACACAAAAGAGCCCGTCAGCACAATGCCTTCAAATATAGCCGTCCAATCTTTTGACTCTCAATTTGCCCACCTTTTTTGATAATATGTGCCTGTTTGAAAAAGGGTGAAAGGAAAGGGTAGCATGCAATTTAGAGATACTACTGTGCAGCCATTTGCAGCCTTCCACCTCTCTCTCCCTCTCTTCATCACTTTCTCTTCTTTGCTCTCTCTCCATCTTTTGATTATGCGATTCGTCTTGGCAGACGAACAAATAGAGGAGAGAAAAAGGTAGTGTTTGACACTACCATTTTCAATGACAAAATACAATCTAGCCAGGGCCAGTAATTCAACGGAGAGGGATTAGCCTAGCGCGAGGTTGGGCCCCAAGATTAAGACGAAGCCAGAGCGCGGGGATCTTGAATTTCATCATCTCCAGCGCTCGGACACAATGGCGTATTCTTCCCCTTTTCTCCTTCGCCGTCTGATGAGGGGTCAGGAGAACTCACCTCTCCCTCTTCTTCTGTTCCTCCTATTAAGAGCAGCACTCACTGCTGCATTCATTCATGTGTCCTGACTTTATATTAGCTTAGATACCTGAATGGGGGAGGTTGCACGGGAGATTTGAGCTCTCTGTACATTTATGAACACACAAGTTCAGTAAGAGGAAAGTGCGATCAGATGTAATATGTGTAAATGATGCTGCACCTTCATCACATCTCTCTCTCAACACAAACATACGGAAACATGCAGGCACACAGAGATACTTTACCCACTGACATACATACTCTACACAGACAAACAGAGCTGGCATAAGGAGCCAACAAATTTAGAGAATAGAAAAGGCTCTTACTGATCTTGGGGTAGACTGCCATCTTGTGGTCGGTTTATAGTTGCTTCATTTCTACTAATCTTTACTCCCATTTGTGTGAAATCAGGCTCCAATAACAGTAAATGCCATTTTAACTGCCTTAACTGAGGCTTTTTTATCTTTCAATTAATGTATTGACCATTGAATCTCCAAGCCAGTATATGCTATTTAAGGTCCTCCTGTTTTTTTGTTTTATTTTAATGTAAAAATGCATGTAGAACCCCAACCCTTTTAAGCACAGTCACCATGTAGACTTTTTTTTAGGACAGCTTCAGTGGTCATTTCAATAGATAAAGACCATGAAAACATCCGTAGATCACCTAAAGGGAAAGCTATCCATCATAATTTATCTCATAAAGTTACATACTACCGTTCCTGAAGAATTGTTGACGATATATGCGATAGCGCCTGGGCGTGCAAGCAGATTTTTATGGGTTAATGCATTTCTTTTTACCTTTCAACCTACTAATACTACATGTTAAAAGAAGAATTTGTCAGCTTACAAACCTCAAAAACAAAGATATTAATGTCTCACAGTTTTATGACTTTTCCATAAAAGCTCGCTGTGGGAAGTGATTGTTTTGAAGTTTGCAAATATCAAGCAGAAACCCTCCAGATCTGAGTGTGTGGAAGGTGTAAGGTTGCCCTCTCCCTCTTCATCATTCTTCCCTCCCGTGTTCTCCATTCCTGCCATCAGGAGACTGGTGTGGCTTTGATCTTTCTGTCATTAGTCAGGTATGCGGAGACACAGGCAAACCCACAAACTTGTCTTTTTTTTTTCTGCTGTTCTTGCTCTCTCCCACGCTCTGGCCAGAAAACACTGGCTGACCTGCTTGTCTTCTTAACTCTCTGTCAAAAAAGAAAGGTGGAGCAGTGTCTGCTGTCATTCCTTTGAGTTTGACATGTACAAAAAGTGACAGCCAGCTCCCCAACCATTTTTCCCACCAACATTCTTTAAGGGGGGGGGGAAAGGGCTGGGAAGTCTTGGGTGGGAGGTCAGGGGTTCTGTGCTGATCTCTAGTGTGCATCCTCTTTCTGAAGGCATATCAGGGCACTTGGAAGTTGGCTTGAGTGAGTACTCATTGCCTTTCTGAGTCCTGCTGATTACTTTCTTTTTAGAAACTTAATGTCTGGTAAAGTTTAAAGATTGATTTCTTAAACCGCCACAACAGAAAGCCAATCCCTGGGTAAACTACAATAATCAAGTTAACCAAAGAGGGAAAAATATAACAACTACAGTGAATCTGAAAACAAAAGTAGACATTTGTTGGTTTTCATTTGTGGAGTCAAACACAGTGAGTGAGTTATTTCTTAAATTAGAATGATCTGACACTTGACCAATAAATGAATAAATAACCAGAGAGAATTACAAGCTGATTATATTCTAGTGATGAGCACATGCACACTTTGGCCCTCCGCATAAACATATGAATTATTATAACAGTGTCTGCGTGGAGGACATTGTTCCAACAGATTAGCATCTGCAGAGAGAGAATATTGTGTATTTGCAAAACAAACCAAATCACTGGACAAGTCTACATGATGACACATCTCTGGATACATGATCATCCAGAGAGTTTTGATCATAATATGTCATGTGCACGCCACCAGAGCCTTGCACACTAACTGATATGCAAAGTTCAACATCCCTGCTAGAAAGATCCTGCTTCACAAAACTCAGCCTGTCAGTTTTAATCCATTTTTATAAAAATATACTGTAAATGTATTCATTTTATGTAAGAAAATACAAATAAATAAAGTTATATTCAAACTGTAATGACTGACTTACAAATTATAACAGACAGAGGAACTGATATTAAAGTTTTCATGCATGTTTGAGTAATTAAAAGTGATTCACTGACTAAAACTGAAGAAAGAACACGAGAAATGTCATACAATTTGACATTATTAGTTTGACATGTCACATGTCTGCAAAAATTAAATAGATACAAGACATAAGTGAGTCAATCCATTCTGACTAAAGCATCTGAGAAGAGGATGCTGTTGGCCTAATAATTGACAACAAGCAGAGCTCTTAGATCCAGTGGTGCAAAGTGAACTATATACAGCTTTTATCCAAATGTTAAGCTAAGCTATATAGCCCAATTGTATAATATGGCACGGAAAATACAAAAATCTAAATGAAAGGTGAGAAGTTCTGACTCACAAATGATGTACCATTTCAGCTTGCATGCTTGAAATCCCCATCGTTTACAGCAGTGAACATCATGCTTCAATTCACCACAACTCGCATCTTGTTAAATTTAGGGACCTTTCAAGTCCCTTGAATGGTGTTTATGCTTTTTTAAAACCACAAGCTGCCTGTGAGTGCACTGCTCTCACATTCTGTGCTGATGTTGTGGTTCTTCAGCTACTTTCAACTACATGATGGGAGGAAAACAACTAAATTACAATATGCTACAATTTCCTGTTTTTAGCACATACTTTTCATATAAAAAAGACCCAGAAGAACTTAAAGAAGAAAAGGGTAACATTTAGCAAGTCACACTAAATGCCCACAGCAGATGCACAGAAACAACCAATAATGAGATGAACGTTTCCAGTTTTTTGGCAGACCACTGGTTCAAGATTAAGTTGTCTTCTTTATCTTTTACCTGATTCTCCACATTTTAGCTCTAACAACCTGCACCATAAAAATGTATCTTTTCACTGTTTTCAGTAAGTTAAAGGCATTCCTAGTTTTTGCTAGTACTATATTTTCACTGCAAGAAAAGCACTTGCACATCCAGTAAAAAAAAAAAGGAAAAAAAATCTCTTTTCCTGTTTATGCTGGTTTCAGCATTAAGTTGAGTAAAGTGACCAAAACAGAGATCAGGATAATAAAATAACTGTTTCATTATGTTAAAACGTCATGAAACTGATGGAAACACCAGAAACTACTTGGCAGTCACGTCACAAGCAGCAATTCAACATTTCACAAGCAAACCAGCTTGTGGTCTAGTGACCTGTAAGTGACACATAACAGCTGCTTGTTGAAATGCTGGCTGTTACTACAACTAACTCTCTAACAGGAAACTGTGCTTAGCAGACAATGAAGTCATGTCTTTATGTTATCTCAAAGCGGGTAATGTAATATGAGAGTGACAGAGAAGCATGTAGTAACATAAACTGACCACATGGTGGCAGAATCTGCACACGAAAACACAAGATCATGTACCTTGGTTTAAAATATCAAAAGACTGTTACTTTGAGTTATAATCAGAGGTCATTCCTCATATTCATGACTCTCATATACCAACAGTTTCCTACAATTGTTAAAAAAAAAAAAAAAAGTAAACCATGAAGTTGATACAAAAGAAACACATGGAACATAAATTGAATTAAATAAAAGAGAGTGACAACTAATAAAAGACTTTAGGGGATGATAGTACTCACATTTTCAATGACAAATGTCCACTCTTTGTCCTCAAACTCCTCTGCATGGGGATCCTGTAAAGTCAGAAAATCATTCATTAATTTAAATACTTTTTCTTTTCTTTTATTTCATTTAGTACCATTAGACTTTCTACACAGAAACAAACTGTTCAGGAACACCTTAACAGCTTTTCCAGCAATCTATTCCCCCACTGACCTGGTTTGACTGTCCTATTTCCCTTCTTACAGCGGCATCACTTTAAATCGCTTGAGGTTGAGCCACTAACTCCCTGAGATAAATGTGTTTTGTGCACTTTTGCTTACAGGCCTGTAATGCCTGAAGAGAAAGGTCAACTCTAATACTCATATCAAAATGTGAAAACATCAATAACTTCAATGTTTTCTGGCGTCTTTACATCCGTTTATGAGTTTTGTTGCCAGGCTGTTTCTGTGTTGATATTCTCTCTGCATCTCCCTGCCTCCTTTAAAGTTCACACAAGCTTACACCTTTACAGTTGTTTCCAAACACAGTAACAGATTTCATTATTACACAATAATCCAAATATTAAAATCAAATTAACTCAAATTAACTTCTTTTTCGATACCCTATTTTTTACTTCACAGACAAAAAAAGATCGATTAGGGAAAAAAAATAAAGAAAATGGCATAAATTCACATAGACGGCGATTCCTGAACTTCCTAAACCATTTCCCAAACATGGCTAGCAGAGCACAGCATAGCCAGCCATCTCCGTTTCCTGATGTACTTTTGTACTTCTGGTAAACATCAGCTGCAGGTGCAGCTATTCTGCGCCACTGCTGTCATTAACATGTTTCAACATTAACAAGGTTCTTCACAGGTGACCTGTTTTCACCGTCTGTCCTTGTGCAACCCAAACATTTATGCACAGCCTGGGAAATACAGACACGCTATTAAAAAACACACAAGGCAGATCCTATCAATTAGAAACATGCCTGGCTCAACATAACGCCAAGATTCTGTTAAGAACCCGTCATGTCATAGACTTCCCACGAAAGACTGGACTAAACCAACTAGCCACTCTGCAGATTGTCTACTTGGACTAGTTCTGTCTGCAAAATAAATAGCTAATGCCCCAGCTACTTGAGTTATTTTTCAATCTCAGTATTTTCTTGTCATTGACAAAGTTCAGCTGAAGCCGCCTGGTGTTACACATCTCCCTGTGGTACATGCTGCAGCACTGCTGAGCTCAGCTGTTCCCACTGCAGAGCTCCAGGCCAGACAGGGAAATGAGAATATACTGAAATGTCAACACACTGAGGTAATATCTAAACTGGAAGTTACCAGCCAGATATGCATTTCAGACATTATTTTAAATGGCTCTATTCAAAATGACTCCAGGTAAAATTAAGTGTCACCTTGGTAACATATACACTTGTATTTCAGGATAAGATTGAGTCTCGCAGATTTCTACCCAATAAAACTAGAAAACACTTTCAAGTAAACAAGCTCAGGCAAGCTGACTACGTTCTACACGTGACACGAAGAAGGTGAAGTCACCAATTCTTCTCATAGTCCTCTTATGTCAACTTAAAGCCTTTATATTATCAAAAAAGCAGCCACCCTTACATGGTGCAACTCCTTGGACAAAATGTGGCTAAATCCTGATGAAGAGTGTCATCAGAACATCCCTATGAGCACATGCATGTCTCTCTGCCCCAACAAAATTAACCAGAATTACTCCGGACTAAAACCATTCCTCATTGACAAGCAGTCGCAGCTTAAACCCAATAGCTGCCTCTCAAATATATCTAGCAAACGTAAAAGTAAATAGTTCTTTGATGCGCTTCAGTTCATCTCTACTCCCCTTGATCCATCTCCTCTAAAAACATAAACCAAATCAAAATATGATCACGGCAGGAATGCTTGTTGTTGCCAACTAGACTTCTGTGTAAGACGCTCTTTTTCTGCTTCACTGCAGCTTAATGAGTGCACGAAGAGCAGCACAACAGCTGATGTGAAATCATACGCATGACACTGAATTAATGAATATTCAGCTCACTTCACATAAAATAATCATCATATATCTAGCTTAGACCCGCCAGCCGATCAACTGGGGAGCTTAGCCACACGTACTTTTCTCAAGAGTTTGTGGGGCTTAAACCAAAAGTGAAACGCACCGAACGCAAGTCTTAATTTAATCAGCTGGTCATTTAATTAGATGCTATCAATAGGACACCCTTGTTAAGTGTGTAATGCCTAAACAGGCAATTATTTGTTCTCACCTGACCCATTAAAACTTAAAGTTACCATCAAAGAGAGTGATTTGCTTCTGAAAACTGCCCTATAAGTCAAGTCCCCACCTATCCACATTAAATCTGCAGAGAAGTGAAAACTTAAAAAAGACTTTCACTGAATGCAAAAACAAGAATTTTCTTTCTTTTCTTTTCTTTTTCTTAAGGAAATTACAAACTCTAAGCACCAATCAGCAATAATAAAAGCCGCTTTGTCGTTTTTTGGTCAGATAATGGCACTCCGTACAAGACATACACTCGCCGGCTACTTTACTAAGTCCACCTGTTCATTTGCATGTCAACTGTGTGATGCCATCATGTCAATATGGAGCAAAATCTCAGAGGAATGTATCCGACACCTTGTTGAATCTGACAGCAAGAATTACGGCAATTCTGATGGAAAAAATGGGGCCCATCCCGGTACTAGTAAGCTGTTATTCAATACTACGTTTTAGTGTTAGAATTCCTTTCTGTTTCTAGTTGTAACAATCAATAAAACTGCACAGACATCAAGCTGTAAACTGCAGAATCAGGGTTATTTGATTTTAGCATTACCCAACAGTAGTGAGTGAACTTTGCCTTCAGAAGTTTGCCTTGTGTCACGTTACAAAAACAGGGTTAATACAGGAATCCTAGAGTTGAATTTACTACCTTTTACTACCTTTTTTACTACCTCTACAATATTTTTTA